>JAEIFV010000529.1:0-223901 GCA_018904265.1 Lordiphosa collinella
CACTTATGCTAGGTTCTCACCGCCGTGATTTTGTCATCGACATCACGATTTATCGAAAAGATGCGATAAGGTGTTCGCATTGGCACCATTATGGCATTCTTGCATCTATTGAACAGTTGACTGGGATTTGTTGACATTGTAATAAGATAAGTTGCTGCAAATAAAATAGAATTTTATGATCGATTTCTATTAGTAGCTTTGGAGAGAGATGTGGCAATGTCATTGTAAGAGATGGATATCACGAGCTGGCAATCAGCAACTGAATTTGCTTACAATTGAGCAATTTGTAAGAAGTTAATTAATTTTTACACTTTTTAGCTATTAAATAATAATTCAAATTTTTACTATGTAAAATGTCAATAGGCGAGAAATCAAATTTTCTAGAAATTTATTTCCAAAGTTTTTCCTTGTATTTTGCCACAAAGCTCCTTATTTAAACTTAATTTAAAAAAATATTTGGTCCTAAGCAGCAGCCCAAAGTTCCAAAGCCGAGCTTCTCTTAATCTTTTTCTTTCATCTTATAATTATTATTATTCTTAAATTTCTATATTCTTGGCATTTTCTCTCTCCCTTTCCTCCCTCTTCGCGAAGTGATCCATCACACGAGTAGTAGTAATCTTTATTTAAATTAGTAGTAATCTTTATTTAAATTAAACTTGAACATGAGATCGATGTACAAGAATAATTAAATAGAAGTACAACATTTTTAAAATTTAGAAAAAAAATGATTTACATTTAACGATAATCGACATGGTTTGTATCCGTCAATCGATCGCCGCACGCTCCGCCTTTGCTGTCACAAACTAATACACCTGGCTTCCCGGGTCGTCCCCAGATACCAGATCGTTCGGTTACGAAACATCGGCGTAGCGCAGTGGCTTTAGTAGTAGTAGTTGTATCTTTATTTTTTTATTATTATTATTATATAATGATATAAAAAGTTAATTGGCATGGAATATATCCGTCTGCCAAACTGAGCTCACTTCGAGGATGCCTGCCACTTTCGAGTACTACATGCAGCTGCCCCGCTCGTCGCGAGAAACCACATCGTTCCTCTTTAGTGCCAGTGCTGGTCCCCTTCAAGTATACTCGTTGATAATATTCCGCCGGTATCTCAGAGTCTCCTTTAAGAACTCAGCTAGAATGTGCCAGTCTTCACCGTTTAGAACCGCCAAGTATTCTTCCTTTGTTAAACATGACTTCCTCCAGTGTAACCGCCTGAGTTCGCTAAGAATGGGGAATATTGCGATAAAGTGGAAAACGTCTTCTCTAACCCGTAGGTTACACAGAGAACATTCTTCGTTTGCTGACGGTATATGTGGCATAAAATTTAAGGCGAGCAGTTCAACTCGTGCCTTAAATATTAGTGATATGCTGATGGAGTCATAAATGTCTCTGAAATAATTTTGTTCGTTTAAGTTGTGGTTCAATAATTTGTATGTGTTTCGAGTGCTACTCTGGATTGCTTTCTGCTCGTAGTTTGCTCTGGCTTCTACTTCCTCCCTTTGGATAATTGATTGTTGCATTTTGGGCCAGCTGTGAACGTCACTTTCATTCCAATGAATATTGTGCTTTTCAGCTAGTGTTACCCATGTCGAAAAGAATTGCGATTTGGAGCGAAGTAAATGTTTCGTAACGATTTTGGGCAATCTGTTTTCTGGCATATGCATCACCTTGTTTATATAGGTAAAGTGCTGTTCCAGGGTTTGGATGTAGAGTGGGTGGAGCCCAGTTTCAAGGTGAATGGCGTATGTTGGGGTATTGGTTGGGAGACAAAACATTTTCTTTATATAGACTGTGGTATTTCACTGACTACTCCATCATACGCTCCATGACATCCAACTTACGCTAATCGGCGTCAAATACCAGATGCATCAGTCATATTGCAGCTGCTGTTGAAGTTACTCTCCGAATCCAAATTCCCTTCTTCAGTGTATCGGGAGAAGTCTGCAAAAAATTCTTTTGTTATATACAAAGAATTTTTAATTTTCTCGCCTGTACTGGCAACTGGGTCAATTACTATGGTTTTCGACACATTTCAAATGAAGGACACTTTTTCAAAATCCTCCCAGGTGGACGTGCTGCCGTGTAATGGTCCAACTTATCTCCGCTCCAACCTTTGAGACATAGTTGTAGTTCAGACATTTATTAGATTCTTTTGTTGTCATACCTGTATTTTCGGGTCATTTTATCAATTTTGGTCTCTACAGGAGTCGGTCCGAACATTTTCAAATTTTTCCTCGTCCCACGGAGTCTGGTGTCTCCTGTTGCTACAAAATTCCCAATCATGTCATGCACTTAAACTGAAAAAATAATTAACCTTACCTGCTTGTTTTGCGATGGCGATTTTTTTTTTGCGCTAAAATTTTTTAAAGCAATTTTTTGTTTTTGTTAGTGGTAGCACTTTTAACGATTCCTTTCTTCTCCTTCTTCTTCTTTGGCCACCACAACCGTTTTACGGTCTCGGCCGCTGCTTCTAATGCCCGCCACTCGCCTCTGTCCCGAGCGACATTCCCCCAGAATGGCACTCCCAGCTTCGCAATGTCTCCCTGCACCTGGTCGCGCCATCTCCGCTTTGTCGGTCGATGTGTCGGTCGACCCGCCGGGGGAATGTCTCCCAACTCTATCGCATGCCGATTGTACACACGCTTTGCTGGAGCGTTATCATCCGTACGGGTAACATGTCCCATCCAGCGCAGCCGCTGTTGTTTTATGCGCTTGACTAGGTCAGTGTCACCATAGAGCTCATACAGTTCGCGATTCATTCGGATGCGAAATTCGCCGCCAACGTTTAGAGGTCCATAAATCCTCCGAAGAACTTTTCTCTCGAACACGCCAATTGCCGCCTCATCCTCTTTTGTCATTGTCCATGCTTCTGCGCCGTACAGCAGGACTGGGATGATAAGCGACTTGTATAGCGCAATTTTCGTTTTCCGAGAGAGGGCTCTGCTCTTGAACTCCTTATTGAGCCCGTAATAACATCGGGTTGCAATAGTAATTCTTTTTCGGATTTCCAAACTGGTGTTGTTGTCGCTGGTTACCGTCGTTCCGAGGTAGACAAATTCCTTAACAACCTTGAAGTTGTAGTCTCCCATTGCAACAGATTGTCCAAGAGTACTCTCACTGCGCGTTGATTATAGGTACTACGTCTTTTCCTCATTTACCGCTAAGCCCATAAGTTTTGACTGCTTCTCTATCTCTGAGAACGCCTTTTTTACCACAGATTCGCTTTTGCCGATGATATCAATATCATCGGCATATGCAAGAAGCATTTTATCTCTGGTAAAGATGGTGCCCGTTCTGTTAGCATTTGGGCACTGGCGCAGTATGTACTCCATCAGCAGATTAAAGAAACCTCTTTTGGTATCAAAAGGCTCGGAGAGGTTTTTTCCTATTTTGACGGAGCTTTGTGTGCTTCTCAACGTCATCATGCAAAGTCGAACGTACTTTGCTGGAATACCAAAGGTAGACAGGGCTTCAAAGAACTTTGACCATATCGGCGTGTCAAAGGCGGCTTTGTAGTCAACAAAAAGGTGGTGGGTGTCGATATTTCTCTCTTGGGTCTTTTCCAGGATTTGTCGCAATGTGAATATCTGGTCCGTGGTGGATTTGCCAGGTCTAAAGCCACACTGATAAGGTTCAATCAGTTTACTTATTCTCGGCTTTAGACGTTCACATAGGATGCATGATAGAACCTTATATGCGATAGGAAGGAGACTGATCCCGCGGTAATTGGCGCAAACCGCAGGGTCTCCTTTTTTAAATATTGGACAGAGAACACTTAGGTTCCAATCTTCGGGCATGCTTTCTTCGGACCATACTCTGCATAGGAGTTGGTGCATGCACCTTACCAGCTCCTCACCGCCAGCCTTGAACAATTCAGCGCCAGCAGATTTGTTTTTTTTTTTAGCCTTTTTATGGCTAACAAGATTTCATTATGGTCCGGCGGATCTATCTCTATGTTATCGATTGGTGGCATTGTGTTCGTCTTCACCTCCCAGCAGGTTGGAGAAGTAGTTTCTCCATTTGTCTAGTGTCACTTTTGGATCTGTGACAAGATTTCCGGCTTCGTCCTTACATAGTGAGGCTCCGGGCTTAAAACCTTCGGCTAGTCCCCGAACTTTTTGGTACAATTTTCGATTCGAATTTTCGAATTAGGTAGGTGAATACCCGATTCAAATCGAGTTTGTTTCAGATTTGGAAAATTCCTCCCCTCCCCCCTTTAAGCGCAAAAAACTGTCGGAGTCGCAATTTTTAAGATAGACCTTCCAAACTTTACATATATCGAGTGTGGTCCAATATCTATCTATTCTGAAAAGATCAATAAGATCGGACAAAAAACACCGAAGTTATATACGAATCAATCTTGCTTGTGGGAGAGGGGGGGGGGGGGGCTTGCCGTGTCTGTTACCGCGAGCGTGTGTGCGTATGTTAGAGTGTGTGTGTGAGTGTGTGTATATGTGTATGAAAACACAAGAAGTCAAGGGAACATCATCAAGGAAACGACTGCAACTTTTATGTTGAATATTGTTTCTTTAATTACAAAAGAATAAAATAAGTTGGACTTATTCCACAATTTACAATTTTCTAAAAAATTTTTACTTATATCGGTACGTACCGGTATACCGAAATAAAAAACTGGGTACCGTATCGAAACCGAAATAAATTAAAAACCGAAATAGAACCTTTTACCGAAACATTCATTTCGGGTCGTACCGGAACCGAAATACGTTTCGGCATTAATCCCTGCTTATACCTGAAGGTAAAGGTGAAATTTCCTTGAGCAAATGGGTGAATTTTGCTGTGTAGGCTTCGGAGGTCCGTTGTGATTGCAGCTTCTCGACGTTTAGCTTTCGACTTGTACTAGAGCGTGCGGCATGTGCCACACTGAGCTGCGTGCGTACTTTGGCTGCAACAAGGTAGTGATCCGAGTCTATATTTACTCCTCGGAAAGAACGTACGTCTAGCACACTCGATGAATGCCTTCCGTCTATCACAACGTGATCATTCTGGTTTTTCCGTGTTATTATCAGGGGACCTCCAGGTCACCATGTTGTTGTCGCGGTGTTTAAATCTTGTGCTACTAACGACCATATTCCTGCCCGCAGCAAAATCTCTTAGCCTCTCTCCATTACTGGAGGTTTTATCGTGCAGGCTAAATCGGCCCATTGTTGGACTAAAAACGGCTTCTTTCCCGATTTTGCGTTAAAATCGCCTAGCACGATCTTAATGTCGTGAATTCGTCCTTCGTCGCGGCGTCCTTGTCTGTTGGGGCGTGAGCACAGATAAGGCTAGTATTAAAATATTTTGCATTGTCTGAGTACGGCTAGTCGCTTATTAACTGGTGTGAAGCTGATGACAGAGCGACGCAGTCTTCCGCAGACTGCAAAGCCGCACCTAAACTCGTGCTTTGTATCATGTCCGCTATAGTAGATCTCCCAGGGGGCATTGGTTGATGATGTTTTTCTCAACGTTTTCCCTTGTCTAATCCATCGCATTTCCTGGAGTGCGGTAACGTCTGATAAATATTTTTCGAGGACTTTCACTAAATGTTTATCAGCACCCTTCCTGTTGAAGGTGCGAACATTCCAGGTAAAAAGTAAAATTGGCTTGTCAAGACACAGCCCCAAGGGGCCAAAGCCGAGCCTCTCTTAATCTCTTGGCTTGTGCGCTTCTAATTTTACCACAAGAGAAAGGGACCTACAGTTTAACGCCGAATCCGAACGGATCCTCAAATATACTGCGCCAGTGCCCAAATGCTAACAGATCAGGCACCATCTATATATATAAAACTGTTCAACCTGACTGACTGGTGACCGTCGCACAGGACAAACCATAAGAGATAGAAAACTGAATTTTTTACAGTAGTTTATTCTTATGCTGAAAGTGAGTACTAAGAAACGGGTTTGGAAAATTCTGTCGGGAAATGTGGAAAACTCAAAGACAACTGTAGTGTGGAACTTTTGGATTTTCATCCGATCAAGTTCAAATTTATTTTCAGAGATCTATATGAAAATTTAACTATGACTGCATACTTATTTTCCGGAAAATTCATCCCCCTTGGTGAAAATTGGGTGGTAAAAGTTGAATCGGTTGAATTTTAGTTCCCAGCGATTAGCTACAAAATCTTTTTCAAAGTTACTCATAAAAAAATATGATCAGCGTGACTTTCAACTTTTGGAAAGTCTACCCCCAAAGTTGGGAAATGGTCGGAAAACTGTTGTAAGCAACTTTTTTGTTTATCATCGGACTGGGGTCAATCTCACTTTCAAAGATCTACATCGGTCGAAAAACTAGTACTTGTGAGAAAAATTTGGCTGTTTTAATTGGGATCGCCTCCGAATTTCGTAACTAGCAGTTTGTTTTGCTTTTCCGTCTGTGCCGAAGTTTAAATACACTTGAAACTTTTGTAACCACTAATCTTATTTTGCGACCAATGACTTAATTTATTAGCTTTATGTCTTATGTCATCGGGATATCAACCCCCCCCCCCCCCTGCTGCTTCCTGCGTGCGCCCATGGAATTCTGTTGAGGCTTCCTGAAATGCCAATGCCTCAGAATCGATCTTATAATCTGGTTTATGCCACCATTTTGGGCTCATCGCCCATGGGGCACTGGTCAAACGTTTTTCGCAAGGTTGAATTTTAATTTTCCTACCTTTGAACATTTGGGAGCTTCTGGTGCGTTGAGTTCGCTGAGTGTAGTCCTTGCTTTTTTGACGATTTCGACGGAAGTAGTTTTGTAGAATATCCACCTTATTCGTTTCAGCTTGAACCTCCGTGTCGGACCCCTAAGTAGAATACAATTAGAATAAACACAATAAGCTTAGCTACCCATGGTTACCTCCTGTCGCCCGTCATCTGATTCGGCTGTTTCCCTTCTCTTGCGGCCGACCGCATCCTCGTTTCCCTCCCGGCCAAAGGTGCCAGCCGGAAATGTGCTGGTCAGGTTGGCCGGTGGCAATTTGAAGGTGTCACCATCGGGAATTCTCCAGGTTTTTAGGTCATCGTTCCAAGTGGAGCTTTGCAATATGATATCCGGATTCCTAAGCGAAACAACATATTAAACACCTTATGGAAGGATAAAGGTCCCTTCTGTTGCCTACCAGTGTTTCCCATTTTTCCGCAAAACGGGCTGAACTCTAGCTAAAAGCTGCTGATAAAATTTGATGTTCCTACCGAGATGCCGGATTTCGTCCAAATAGTCTTCACGATCCAACTGGAACTCAGAGCTTAAGTCGGACACCTCCCGCTCGAGCATCTTGATCTTTTGGCGGCACATCTTGATGTGCTCGTTCTTGGTGGTTATCTCCTGCGAAATACTGGCGTAGTGGCCTTGCAGGAGGTCGCGATCTTCGCTTTCCACGCGACTCAAGGCGTGCGCTAGGGCGCTGAGATGCCGCTGTGCTTCCATTTTGCGAACCCTATGGCGTTCCCTTAGTTGCAGATCGTGCGCTCGCTCGCCACCAATAAGAGCTTGCTTGATGAGATCAATGCGAGTTCGTGCTTGTAGTTGAAGTTCTTCCCCGCCGGATCGTTCGGCTTCTGCTTCTTCTGAGCCTTCCTGTCTGTCCTCACTGACACCTACTAAGCTTCTGGAGACCTCTGTCAGTTGCTGGGTGTCCTCGAGCATTCGCTTCAGTTTCAGTATCTCGCACTGATACTGTCTCAGCTGGGCATCTTTGGGGTCTTCGTTGATTTGGGGCTTGTTCGAGATGTTCTTAGCTCTGCTCGCGTAGCGCAATGTGGACAATGTCTCGTCATAGTTCGAATCTGCTGGCGATATACAGGATATCATAAGAGTTTTCGTGTTGCCGCCCAGAGAGTCCTGTGGGAAGGAAACGTGAAATACGCTGGATAGATATAGAAAGGCCAACAACCTACCTGCAGTAGACGTGTGAGCTTGGAGTCTCTGTACGGAACGTGCTTGGTCTTGCCATCAACCAGCGAAGAGATAACATTACCCAAAGCGGAAAGAGATAAATTAATCTTCGCTGCCTCTTTAAGCCGGTCGCCGAAAGCTCCGGTTTTGCGCTGCCTCTCGGAGCCCGCTAAATCGACCAAGTTCAGCTTTCCCCGCCGAATTCCGCCCATAATGCCTTCGCGTGGCATTGGCGTCGATGAAGTGAAAGGGCCTTGAAATTGCTCTAGGCTGATGGTGAATATTGTGTGCGAGCGAGAGCTCTTCTCATTCATGAGCGTGGCGGCTGTGGCGCGATTCCTGTTTCCCACACTGAGCCAATTGTAGCATTGCTTTGCATTTACCACCGCCTGTGTGGTCAGCGTTGGCACTGTCACACCCAGGCCCGGCACTTCTTTGAGTGGATGGCTGGCCAAGCTCGTCGCATCCTCCGCACTCAACAGATCGCGAATGTTTTCGTTGTAGATCTCCAAGTAGCTCACCAAAGCCAAGTACCTAACGCTGCTGGCCATGGCTATGCTTTCAAAGATGTGATCGAAGCACTTGGGTATTATGCCATCGTTGCCGTTTCCCATTTCGCCCTGCAATGGGTGGTTTGGTTGTTGTGCTCTTGCTATTGCCTGGCACTCGCGCTTACCTGCATCGTGTGTGTTTTCCCGCAACCTGTCTGTCCATAGGCGAATATTGTGCCATTGTAGCCCTCCAAGGTGCTTTCAACTAGCGAGTAGCACATATCGTTGTAGACTGTCTCGGTGCTCGAGATCATGTCATAGACGCTATCGAATGTGAACACTTTTTTGGGGGCACTACGGGCCAAGGGATTCAGCACGGAGACAGCATACTCGCCAATTTCAACAATACTCTGTAGGAAAAGCGATCGATGAAAACGGAGTCGGTCTTTTAATAAAAATTGTGTAGGGACAAACTGTGCGTCACTTAAAAATTTCGGAAACCCACCCCCAAAGTCGAAACCCACGTTTCAGTTTTTCATCCGATCAGCTGCATACTTATATTCAAAAATCTATTTGTAACTTTGGAGATTCCATAATAAAAGATACATATTTAATTTTCATCCAATCCAAACTCTTTTTCAAAGCAACACATGCAAACATTTGGAGTACATGTCATTCCAATTTTTGAAAAATCTACAAACAAAAACGCGAGCCTAGCCGCTCGTAAAGGTGGTATCTATTTATTGATACGATAAGGAAATTTCATACAATGATTCTCTCCCTTTTTAGCAAAGTAAATTAAAATCAATTAATACAAGATTTTTTTCAATTTAATGGTATGAGAAAGGCTGCAAACCGCTAAAACTCTGCAGGAGGTTCGGTCCGGGGGTTTAAACCCATTGTAAAGTCCAAGGTTCGGTTCGCGGACCGGTTTCTGAAACCCCTGAACCCAAAGTTTTGGTTCGAAGCTTGGTTCGCTTGAACAGAAAAGAAGAGTTTGACTTTCGATTTACTAATAAGTTTATAACAAAATGTATATGCCTTCTATTCATAAACTTAATCCTAATAATCATTACTTAAGCTATTGTAATGATCAAATCTATTAGGAGACAATTTTTAGGAACTGCTTAGTTTAGCGATTTGGTTTCTATCGATTTGCCAAATCGCCTGAAAATTTTCGCCATGCTACAGAACCTTTTCGAACTTGACTGCATAGGGTAGAAACTAGAGTTGTGCGCGTGTCGTGTGTTTTGTCGTGTCACAAGCACGCAAGACTCAACACGACGTGTTCGTGTTGCGAGATCAGATTTCGTGCGTGCGTGTCAGCTTTTAAGCCCCCCACACACCACACAATTTTTTGCGCAAAACGCTTATGTGTGTTAGTGAAATATGAGTGTATGCGTCACACGTACGTCATACGTGTTCATATTTCACTAACACACATAAACGTTTTGCGCAAAAAATTGTGTGGTGTATGGGTGGCTTAAGTCAAAACACGACACTAGCCAACACTGCTTCACTCCCCAGTATAAAAATACTAAGTCAGTATGTCGATCGAACAAATATAGGTTCTAATAAATATTTACATTTTCCCTGTATGCACTGCTGGTCACACTATTTTTAAATCCACTTGCTTAACAGAAAACGAAATACAGGATGCGGTTCGTCACAGTGACTTTTCTTTTAATCAAACTCAACTGAGAATAGTCAACTGAAAACATAAACAAAGAGAATCGAAGTGTTCTGCTCAGAGCGAGAGCAAGCGTTCATGAGTTTTTTCGGTTTTGTTATTGAGCAGACCGCAAAGGGAAAAACGATCAATTGTTATTTACTAGCTCTGCTATTTAGTCATCAGTTTGAGACTATTGAGTATCAAATTCTCTTTAAAACTTCAAGTATCAAGTTGATATTTTCGAAAGTACTAAACTGAAATTTCGAAAATATCAAATTGATACTATCTTGTATCAGGCCGAAACTATGTTATAACAATTATCATTTTGATATTTTGACTGTCAAACTTTTGGTATAATTTTGATACAAGCTTTTCTCAATTTAACACTTTTTTTATTAAGTTAGAAGTCCCAAATCAGTTATAAGCAAACTGCCATAAAAACTAAAACTTAAAAATTAAAACTAATTTTTTTTTGTTCTGTATTCTTACAAAATGTATTTTATGATTATGGGAAACACTGTACTCTCACATTTCAACGCGTATGTTATTCAAATACAGAAGTTACTGTAAGGAAGTGCATCAAGCGAACTTTATTGACATATCAGTCTGCTCTTCTGATTTGGTGCTGACCCAATTTTGATGGCATGATCATCCCAGGTCGAGAACTTTCTGTAGTAATGGTTCTGAAACCCCAGCTTATGCGAACCACGCTTCAACTGGAACTGACTTTGATTATCTTATCTTGGATAGAGCAGAAACAGCGTGGAGTACGTCCTCTGTAATAAAGTTATATTTGTTATTTACAAATGTGTGCAAGGATCGATGTACATGTGTTTAGCTGCTCACCTTTTAAATATAGAGCATGTGTCTTTAGCAAGTTTTACATAGCTTTTACTTTAAGCAAATTACTGATGCGCACCAAAATCAAAACAATTATTGTCAATCGTCAAGCGCCTAAATAATAAAAATGTGTTTGTTTCAAATTGATACTTTTACGTATCAAATTAATAACCAAAAGATCATTTTGACACTCTCTAGGATTATATTGATACTAAAAAAACGATTCTGGTTTTAGTTTCCATTTGAGACAACGTGTATCAAATTGATATTGATACCAATTTTTTTTGGGTGTGGTATTGTTGAGGCAATATTTTATTAAGTCTTCGTTTTTATGACCTTTCCAAAATTTTAAAACTTTTTCGATTTATATAATGTATGTACTCTAAGACAATTTTTAAAAGGAATCTAAAACATCATTCAAAGATTTTTATTTGATATTTGTTTATTGTTTTCTATCGATCTTAAAAACTTATATAGTCGATCACTTGGTTGTAATTGTGAATTCTGCAGCTTAAGGAAGTTTTATAAATTTGCTGCAGCAAGATTCATGTATTTTCAACTAAGTTCCATTCTAACTATTTTAGATAGAGCTTTTTTAAAGAACTTTGGATGAAAAAATCTTTAAGAGTTAGTAAAAGTTTTGCAAAGTTTTTAATTTGTACATTGAACCTTGACAAATGTTTATAAAATTGATCAAGTTTTCCAAAAATGTCAACATCATACAGATCGAACGCCTATTTCATATAGGAATGATGTGATTAATTTTATTTGTTGTGACCAAAAAATAGGAAATCAGTGAGAATTAAAAATTAAATTAATTTCATCATTCCCATGGCAGCTAAATGTTATAGGCGTTCGATCTGTCCGATGTTGCTGATAATTACAATGTGTTTTCGTTAAGAAATGTATATCATATTTCGGAACAGAGATAGTAGTAGCACCTAGAAAAATATCTTTGGATTGGAGATCTTTTTGAAAGATAGCACTCAGATTTAAATTCGTATGCTGGACGTGAATTTTTTTAACTGCTTCCGATTTCTAAAATTTTTTTGTTGTACTCAATATACTCATCACTATTACCTGCCTCGGGGAACATGGTAGGCCCAAGAATTGCGAAGTTGGACCGGGCTTACGCAAAAAAAGATAGATTTTCACAATTTTGACTTTGCATTCCTACAGCTCCTGGTTTTTCGAATATATCTCAAACGTGGAGGCAAGTGCAAAACCCACATCAATTCTGAGCCGATCTTTCTGAGAAAAATTTGGAACCATTTCAAATTACAACGAGAACAACAAAAATTAAATTTCTAATTTCATCTATTATCTATTCAATAAAAAAACCGTTTGTCTATATCTATTATGGTTTTTGAGTAATTTAATTTTTAGCAAGGCATTCAAAAATAGGGAACATGGGTAGAAATTACCCTTAAATTGGTAAACTGAGCCTCATTTTTCGAGAAAGTGGTCCGGTTCGCGTCCAGGCTCGAGTAAAAAATATAATGCGCCTGGTTAATGGTTCGGTTCGCGAACACCAAAATACCCGAGCCGGTTCTCGGGGTTCGCTTCTGGACCGGTTTGAAACCTTGGGAATGAGTATTGAGCGTTGACGAATGCCAAAACAAAGTTTAATGCAAATATTTTACTATGTATTAATATGTAAATTAAATAAAAGTAGAGACTTTTAATTAAAAAAATTTATTTCGTGGCTCGTAGACCTTTATTGCTATTATGTGTGTCGGTGAATATTCAAATTAGAACTAAAGTACAGAGTGATCTTATGCTGCTTCAACAGCTATGTTAATGCTAAAGCTTCTCAACATAAGCTTGAAAGCTTGAAAGCTCCCACTTGGAGAACAAAGGAAAGGCTTACTCAACATAATACAAAAGAGCTTTCGAGTTTGGACTGATGCAAAATAACAAAGGGATTGCAGAGTCTGCAAAATAAAGTGTTTACGTTAACCGGGTGGCTGGAGCCCGCGACTGGATTGTTTATATGAGCTGGCGGAAGCGCTCCAATCGAAGTGACAAAAAATGGAAATGTTTATATTAGCAATATGAAATGCAAGAGGCATGAGGGTGTCGGTCCTACCCGACTTCGATATACCAGTTACTCAGGGCAATTGGTGTTTAATAGCCTTTCTCTATGTTAATTAACAGAGCATTAAAATTAATGTGACCATTTCAACATTATGTGAGGAAAAAAAGCATGTAGCGCCAAAAAGTATGCAACTTTCTTATAATCTTTATAGCTCTGCCATTTGAAATCCAATCTTTATCAAACTTTTAGAGATTGTAGATATTGGGCAGATACACTAAACTGCAAAATATGAGCTTGATATCTTTTAAATTGTAGGCTAGTCTCCGATATGTTCATAGAGACAGACGGACAGACGGTCAAACGGACATACGGACTTGGCTACATCGACTCGGCTGCTGATCAAGAATATATATACTTTAAGGGGTCGGAGATGCTTCCTTCTGCCTGTTACAAACATTTGCATGTCTTCAGTATACCCTTTTTACTCTACAAGTAACGGATATACGAGGTGTGTTCAAAAAGTATCGCGAATTTTGTGTTTTTCAAAAATTATTTTTTTATTCATGAATATCTATTTTGTCCCCTTCAAAGTAATCCCCATGAGATATTATACACTTGTGCCAACGGTTTTTCCAATCTTCGAAGCACTTCAAAAAATCATTTTTTTTATCTTGTTCAGCTCCTCCTTCGATGCCGTCTTTATCTCGTCAAGCGTAGCGTAACGTCGTCCTTTCATGGGCCTCTTCAGTTTAGGGAACAAGAAAAAGTCACAGGGGGCCAGATCTGGGGAATACGGTGGCTGCGGCATCATTAGTGTGTTGTTTTTGGCCAAAAAGTCGCGCACAAGCAACGATGTGTGAGCAGGGGCGTTATCGTGGTGCAAAAGCCAATTTTTGTTCATCCACAAATCCGGGCGTTTCTGGGGGATTGCTTCGCGCAAATTGCGCATAACTTGCAGGTAATATTCCTTATTGACCGTTCTTCCCTGTGGCAAGAACTCATGATGCACCACGCCCCTGCAATCGAAGAAAACTGTCAGCAAAACTTTCACATTCGACCGAACTTGGCGCGCTTTTTTCGGTCTTGGTTCGTGCGGCAGCTTCCATTGAGTTGATTGAGCTTTGGTTTCCACGTCATAACCATAAACCCACGATTCGTCACCAGTTATGACCCTCTGGAGCAAATTTGGGTCGTCGCGGACAGAGTTTAACATCTCATTAGCAATGTTCATGCGATGCTGTTTTTGGTCGCAATTGAGCAATTTTGGTACGAATTTCGCGGCGACCCGTCTCATGCCCAAATCATTGATAAAAATCGAATGGCACGAGCCAATCGATATGTTTAGGTCCTCAGCAACTTCTCTAACGGTGATTCAACGATTGCCCAATACCATTTTCTCCACTTCATTAATTTTTTCGTCTGTTGTTGAAGTGCTCGGGCGTCCGGCACGCTCTTCGTCGTTCACATCTTCTCGGCCTTTTGAGAACATTTTGTACCACCGATAAACGTTGCTTCGGTCAAAGGTAGCTTCTCCGTATGCCACAGTCAACATTCGGAATGCATCCGCGCACTTAATTTCGTTTTTCACACAAAATTTGATACAGGTTCTTTGATCCATTTTTTTGAATAGGTAAAAATCGAAGACGATCCAAAACACGAGGAAGCAAAGCAGCTGTCAACAATTAAGTGAACATTCAAAATGGCCGAGCTTGTCGGCATAAGTGAGAGACATGAGTACCAACATAACGCCACAAAAAAATCGAAATTCGAATATACGTAACCCGCGAAAATTCAATATTCGCGATACTTTTTGAACACACCTCGTAATTACAGCCCTTTTCTGAGCTAAATGCCTGCATTTCAAATTCGTTCCAATATGCCAAGTGGGTTTGGGCTACGCCGCCGTCAGTCTATACTGACATCACATAAAACCGAAATAGTTTTTCATTTCCGACCAGGTTTGGGTAGCATTACCGTTATCGTCATCGTTATCGTAACTGATATCTTTATCGTTATCGTTATTGATTTCGTTATCGATACCGTTATCGCTATCGTTATTCAATTCTTTATCGTTATCGCCATCGTTATTGATTTCATTATCGTTATCGAAACCGTTATCGTTTGCTTATCTGATTCCCGGAGAATTTTCCTTCTGGGCAGATTTTCCGAAATCGGAAAAATATGTGTCCAATTATTTTGCATACTATGCTTACAAACCGAATTTCAAGTCAATCGGATGAATAATAAAATTTTCCCCATACAAACTTTTCAGACGCTTTTCCGGATTTTCCGGGAGAATTTTCCGCAACCCCGACTTAGTACGCACTTTCACCACATAAGGAAACTCCTGTTCAAATTTCAGCCCTGTAGCTCTTACCGTTTAGGCTGTGCGATGATTGCCAATCAGTCAGTCAGTGAGGACAAACTATTTTATTTATCTTATTTATTTATTAACATTCATAGTTCAACTTACAAGGCTTAACTAACACAGGAAAAAATAAAAATAATAAAAATTAAAAATAAAAATCAATCGCAAACAGTAAAATTGGAGTGGTGTTGTTGTGGAGTGTGTGTGTGAGTGTGTGTTCGCTATTTTCTTTTATTTTTGAATTTTTTTTTAAGGCAATGGATGTCCTAAATTCAAGTCCGAAATTCCTAAGGCAAAATGGCCAAACATACTACCTAAGTTTGGGCCATTCTAGTCCTTTTCTTTTTTATGGGTGTACCGTCACGTGATAAAGGCAGCCTTTATGCCCTAGTGTAAATTTGATTTAAGTTTTTAAAGGAAAAACTTTTCTCTAGATGTCTCTCTTGCACAGCTGGCGCACACACTAACCGCTGAGCCACTCCCGGCCACAAATTAGACTGCTGACTCAAAAGTCAAATTAAACCATTTTTAGTGTAAACTTTTTTATACTCTCTACCAGAAGTACACAGAGTGTATAAAGTTTGAGCAAAAGTGTCCGTTTGTCCGTATGAACAAACAGATCTGAGATGGTAAGAAATAGAGGCTTGACATGAATGGGACATATGCTTCTTAAGTTTATTATTAATTTTTGCCACGCCCCCTCCCACCCCTGCAAATTGAAAAAAAAAATATCATATCTCCCACAGTTTTATAGATAAAAGGCTCGTTCCTTCTGGACATATTTAGTAATCAGGATTATTTATCGATCCGCCAAAGGAATGGTAAAGATCGGATGAACGATAGTCGAGTTATAAGGAAAACAAACAATTATGGGCAGCACGGGTCGCAACGGTGATGGGCAGCACTTCACAGGTACAGAGCATGTTATATTCGGGCTTGACCGACTTTCTTTCTTGTTTATATATGATTGACTCCATTTTTCATTGGATGCATCTTTAGTGTTTATCCATAGATTTCCTTTTCCAAAAGCTTGTTTTCTACCTAATAGTGTCTTTCAACAGTAATCAAGAATAAAATGCTTGCTTGCTTAAATATTTTTCAAAGATTTATGAGATTTCTGATTCATACCTTACCTAACTTGAGATATGGTTTAAAGTATAAAGGTACCTACCGAAAGATTGAAAAAATTCCCCTCTCTAATAGGCAAAATCGATAAAGCAATCGTATCGTAGTGCAAATCCTTGTAAGGTAAAAAATAGTAAAACAATCTTAATTTTTAAAATCTAATGTGAAAATTTTGCCTTAAACGTTCGCCAGGCTATGCCGAAGTTAAATACCCTTGCAAATGCTCGTTTTGATTTAATGAATTCGACCAAAGTTTTTCTTACTAAGCCTATTTTTCAGACACATCTTTTGTATGGGAGCTACACCATATAGTTCCCCGACTTTCATCAAACTTACTAGAATTATGAAACAGCACAAAAAACAATAAATACGAAGTTTGGAGACGTTAACATTGAAAACAAAAATATTTTTCCACTAAGACTAGATTTTCGACCGATCGTTCCTATGGGATTTATCTATTCAAATATATTAAAGTGAACCGCTGAACCGGTCTTCACGAATTTTTCACAGTAAGTTCATGTCGATCAGAAAAGTGTCATAGGCTATGTCTCATGTCTGTGAAATGGTCCAAAAACCGCGAAATTTGCAAAATTATACCGTTCATCCGATTGCTGTGAAAATGTGGGATTGGTTAAACGCTTGCCCGGGACGGTTTCTAAGTTAAAAAAATTGGTGGAAAACGGTCCAAAAACCGCGAAAACTGCAAAATTTAAGTTTTTGCTGAAACTTTGGGAAATTGATCGACGCTTGCCCAGGAAGGTTTCCAAGTAGAAGAAACCACAGGCAGAAATTTTTCAAAAAACCGCGAAAATGAACAAATTTGCAGCTTCGGTAAGTCTTTGGATAGTGGTTCGACGCTTGCCCGGAAAGGTTTCCAAGTAGAAGATATGGGCGGAAAATGGTCAAGAACCGCGAAATTTTCCAAATTTTCGATTTTGATGAAGCTTGAGTTGTACGCTTGCCCGCGAAAGTATCTAAATTGAAGAAATGGGCCCGGAAATGGTCATAAAACCTCGAAATTTCAGAAACTATACCGTTTATCCGATTGCCATAAAACTTTGGGCAACGCATGCCCGAGAAGGTTTCTAAGGTCCAAAAATCGCGAAATTTGCACAATAACCTTATGAGTATTTACGAAAGCGCTTAGTGCTTATATGCCGGCGTTGGTAAATGGAAGCTGTAGATTACGCGGTCCAAAATAATGCGAAATTTTCAAATTTTTGATTTGTGCCTGGATTATCGTGAAAATTTGATAGTCGGCAATTGTAGACGGGTAAATAGAAAGTATTAACCAAACCAAGATATAAAAGATATATTCATCCGTTCCGGTCGGTTCCGACATATTACCAGCGTGCAGTAAAAAGAATACTGTGCCAAATTTCAGCTCGACAGCTTTAAATCTGAGAGACTAGTTTGCGTACATCAATTTAGCTCGTCACCCTGATCACGAATATATATAGCTTATGGGGTCGGAAATTAATATTTCTATTCGTTGCGAACTTCTGGGAAAAATTAGAATACCTTTTGCAAGGGTATAAAAGGGAGGAAAGAGTGCAAGTCATGTTATTTTAAGGGGTGTTAATCTACATAAACAAATTGGTAGCTCTAGCTCTTCTAGTCTCCAAGATCTAGGTGTTCATACAGACAGACGGACATGGCTATATCGACTCGTCTGTTGATGCTGATCAAGAATATATATACTTTATGGGGTCGGAGATGCTTCCTCTGCCTGTTACATACATTTGCTCGGCTTTAGTGTACCCTTTTCACACTACGAGTAACGGGTATTAAAATCAGTAAGCACTGCTAGAGTTCAAAGCGATAAGTAAATTTTGTGTAAAACAAATATAATACCTTGGCTTATATACATTATACGACCTGAAAGGAAATATAAACTTCGGCTAAGCCGAAGTTAAATAAGTAAAATGGCTTGACACAGCCCCAAAGGGCGAAAGCCGAGCTTCTCTCAATCTCTTGGCTTGTGCGCTTCTAATTTTTGCCCAAGAGAAAGGGACCTACAGTTTAACGCCGAATCCGAACGGCAGTTTGAGAAGCTTTTTACCCAATTTCAATGTGCTTTTCTGTGTGAGTAGTTGTGATCTTCTTTCTTCTTCCTATTTGGCCCGATATTTCTATCACAACCGTTTGACGGTCTCGGCCGCTGCTGTTAATGTCCGCCACTCGCCTCTGTCTTGTGCGTGCTGGCACCAGTTGGTCAGTTCAAGCGCCTTAATGTCTTTCAGCATCTGTTTTTCCCAACTATGTTTTGGTCGTCCTACATCTCCTGCTTTCCCTAATTCTTTCGCCTTCCGCCTGTACACTTTTTTTACTGGAACTTCGAGGAACATGTCCAAACCAGCATACGAGGAACATGTCCAAGCCAGCACAGCCGCTGTTGTTTTATGCCCTTGACTAGATCAGTGTCCCCATAAAGCGTATACAGTTCGTTGTTCAACCGGTGCGGAACTCTTTGCCAACTTTTACAGGTCCATAAATCCTCCGAAGGTTTTTTCTCTCGAACAAGACGATCGCCTCCTCATTCACTGTTGTTATTGTCCATGCTTTTTCGCCATATTGCAGGACTGGGATAATAAGCGACTTGTATAGCGCGATTTTCTTTATTCGAGAGAGGGCTCTACTTTTGAAATCCTTACTAAGCCCGTAGTAACATCGTTTTGCAAGAGTTATTCTTCTTCGGATCTCCAGACTGATGTTGTTGTCGCTGGTAATCATCGTTCCGAGGTAGACAAAGTCCTTTACAACGTTAAAGTTGTACTCTCCCATTGCAACAGATTGTCCAAGTCGCGTAGGCTGACTGCGCTCTGAGACTAGGAACTTCGTTTTTATCTTGGAAATGATTGACTTTTCTGAGATATTTTCAAAGACAAGGTTATAGATAAAAGCACTACCTTTCTTTTTTGTTCCCACAAATTTTCTGTGCGGTTATGTACGATGAAAAATACACTTTTCCCCATTTTTCTGGTTTCCGGTGAGACCTACACACAATTTAGCATAATATAAATTAAAGAGAATAACCTTTGCAAGAACTTTCAAATAAACCAATTAAAAAGCGTTACAAAACTATAGCTTCAGAAACTTTCAATCGTCCCGTTTTTGGCCTGTAATCACCTGAATTTATACAGATTAAACGAAATCCAATGCAAATTAGGAGTTTGTTTATCACATATCAAAAATCTGGCTGGGGGTTATTTCATGCATAAATATTCCGTTTATTTACCTAACTTAACTTAGTTTATTCATATACTTCATTATGGGGTTAGAAGTGCTTCCTTCTGCCTGTTACATACAAATGAGCGTCCACAGGTACTGCATACATTATAGTCGCTTGACCAACTTTCTTATTTGAGAATGAATTTTCCAGGCCTAATCTCCTTCTCCCTTTCGAAAATATGTTGCATATTTTGCTGTTATTTTGTATTTGACTGATCGTCTGCACGTGCTCAATACGATGCAGTAGCTTTGGAAATAAGTCTATGTGGTAAGGTGAAAATGCAAGTGCTGAATAATCGGGGCGGCTACTTGGTTAGTCATTAGCTAGACTTTAACGGAAAGTCTGGTAGTTGTGCAGAAATCGATAATTGTGTGTACAAATATGCACTGCTAGCTTATCAACTAAAGCCTCCAAAGAGGGGTAAGGTCTTCTTGTGCAATTTACATAAATCTATTTGCAGGAACTTACCTCGCATTTACTATCAATTTCTTTCTGATTCATTGGGCGACAACGCACCACCACCTTAACATTCTCACCCATTTTCACTCGCGGAACGGTCATTCTAGACTGCCGCTGTCAATGCAAGAAATAATCATTACTTTGAACTTGAACCAAATACCAAAAGGGACACCGCACGCATACATACGTGGCATGTGGGAAGGTACACACTTATTCAAATGTATGACCAATGAATTACACTGTCCACTCAAAATTTGGTTCTGATACGAAATTTGTGGAACAAAAGTAAAGCGGTTAAAATTTGTTTGATTTTGGAACACCAATCAGCGGTTAATGAGCGGATCCTACATTGTGGAATTCGAGTAGAACCTCTCTGCCATTTAACATCGGATAAGACACCTCTTTTTTAAAATTGAAGGGCGCTTCCGTATTCACCTATTTTGGTTCACTTAAGTAATTTTGAAATTCTAAGAATTAGAAATTATTTATTTCGGTTGTGTCCCAGAAATCTGAAATAAACATACTTATATACGGGTTTCCTTCTTAAAATCTAATGGCAGACATTATTCTTGTCACTTGACATCTAAAGTTCTCCTAGTTTAGTTCAAAATCCAATCGAAAATTTTTACGAAAATCTCTAGAGATTTCTGGGACTGCACTATCGCATTCGTTCGGCGCTAGACGTCTAAGGTGCTACTTAAGTGGTTAAGTGGAGTGGAATTGGGCACATCATAAGCACTGTTAGAACAGTACTCCAAGCCTCTAAGAAAGTTTCTTTCTGATTTTGAGGTTTTTTTCTTTTTAAACCCTAGCAGAGGGTGTTATAAAATTGTCCGGATGTTTGTAACGCATAGAAGGAAGCACCTCCGACCACATAAAGTATATATTCTTGATCATCATGACGAGCTGAGTTGATTTAGCCCTGTCCCTTACGTTAGAATATATTTATTTTATATACTTTTACACAATTCTTCAAAGCGTTGTCAAAATCGGATGACTATAGCAAATAGCTGCAGTATGAATGATCGGTCGAAAAAGTTCTAGTGAAAAAAAATTTTTTTGTTTTAAATGGAATCGCCTTCAAAAAATAGTACATGTTAGTTTGTTATGCTTTTCCAAGATCCCACTAAATTTGGTCGAAATCTGACATTTATGTAGTATAGCTCCCATGGAAAAGTATGGTCCGAAAAGTATTCTTATTTAGACAAACAAACTGCAAATTTATACAAAACTTCGGCCAAGCCGAATTTAATTTTTTCATATTTTTTTATTGTATTTCACGTAATGGTTGTTTTCGCCATGGTTCCCAAAAAATACCACATTTGCTTTGCATCGGCGAGGTCATTGGTTAATTTTTTTTTGATTTGTTTTTTTTTTATGTGTTTTTAACATTGCCTATGTTTTTTTACAATGCACTTTGGTCCCAAACTCGATTTTTTCGTCAAGAACATCAAAATAGAATGGACATTAATGTAGAATAACATTAATGTTAACATTAATGTTAACCCTTCTTTTTCTCCTTCCCCGAGATTTCTTTGCTTTCATGCCAATTAAAATCTGTATGAACTCTTTAATCATTATAATATTAAAAAAAAATATTATAAAAAAAAATAATTTTAAAATATTAACTTTTTTCATAAACACCTTTTCTGTTTTCATGACCACCGTTCATTTTGTATAGACGGAAAAACAGTCCAAAATCGTGACCATTTAGTGACGCTTTCATATTTTTCTCTGTGTATGCTATCTCCTATCTTATTGAAACTCGGAACAGACCGAATCGGATGACTATAGCATATAGCCGTCATAGGAACGATCGGTCAAAAACTAGTTCTGGTGAGAAAAACTTTTTTTTCAAATAAAAACGCCTGAAAACTTTATATTTATAAGTTTTCTATCTTTTTAAATGATTCTACTAAGTTTTGTCGAAATCGGACATCTATATTGTATAGCTCCCATAGAAAAGTATAGCTGTCATAGGAACGATCAGTCGAAAAACTAGTTCTAGCTAGAAAAGCCTTCAAAGGCTTAGTTTGATTTGCTTTTCCGTGATTCCACTAAGTTTGGTCGAAATCGGACATCTGTATAGTATATCTGTCATATAAAAGTAAGATCCGAAAAGTAGTCTTATCTAGAAAAGATGTCTTAGCTAGAAACATATTTTTATTTTCAATGGAAATGTCCTTAAAAATGGCATTTCCTTATTTTGTATGCTTTCTCTGGCAATATGGCAAAACAGCACAAGTGTGTTCTTTTTTATTTTCAGGAGAGCAATTCTTAACTTTTAATGATTTTGTGAAAAATGAGATTGGAGGTAAAATGGATATGTTTTACAAATCGGAAGCGGTTTAGTTTTTTATGTCAGTTTATTATTTGGACTTACAGACCGTTACTTATTTCCGTCATATCTTTGTAACCAATCATCCGATTGGTATGAAAATTTAACACCATGAAAAATGGCTTGACACAGCCTCAAAGGGCCAAGGCCGAGCTCCTCTCAATCTCTTGGCTTGTGCGCTTATAATTTTCGCACAAGAGAAGGGACCTTCAGTTTAGCGCCGAATCCGAACGGTAGTTTGAGAAGCTTTTGCATGGCTAAATACTACAAAGCTGGCGCCAACAGCAGTGAGTGGTGACCGGGCGCATAAGTTTATTCAAAGAAAAAACTTTTCATTAGATGTTCCGAGGCGGGATCGAACCCACGACCACAGCGGTCGCGCACGCTAGCCACTACACCACACCCGGGACCGAACCCGAGGAATACATTAATATCTACATTTTGACATAACTCGAGTTATGTCATTATGCCTTATTGCCAGAGAATTCTACAAAGTTTTTCGAAAACGGATTACAAAAGCATATAGCTGAATTACGAATGATCGGTCGAAAAAAAAATTATAGTTATTAAACCATTTTAGAGCTCTTTGCAAGAGGGCTTTGCAAGACAGCCATAGCTGCAGGTGGGTTGTAAATGGGTGTGTGGTGGATCAGCAGTGACCAAAGTTATGACCAAACAGTGACCGAACACTGACCAAAACAGTGACCGTCACTAAAACTATGCCAGACTTTTTGAAGGGACAAATTCCGGCAGTAGCGGATCTTTGTTTATTTTTTTTCAGCTGTCGGAAATACCTTTGATTTTTTATACATGGTTTTTAAAATTATGTCGTTCAAGTGACTGGTTAAATCTGTTTTTAAGCCCGCTGCGTCGCGATCACTGAGCGACCGTTGGATAAATAGGCCTCTACGGCAATTGCTCTTTGCACGTTGCTCCACCGTATGATCACGCCTGACTGGGAGGTAGCAAAACTTTAAAACCTTAGGCTCTTTCTTACTGATTCCTACCTTAACGCTCACGATATATTGATAAGGTTAAGGATGTCATCTGCTTCGGCTCGACAATGTGATTGCCTAGCTACTTAAAACAAGAAATAACTAAGAAATTTTAGAAGTGGTTTTTGAAGAAACTAAGAGTATTGGTAACATAATGGGTTATAAGTTGAAAATTCGTCTTTAATATGATTTAATATGATGATTGGAAAAATACGCAAAGAGGATCGCTAATCAATCTAGTTAACAAAAATAAAAATAGGGGAAAGTTAACTTCGGCTCGGCCGAAGTTTTGTATACCCTTGCAGTTTGATTTTCTAAATAAAACTACTCTTCGGACCTTACATTTCTATGAGAGCTATACTATATAGATGTCCGACTTCGACCAAACTTAGTGCAATCATGGAAAAGCATAACAAACTGTTAATTACGAAATTTGGAGGTGATCCCAGTTAAAACAAAAAAGTTTTTCTCACTAGAACTTCTTTTTCGACCGATCATTTATACTGCAGCTATATGCTATAGTCATCTGATTCTGACAAAACTTTGTAGAATTGTGTAACACTATATAAAATAAATATATGCCAACGAAAGGGACGTTTCCATTAAAAACAAAAAAGTTTTTCTCACAAACACTAGTTTTTCGACGGATCGTTCCTATGACAGCTATATGCTATAGTCGTCCGATTTCGAACAAACTTTGTAGAATCGTGTGGCATATAAAACAAATACATGCTAATTTTTAGGACATTTCCATTAAAAACCAAAAAGTTTACTTTTAACTAAGACTACTTTTCCGACTTCTACCAAATTTGGTGGAATCATGGAAAAGCATAGTAAACTAAGAAACACGTAGTTTGGAGGCGTTTCAATTGAAAACAAAAAAGTTTATCTCACTAAAACTAGTTTTTCGACCGATCGTTCCTATGACAGCTATATGCTATGTTCATCCGATCCGGCCGGTTCCGACAAATATGCAGCGTATTTGTACCAAAAGCCTTCGTGCAGAATTTGGTGAAGATAGCTTAAAAACTGATGTAGGAGATAGCATAGAAACAGACATGCTACATGATTCCACCAATTTTGGTCTAAATCGGACATCTATATAGTATAGCCGTCATAGAAAAGTATAGTTTGAAAACTAGTCTTAGTTAGAAAAACTTGGTTGTTTTCAATGGAAACGTCCTAAAAATTAGCATGTATTTGATTTGTTTTATATGCTCCCACACTATTCTACAAAGTTTGTTCGAAATCGGACGACTATAGCATATAGCTGCCATAGGAACGATCGATCGAAAAACTAGTTCTTGTGAGATAAACTTTTTTCAAAGCTTTGGTTGGGCTGGCTCGAGTTCATCTGTCTCATCCGAAAATAAAACGGCCTTTTTGTGAATATTTTCCCAGGGAATCCTTTGGATTACTGAAGATCAGGTCGCTTAAAACAACACAAAAACTTTGTTTTTAATGAAAACGTCCCTTACGTTAGCATTTATTTATTTTATATACATTTACACAATTTTACAAAGTTTGTCAAAATCGGATGACTAGCATATAGCTGCAGTATGAATGATCGGTTGAAAAATAAGTTTTGGTGAGAAAAT
Organism: Lordiphosa collinella; assembly: GCA_018904265.1. Taxonomy (NCBI): domain Eukaryota; kingdom Metazoa; phylum Arthropoda; class Insecta; order Diptera; family Drosophilidae; genus Lordiphosa; species Lordiphosa collinella. The sequence continues at coordinate 25,038 of JAEIFV010000529.1, forward strand.
CTTTTGGTTTTTAATTGGGATCGCCCCCAAATTTCGTAATTGACAGTTTGTTATGCTTTTCCATGATTGCACTTAGGTCGAAATCGGACATATATATAGTAAGCTACCATAGAAAAGTAAGGTCCGAAAAGCTTTTTCTATTTAGAAAAGCAATCTGCAAGGGTATTCAAATTCCCCTTTTTTGTTTTCTTTTTCTTTTTGTCAATATACGACACGAATAAAAATGGTTTTGTAAAAATCACCACTTGGAATTCCCAACTCGTTATTCGCCGCCTGGGTAATATTAATAGGATTTGCAAATGGCATGTTGGTGTAACAACAACTGAATGTGTCCTGACGAAGGCTTTGCCTTGGCGGCAGCCGAAACGACCGCCTACACAGCCACAGCTACTGTACATGTTCATATGTATTCTCTGTTCAATTTTCTGGTTGATTATTGAACGATAATCAAACCTCGACCTTGAGCTTGCTAGCATTCACTTTGATTCCTACTATTTTTACCAAAAAATCCATTTTTCAAATACTTTTAACAAAAAAAATAAAACAAAACACAAAAAATGTAAATTTCCTCGATTCAACAATACCGTAGGTCAACTGGAGGTCGCGATTTTTATATTCTAAAAAGATCTTCAACTCCACAGCTCAATTTTTTTAAGTCGATTTTCGAGCTCAGTAGACCAAACTACACTAAAACGAGAAAGAAAAGCTAACTTCGTCTGTGCCGAAGTTTAAATAAACTTGAAACTTTTGTGACCACTAACTTAATTTTGTGACCAATTACTTAATTTTTTAAGCTTAATGTCTTGTGTCATTGGAATATTAAATAAAAAACTAACAAAAAAAAATTTGTATGACAGCTTCAAGAAGTGACCATTCTATTTTCGCGGTTCCGACATATGGCAGTGTGCAGCTAAAAGATGACTCTCTCGATATCTTCAAAACTGAGGGACTAGTTTGAAAGTTGAAAGAGACAGACGGACGGACGGACAAAGCTCAATCGACTCAGCTCGTCATGCTGATCAATGTGGTCGGAGATGTTTCCTTCTATGCATTGCAAACTTCTGGGCAAAATTATAATATAATGTATAAAAAGGTCTAATAAAAATGGTATTTTTTAGCTGTAAACTCTTAAAATGTACATTTCTATTCTGAGACTGAGACTCAGAGAACAATTTTTAATATTCAGAATCGAAGGATTTAAACATCCTACAAAGAACACAGTTACAAAATTGTGGAAGGTGCCAAAATTTATGAGAACGACGGAAACAATTACAGCGAAACCGAGCAAAGGCAAGAAATAGTTTTGTGGTACAAGAATTGCTAAAACTCAGGGTAAAAAAATATCCAATACTACACTTGAGGCACTAAGGACATAAATTCGAAGAAATTGCATGTTTTTCTCCTGAGTTTTGCAATTTTGTTGTAATAGTTTTCGACGATCCTTGCGACTTGGGCAAGTGCTCTCCGAACGGTTAATCTGCTAAAAAGATTAGTATTTATGAGCTTAATTAGCTCTTATTCCAGAATTAATAAGCGAGTATACAAATTTATAAGCGAAGAATTAATAAGCGAGTATACAAACATAGTTAAATAAAGTAGAGTTGAAAACTCATGAAGCAAAAAATTTCTGGATCAAACGTTAATTATTGGATCAATAAATTTGGTTTTGGAGTAAGAATTTGCATTCTTACTTTTGACATCGAACATTCTTGATCTAAGCTTGAAATTCTATATTTCTTATCTGTGCGTAATACACCAATAAGTTCATATTCTTCGTTCTAAAATAATTTTCTTGAGAGTTGCTCCCCCTAAATCCGCGCCTGAATTGAGCTACGGAATTGATGATTTCACTTTTTTATAAGCATTTAAATAAAAATGCTTTGTTTTCTTATTTTGTTGAAAACATTTGGAAAATTTATTTTTTGGAAATAATCTATTTTCAAAATTTAACGAAAATTAGATCTAAAATAAAAAAACACACTTGTTTATCTTCTTTACCTATAATTCACATTTCTCTTATGTATTGGTGAAGAAGATCTATGGATAAATACTGAAGGGGACCAATTGAGTGCATTGACAATTATGTATTTTGGAGATTTTTTAGAAAACCATTTTTAATCGCGCCTACTTTTCTTGATTAGTTTGTCTGACTTGACTCTCTTATTATATAGACAAAAAGAAAATTACTATTAGTTTTGTATTCTTAAACAACACAAATTCACTTAAGGTATGCAAATTCACATTTAATTTGTATACCCTTGCAGTCATGGAAAAGCATAACAACCTGTTAATTTAAAAAAAAAGTTTTTCTCACTAGAACTTCTTTTTCGACCGATCATTCATACTGCAGCTATATGCTATCGTCAATCGATTTGGACAAAATTTTGTAGAATTGTGTAAAAGTATATAAAATATATGCCAACATAAGGGACGTTTCCAATAAAAACAAAAAAATTTTTTTCACAAGAAGTAGTCTTTCGACCGATCCTTCCTATGGCAGCTATATGCTATAGTCATCCGTTTTATCCCAAACTTTGTAGAATCGTGTGGGAGCATATAAAACAAATACATGACAATTTGGAGGACATTTCCATTGAAAACAAAATATTTCAGCACCTATAGAACCATGGTCGACTGCCAATTAATTTCTGCTTGTAAAATCATTATCGGCGGTGTCCCACAAATCTCTTCCAACCAAATTCCAACCCAAAACCAATTCTCGGTGTCCTAGAAACCTCTTTCGGTTGGTTTCAAATCTCTAGTGAATTAGGTAGAGATTTTGCTAAATTCACCGCTAAAACTATTTTGATAAGCAAAATTAGTTTTGGAAATGTAAACTACATTATTTTGCTGGATAGGCTGCATCAAATAAATAACATGTTTAATTTGATTTAGTATTGAAATTAGCTTGTTAATAATTTTTCGCAAAACCAAATTCTTGGCAAATTCTGCTCAATGATGGCGCGCAAATATTTTTAAATTTTTCATGTTAATTTTGGGTAACGCGACTAAAACTTAAATTATAATATTAGCATAAATCATTAAACTTATGCGACAACTAACAGATTTCCCTTTAACATCATTTTAATTCAAAACTAATAGCCCTGTTTTGTGAGATGGACAATTATTGTGAACCCAATTGGGCCAATTCTCTTTCCCACTAAGAAAATGAAATCTCTTGAAGTTCTGGGACACCGACGGATTTTTCGAGCGATTTGCGAACCAACCGAAGCCAAAATCTCGAGATTTCCAGGACACCCCCGTATAATTCATGGGCCATCGATGAAAACTAATTTCAGATTTATTGGTGCGGTAACATTTACCCACAAATTTTTAGTATTTTTTTTTTTACAAACAAAAAAGTGAAAAACAAAATAGAAAGTCGGTCAAGTCAAGTGCTGCACATCACCGTTGCTACCAATGCTGCCCATAATTGTTTGTTTTCCTTATAATTCGACTATCGTTCATCCGATCTTTACCATTCCTTTGACGGATCGATAAATTATACTTATTACTAAATATGTCCAGAAGGAACGAACCTTCTATCTATAAAACTGTGGGAGATATGACGTTTTTTTATTTGCGTGGGCGGAAGGGGGCGTGGCAAAAATTGAAAATAAACTTGATCTTCAGGTATAAGAAGCATTGTCCCATACATGTCAAACCTCAATCTCTTACCATCTCCGAGATCATACGGACAGACGGACGGACATGGCTAGATCGACTCGGCTGTTGATGCTGATCAAGAATATATATAATTTATAGGGTCGGAGATGCTTCCTTCTGCCTGTTACATACTTTTGCACAAACTTAATATACTCTTTGTACCTCTGGAACAGAGTATAAAAATTTTCACTTTCAAAGTACCGCCATTTTGTCAAATATTAACTTTTTTCCAAATCTGAGGTTCAGGCCATAAGGATAAACAAGAAACTTTTTTCATTTTTGCTTTCGGATAACGGAGTGTCGCCAAATCACGATCGCCATCGGCGAACCTTTTTTTCATTCCACTTTTCGCAGGCCAGAAACTTTAAAGCATTGCAATTTAAAAAAAAAAATTCCTATTTTTTATTCATTAATCAACTTTCAAATAAAAAAAACGATTTGACAAATAAAATATGAAAATTTAAAAAAAAAAGCCTCTAAAAATAGCACGCGCAACTTGTACTACCCCTTAAGGGGTTAGGTGGGTTTCAAAGGCTCAAACAGGTACATTTTTACGAATTTTTTTATTTAAAGGCCTGTATCCAGCACTGCGGAAAATTCCTGCCAGGAATTTGATATTTATTTGGATTTTGTGGAACCTAAGTAAAATATTTTGGCCAAGTTTGAATTTAATTTAAATCTTAACAAAATAACGTTAAGCCAACTTCGGTCTATCATTGTAGATTTAATTTCAGTACGACGTGTCGAGTGGTTTATTATTGATTGAGCGATCGGGTGTGATGACATCACACCTCGACATCAGCCACATTGCTCTAACAATTCGGTCTAAATTATTGGGCCGATGCAGTGTGGCCCGAAAAGAAATAAGACTCGATGGTTGGAAGCCAATTAAATGAAGTCTGCTATATTTGAATGCAAGATAAGAACATGAGCTCACCAGCCGGGTCAGTACCTTGGCCAAATGAATCTGCTGCATGTGTAGCAATCAGGGAGAATGAAACTATTACAAAACAGAAACCGCTATTATTAATTTAATTAAATTAAATCTTGTATTATATTTATATGAACATTATGTGGCGTTGGCTTTGTTCTCCACCCCCCATTTGTCTCCATCTATGCGCTCATCACATCCAAAATAATTGTCAACAATATATTCCTGAGCTGTGCAATAGCTGTTTTGGGTTCCACACACGCCTTAGAAACGCCGCTATCTATACAAAGTGTGGATTTTGGTCAAGTTGCAGGATACTAAACAAACGAAATCGTAAACAGAAAATTCCTGGCACCATTTTTTTTCATATGAACTTTGGCAGGAATTTTTTGGTTTTGCGTTGCTGGATACCCGGCTTAACCAACAAAATATTTCATTCCATCAATTTACCATTTAAAAGGTATATATTTTATAAGTAAATTGTGAAATTTTCATTGGAAAATATTAAAAATTAAGGCGTGGACACGTCGTCTCCTGTGACCCCTCAAAAAAAAGGACCCTCGGCATAGTCAGGATAACTCATGACAGATTCATCCAAAATGCAAAAACCAAAAATTTTCTGTTAGTAGATGCTTTAAGCTCGTGCTTGGACGAAGGAAAAAAATAAAAAATAAAATTTGCATTTTTGGCGGCGTTGAGAACAAAAAACCCTCTTTTTGAGTAAAATCTGCACCCTTCGTGTCCTTGAAAAAATCACTTAAAATAGAAAAAAAAAACAAAAATCCTTCGTTCAAGCACGAGATAATGTTATTTTAAAGAAGTGTGCAAAATTTGAAAGAAATCGGTTCATAAGTTTTCGAGAAATCGTGACTACCGATTTCCAAAACGTAGTTGCGCGAAAAACGCGATTAAAGATTTACATTCGCGCTGACATAGCCTGATGGGTAGAACATCCGAAGGCTATATCTCTTAAAATATTACTCAGATCGTTTTAAAACTTTGAGAGAATATTCTAAGCATATTGAATTATAAGATAAGCAAAAAAAAAAACACATTTTTTTGAAATTTTGAAACCCACCTAACCCCTTAAAAGAAAAATGCGAGCACGACTCATAGCAAATGTCATAAAAGTCGCTTACTGATTAAATATTTTAAATTTGTATACCCTTGAAGAGGGTATATTAAAATTGTCCCGATGTTTGTAGCGCATAGAAGGAAGCATTTCCGACCACATAAAGTATATAAATTCTTAATCAGCTTAGCGAGCTGAGTTGATTTAGCCATGATAGTCTGTTTCCATGCGATTTCCTCCGTCATTTTGAAAGCTATCTTCACGAAACTTTCCACGAAGTTTTGTGGTACAAATACGCTGCACAAGTATGAAAACCGACCGGATCGGACGACTATAGCGTTTAGCTGCCATCGAAACGATCGGTCGAAGAATTAGTTTTAGTGAGAAAAAATTTTTTTTTGAATGGAATCGGCATCAGACTTCGTATTTATACGTTTTATATGCTTTTTCATGATTTCACGAAGTTTGGTCGAAACCGTAGAAAAGTTTGGTTTGAAAAACAGTCTTAGTAAGAGTCGTGAAAATTTACATGAGCTTCAAGGGTACATAAACTTCGGCCGAGCCGAAGTTAGCTTCCCCCATTTTTTGTTTTAAATTTGTTTAAATCCATAATAAAAAAAAATATATATTTATCTTTTTTTAAATTATTATTTATTTATATTTAATTCAGATTCGGAATCTGATTGCAATTTCCTTTTTTAATTTAAGCAGCTGATGGTATCATTCTTGTTTTTTAAGAAGCTTTTAGGAATGCCCGTGTCACCAAAATCTGTTCGTCAAAATAAATATGCCGAAGGCTGCTTGTGAAAGCGCCTGTTGTAGTATTCTGTGGAGAGAGAAAGAAAAAAATCTATTAGTAAGTGCCCTAAAAAATTAATAATCTCTTGTCAGAGATCAGAGATAGAAAGTTTTGCGTTGGATTAGGAACAGTTCTCTTTATTGTTTGCCGAAGCGAGCTGGGTCTGTTTGTCATCACAAAGGCACTTTCCTTACATTTTATAAACTAATCTTAAATGCAAATCAGGATCAATTACCATTCGCGACAGTAGTGCAGTCATACCCAGCAAGCTCAACAATGCCTTTTCCGCAGAGTACAAATATAGAGTGCCAATTGGAAGATCCGCTTTCCAAACATCTTCAATTGCACGTGGAGATATAATCGAAGTTTTTCTAAAAATAAAAAAAAACTACGGCAAAAGACGTTAGTTAGTGCAAACAACTTTTACTTTTGGGGTCTATTTTTACAGCTTTTATCAGTAATTTATAAGTTTTGCGTTGGACTAGGAACAGATGTCTTCACGGTTCATCGAAGCGAGCTGGGTAAGTTTGTCATCACAGTTTTGTGTATAATCGGTTTAGTATATCTAGTGAATTTTATTATTGAGACTTACCATGACGATCCAATCCAGGAAGCCATCTGAAAAATCAAAAATTCCTTATATTATTCGTACATCGAAAACCTCAATATAATTTAATTGTAATGTACTGCAATCAGTTCTACTATCTTAACATAAGCATTTCACATAGTTTTTTTCAAAATTAATAAGTTTCTCATCAGACAAAGTTCGGAATAATGTCGAATACAGTCATTGGGTACTTACAAATTTTTCCCCCATCCCCGAGCGACTTCAAAGCAAAGTCTCCTGCAACAGAAGACAGAACAAAGTTAGTTGTAACTTTTAGCCGAATGAAAGACCATCAGATCGCGATTCTTAGGCAGAAGCGTCAGTTCCAATGGTGTTAATTTTCATCAATGTATTCAAGAGTAGCAAATAAAAACTCATCCTGTTCTTAAAACAAAAAGTGAGATTCAATTTAAAAGTTTATACTCACAGAATGTACCCTGATGACACGGTCCCTTGTGGCTATCTACAAGAAGATGGGGGAATTGGTTTTAAAAAAATTGATAAGAAAATTTAAATATTTGGTTAGCGATGCTAATTAACGAGCAGAATCTTCAGATTTAACGGTGTTAGTTTTCATCAATGTTTTCAAGAGTAGCAAATAAAAAATCATCCCGTTCTACAAGTTTTTAACAGTAAACAATGAACTCGAATGAAAGATTCCAAATTTCACTTACATCTTGGAAAATGGAGTCGGCTTTGAGTCCTTGGTAGAATCTACAAACAAAAAGAAAAGTGTGGTAATTAAAAAAAAATTAAACAACATTAACTTCAGTTGCAAAAGAAATCATTTTTATGAAGATTTGATAGTTGAAGCGTAGGGACTACATAGCCAAATTCTGTTCCTAAAGGAGCACTTGTGGTTGACAAGTGCAGTGCTTAGATTAATTTCACAGTTTTTTGTAAATAAGATCGTTCATTTGAAGGCATATTTAGTCAACTGAAATTGCTATAATAGGAGCTCATAATATATAGAGAAAGACATCTCAATCTAAGGAACAATTTTTAGAGCGAAAAATTATAATTTATTGGTGTACTACAGAAACAGGTGAAACAGAGAAATTCATGCAGGGAAAAATGAAATTTCTTAATTCAAGAGCGAATTTCGTGATCTAACTTTTGATACCGAAATTGTTTATTAATAAATTATCCACTCTATTTTATATCACTTTCAGTAGCGGGGGGCTATAGCGGCTGAAGCCCCCCAGAGCCCAATTATCTTAGTTCGCCAAATATATGCCAAGCACAATAATTGTGCAGTTATCAAGAATTTTAGAAAATGCAGGAAAATATTTTGACTAAAGCTATCCGCAGTGAAATGCACTTACGAAACAATGAACTTTGAAATAAGAGTTAAAATATTATGAACGATAAATAGTGTTGGATATTGAAATTAATTCTTATAAGCTCTCTTCATGTGGCAATGTTTTGCGCGAAGGTGGTTTCTTATTCATTTCTTCCTTAACGCTCACGGTATATTGATGAGGTTAAGGATGTCATCAGCTTCGGCTCGCCAATTTGATAACCTAACCACTTAAATAAACTAATCGGTGAAATATGACATTTCAGTTGAAAATTCCTCGTTTTAATGATCGACAAAAAAAGAGCTATAATTTACGCACCGAGGCACAGTGGTCGATTTGGCCAACCTGGCAGGCAATAGATTTTTACATATTTTTTATTCGATAGTCACGATGTCGTGAGCGTGCAATACTTCTCTGCCTCTGCGACTTTTTAATATGTTTTATTTTGGACTGAGGAAGTTAAAGATTTGCGATTTGGAGACATAAGTCTTTAATTTAACCATAATTGGTATGTATATAATAAAAAAAAAATGGTGTGTGTGTCCTGTTCTTATATGTATTAGTGGCCGTATTTAAAAACTTTGTCAAGTTTTCATTTGAATGATTGCTACTTTAACTGCTGCTTTATAAATCTTACAAGTTAGTGTGGAAGCCATATCAGATTTAAATATCGTGAAAGTAGGCGACTGTTTTGTCAGTTTTTTTATTTTCTGTGATTTTGATTCCTAATTTTTCAGATTGATTTGGAAAGACTTATTGAATAGTTCGAGCGCTCGGAAAAAAACTTGTTTGATTTGTGCAAATATTAAAATAATAGCGAGAAGGATGGAAACAACAGGATTTCAAATTTAAAAGCGGATGTGGAAAAAGTGAACAAAAAATAAATTATAGTCATGAAGTTCTTGCAATACGCAAAAAAAAAATTCAAATCGAATTAAACAAAAAGCAGTTATTAAGAGCCTATGTTGGGCTTGTGACTGAGGACTGCATTTCTTTTAACATATTGGATTCTCCGAACGAAAGGACTTTTTTGGACCCTATTTTTGAAGGGCTCAAAGCATCGGATGGAAAACAGATGTGCTTGAATGCGTTAAACTGCAAGAAAACTTTGGGGATAGTAGCGAAAAACATACGGAATGACATTTCCCAAGAGGCTATGTCAAGGTATTAAAAATTGACAGTGCAAGCCGGTTGCCTCTGTTCAAAGAAGAAATCTCAGAAGGCGATGACCAAATGATGATGAACTGATGATGGAATGATTACGGAATGTAACTACGGATACGATTTGGAAACTGGAAAACTTCACGCCTGGCGTTACCCTTACAAGAAATCAAAATTACACAATACTTTTGAAAATATTTCTTTCCTTCCAAAAACACACACATTCATCTTCAACATCATTATAAATTGTTTAATAAAATAAGTAATGCACTGCAGATTTATAGTGTTGTGTGTGTAAATAATTATTTGGTAGATTATTGACAATCAACGATAACATACTTTCTTCTACTCTGCTTAAGTAGCAGCTATAAGCAGTGCTGCTAGCTTGACTATCGTTCACCTGATCTTTAAGAGTCGTTTGACGGTTCAATAGATAATCTTAGAAACTATTTTTCTATTTCATCTATTTTCAAAACCATGGGAGATATGACTTTATTTCTAAATTGGCACAAATTGAAAATAAACTTGATCTGCCTGCAAGTATGAGAAGCATATGTCCCATACATGTCGAACCTCTATCTTTTACCATACGGACAAACAGACGGACAAGGCTAAATCGACTCTGTTGCTGATCAGGAATATACGCTATTTGAGATGTTCAAGTTTAAGCAACCACCATAAGTCATCCATGGTAGATTACAAATGAAAAACTGTTAAAACACTGACTGTCGAGTGTCGAAGCAATCATCGACTGTTTGCTTGGACTTGAAATAATTCAGAAAGTCTCCGTCAATCAAATGAAAAACTTTCAAAGCATGGACTGCTGATCTTTCCTGTTTTACAAACTTAGTCTTTTTTTATTTTACTTTGACACTAACTTCTGAGATTTTCCAAACAGGGGCTTAATTAACAAAAAATTTTTTATTAAAAAAACTTACTGCTCAATCAGAGTTTTACAACTTTTGCTACTTTTAGTCAAGCAATTCAAACACTGATTAGTGGTAAATCGATGTCGAACTTAGTAATTTTTTTTAACTTACATACCAACGACTTTCGTGGAGTAGAACTTTTGATATTGGCCCGTATTGGTCCTAAATCTTTATGTGCTTGTGAAAATGTTCCATTGTGAATCGTCCAGTGTCAAGATGAACTGCTCCTTTCTGGGCCTTATTAGTTTATTACATTTTATAGGTAAAATGTCAGTATTTTTTTTTTTTTCAAAATAGTTGACAAAAACAATCTCAAATACAAAATTTTTAAATTTTTCAGTAAATAAAAGCAAATAGAAACCTTCTTCCCACAATGTGTAATGTCTTTTGAGTAAATCATGAATTTCATTTAACAATGATTGAAGGAAAGATCGCAGCTCGATTGCAGAGTCTTCGTCGCAGGTCTGCGGAATTTGTAGTGTCTCTCTTTTAACGTTTAACAATTTAAAACAAATTTTATTCAAGTCTCCTAAGTAACATTTGTATGAATATGAGCAATGTACGCTTCATGCATGGATTCGATGTTTTGAATGCATCATTCATATATCATAGAGAATTCCAATAAAAATGTGGCAGGGTCGCGGAGCCAATAAAGCAATTGTAGCACAAAGTAAGGTCGTAATTCAAAATGAACTCCGAAAACGAATGGGAGTTTTGGTCGATATTCCCATGGTAGGTTCGGGAAACACCAATAAAGGGAACACAGCAAGGAAACTGCTTCATTATCCAACCTTGGTATCCACAATAACAGGGGTGAATATTGACCTGATGAAATAAAGATTTAACTTTATTTTACGGCAATGGCATGTGGTTATAAAGTAAGTGTTGAGGAATTTCGCCAATACTCTTGGAAAGCCGCAACAATATTTGTACAAGAATACCCATGGTTTTACGTGCCTTCGTCTATTCATAAAATCCTAAGGAATGGAAAAGATATAAAAGGCATGATGTCAGAGAAAGCGCTTGAAGCGCGAAACAAGGTCATGCGCAACTATCGAACTATGGATGAAGAGTTCATAAAACTACTAGAGAATTTCGCCGATTTACGCAATTCAGAAGCTTTATAAGTTTTGTTTGTACTCCGTTTTTGTTTAAATTAATTGAACTGATTTATGAAAAATTCTGTAATTTTATACCCTTGCAGAGGGTATTATAAAATTGTCCGGATGTTTGTAACGAATAGAAGGAAGCATCTCCGACCACATAAAGTATATATATTTTTGATCAGCATGACGAGCTGAGTTGACTTCGCCCTGTCCGTCTGTTTTTATGCCAGTCAGTTTTAAAGCTATCTTCACCAAACTTTGCACGAAGTCTTTTGGTACAAATACGCACATTTGCACACACATTTGTCGGAACCGGCCGGATCGGATGACTATAGCATAGAGCTGTCATAGGAACGATCGGTCGGAAAACTAGTTTTAGTGAGAAAAAGTTTTTTGTTTTCAATTGAAACGACTCTAAACTTCGTGTTTCTCAGTTAACTATGCTTTACCATGATTCTACGAATTTTAGTCGAATTCGGACATCTATATGTATGGCTGTCATAGAAAAGTACAGTCTGAAAAGTAGTGTTAGCTAAAAAAACTTTTTTGGTTTCCATGGGAATGTCCTCAAAATTGGCATGTATTTGTTTTATATGCTTTCACACGATTCTTTGGTCAAAATCGGATGACTATAGCATATAGCTGCCATAGGAACGATCGGTCGAAAAACTCCCCTACGTTGGCATATCCCTACGTTGGCATATATTTAGTTTATATACTTTTACGAAATTCTACAAGTTTTTGTCAAAATCGGATGACTATAGCATATAGCTGCAGAATAAATGATCGTTTGCAAAAAAAGAAGTTCTAGTAAGAAAAACTTTTTGGTTTTAACTGGGATCGCCTCCAAACTTAATTGTTATGCTTTTCCATGATTGCACCGACATCTATATATATAGTATAGCTCCCATAGAAAAGTAAGGTCTGAAAAGTAGTTTTAATTATAAAAACAAACTGCAAGGGTAAACAAAACTTCGGGCGACTCGAAGTTAACTTTCCCCTATTTAAAAAAAAATAGTTTTTTTTTAAATTTGTACTTTAAAAATTTCTTCGTTTATATACAATATTATAAAAATAATTCAAAAAATTTTACTTATTCATATTGCAAGTTATTAATTATTGCCTGCCAAATTTGCAAAATCGTCCACTGTGCGAGGATTGCTAATTAAACAAGTTTACAAAAAAAAAATATAAACCCATTTCTGCTAGAATTTTTCAAATTTATTTTTAGATTCTGAACTCAAAATCGACTTTAAATATTTCTTCTGCGAGCATTTTTAAATGTGAATTTGTATAAATCGTTCGGTAGGAAACCTTACATTTTAATAAATTTCTCAATTTAGAAACGCGAAATGCCTTTAAGCAATATATGAATCGAAAGGTTATTGAGTTTCCAATAATAGCGCTAAACATTGTTTTCAAATCGACTTAGTAGTTCGAACATAAGCTAAAATATTTAGAAAAAGATTTTTGTTCAAAAACGTCCGAAAAAATGTTTTACACGCCTAGGAAAAATTATTAAGAATACAAAACTATTAGTCATTTTCTTTTTCTTATTGTCAATATAAAAAGGGTGCGTAGTCAGGCCAGAGAAAATAATAACGAGAAGTCGACGCGAATAAAAATGGTTTTCTAAAAAATCTCAAAAATACCTAATTTTTAATGATAGTACCTGCACTCAATTGGACCCAGCTTCGGTATTTATCCACAGATTTCCTTCACTTTCTATTTAAATTAAAGGTAAAGAATCTAATTTAGATCTAATTTCCATTAATTTTGAAATTACTATTTACTATTATATAATTACTATTTCTACCAAAAACTGAATTTTTCAAATATTTTAAACAAAAAGAATAAAACAAAACATTTCTACTTAAATTTTTATCAAAAATGTAAAATTCCTCAATACATCAATTCGGTATTTCAACTGTGGGTAGCGATTTTCATCTTCTAGTTTTCGACTTGTAAAAAAATAACAAATTCCTCAACTCAACAACTCTTCAGCTCACTGTTTTAAGATCGATTTTCGAGCTCAGCATTCCAAACTCTACTACCATTTATTGGATTTCATTATTTCCAACAAAGAACGCAGTTTAAAAATTGTGGAAAGTGGCCAAATTAATGAGAACGAGGGAAACAATTACAGCAAAAAAAATAATTTGTGGCACAAGAATTGCGAGAACACAGGGATTAAAAATAAGCAATACCACACTTGATGCACTAAGGGCATAAATTCGAAGAAGTTCCGCTATTTTTCCCGAATTAATTGTTTTCGACGATCTTTGCTAAAAAGATTAGTATATGTGTAAAGAGCTCGGTTGGGAAACGTCAGAAGTATTTTGACAACATATAAGATAAAATAAGTTAGTCGATCGCGAACAGGCTTGCAAGCAACAACAATTGTGTAAAACAGAAGAGTAAATAAATATTCCGGCTGAACACATAGTACAGATAATGCAACGATCCTTTCATATGTAAGTATATCTTAGCACAGACCCAATGGGGAATCGTTCACAAAGATATACCAATTAAAATTGGCAGTCTTGCAACTATAGACTGGGCAGGATCAGGTACATTCTCGTATGATCGCATAAAAAGTTCAAGGAAATGTGCATAAAGTCTTATCCACTAATCCACTTATCTTCCTTGAATATTTAGGAATTCTGTTCTTCTAATCGAGCTTAATTAGCTCTTGTTCCGGAATTTATAAGCGAGTATAAGTATTTGAACGGAGATCGCAAACCAAGTTAAATAAATAGAGTTGAAAACTCAAAAAATTCGGGATCAAGAATTAATTAAGAATTGGCACTCTCACCGTACTTTTGACATTGAACATTCTTAATTTATGCATGAAATTCTCCAATTCTTATCTGTTCGTAATAGTAGGCCTGGGACTGGACTTAGGACTGGGACTTGTCAAGCCACTCACCCGTGCACAACTGCTGGGGCGTGCTCCGCCGCTCAAGTGTTTGGGCACGTGTCACTGCAACACCTGAAAAGATAAGTCATTAGTTAACCAGTTTTGGAACTGGGACTGGTGGCGTCCCACTTCGCATATCAGCTAATGATTGGATCATCAATTGATTACCAGAGACGAAAAATAAGTCATCATCCAAATGTAAATGTAATGCAAACTCTGTCATACGCACCTCTGTTAAGCCCGCGGCTGCCCTCCGTTGCCCGGACGCAAAGTCAGAGTATTCTGAAACGAAAAGAACAGAAAGCCCCCTCCTTGTCGCCAGCACCAAGAACAGAAAGAGCAAACGAATTTGTTTCTACAAAGCGTAGAGAAAAAATTATGTATTATCATCCAGTTTGTGGGATACAATTCCTATCCAATATTTAAACGGCCTCCTGCACGGGCGGCTCGTAGCCCTCGGGACGATCAACCACGGCGCCCTCAGCGGAAACGACGGCCTCTGCGGTCTTGCCGCCGCCACCATCGCCATGCAACTCGAGCAGCTTGGAGACGTCGAAGCGCGGCTTCTTCAGCACCTTCACCTTGCGGATGTACACATCGTGCAGAGGGTAGATGCGCTGGCAGATCTTCTCAATGTCCTTGGCAATGGAGTCCAGGGCCAGTTTGTTGACCAGCTGCTTCAGATCGGCGCCGCTGACCTCGTTGGTGATAATGTCGGTCATGCGGGCACGAATCTTGCGGACCTGCGACTGCTGGGCGTAGCATGTCTTGCGCTGCGACTGTTGGTCCTTGGCGGTGAATCCAATGCAGAATACGCGCAGCAGGTAGCCGTCCACGGTCTTGGCCTCCACGATGGCCTCGATGAGGGTTTGCCACTTCTTCACCATTGACCTGGGTTGACGAAAGGAAGAGTAAGCCGAATAAAATGATACAAACACATGCTCGCCTCCACCACACTGACCTGTACTTATCCGTGGTCAAGTCCATGCCATGGAAGTTGCACAGCACGTTGCGGTCCTGCACGTCCTCAGCGATCAGCCGGAACTTGCGGAACGAGCGCTCTGGGTCGATGTCTTTCTGCAGGTCGGCCAGCGACACCTCGAAAACGCGGCCCTTCAGGTAGTCGGACGCAATGCGCTGTCCCTGAGTGCGATTGACCAACGTCTTGCCGATTTGGCGCGTCTGGAACATGTTCGGTGCCTTCACATCGTACCAGTCCTTGCGCGAGAAGGGGTCGATCACCTTCTTTTTGCCGCCCTTCTTTCCGCCTTTGGAGAGACCTTTATTTTTACCGACTGCCATGTTCGACGATTGAACCGGAAAAGGTCGAGTCACGTTGACGGCGGCTGTCAAAAGAAGGAAGTGCCCCGACAGTGTTGGAAAGTGGTGCGCTTAACAGCACAAGCTGAGCAGTGTTAGGCCCTTACAACCGGTTCGGAACTAGATCCAGTCACACTTTTCTTTTCTCCATAATTTTGCCTGATATTTTGAATAGTCTTAAGGCTATAGTATGATATTTTATAAATATTGCAAATTAATATTGATTAAAATATTTTTGGCCAAATTTTTCTGCATTTATTTTTGCAAAATAAGTGCTCATTATTTGCTCACTTTCCCACTACAAACATATTTGTTTTGCTTTTCAAAAGTTGCCTTTTCCAAAACTGTGTGATCAAAGTTCAAATGCCAATATGGACACTTTCGGGCTTGCTAATGCAGCTCACTTGAGTTTTTTAGGCTTCATTGATATGTGTTCTGCCCCATAACACTCAAAAGTCAAGATATTTTAGCTCGGTGTGACCTCCATAATTTTTGTAAGTCCAAATATTCTGCTAAATGAATTTTGCGCTATATTATGAAAACAAGAGATAATGGCGCCAAGCCGAGACCAGTTTTGGAATCAGTGGACAAAGCTGAATCAGAATTTTGCAACAGATCGGCTTGAAAAAAATGGCTGTTCTGTTTAATTTGACCAAACTTCGATGAAAAGTTTGTAAATAGCCATGATGGCAGATGTTGTATGACTTAAAACTAAAGGTAGGGTTCCATTTGAAAATAATTTGGTCAAGTATGGCCAAAATGTGCACTATTTAGGCTTATTTAGCCAAAGTTGTACCGTATTTTGTCCAAAATATTTGCCTGTGTGAACTTAGCTCAAGTTTTTTGACTTTCAGTCAATCAATTTGTTTGTTATATTCGAGTTTTCAAAATTTTGCATTCAATGAGACCGAATCCAAAAAAAATATTCAGGTGGGATGGAGAACTCAAAGAAGGAAATTATATGCTTGAGTACTCACTGTTGCTCACAGTTTAAGTGCACTCATGCTGACCTCTACTAGATAAATTGCGCGAGTGATAGAAATTTCACTAGTTAAAACCGGATTCGTAAAAGAATTAACCGTAAAAGAAAAAAACATATCCCAGAAATTATTCAAGCTAAGATAGCGAATGTTCGATTCGGTTTGGATTTGCTGTTTTGAATTCCGAATGAAATTGCTCACTATTTACTTTTGGCAAGCCACGAGAAAAACGAAATGGGCACTAGCTAAATAATAGCCTATAGCATCCACTATAATCGCATATTTTGGAATTAACATATTTGTTTTCTGAGCGTTTCCATATGATATGTACATATCTTACAGGTTCGTAACATGTGATGGTAGTTGACAATTTGAATTTCAGCTTAATAATTATTACTTAAGTGCTTTAAGTTCTAAGCTTCTTAGATCAATTAAAGCAACAAACTTATGATTCTGCGGACAGTGCGACCGGAAGGCGGATTGACTATTGCCGCGAAAGCAAACCATGCCTAAATAAACGCGAAAAATATTTTTCTAAGCTTCCCAAATAATAGCTTGTTGACAGAATATGTAATTTAATTATGTACACAATTTTTTAATGGTGAACTGAATTATTTATGTACAGGGTGGTCCATCTAGTGTTTGGACTATTTGAACTATTCATAATTTGACTTTAAAAACGTTAAATGTCATTCGGAAAGCGACTAATATTTAGTAATAACTTTGACATTTACGAAATGGGTCGCTATTTGCTTGAAGAAAGTTGGGAAATATTAAAATCATATTTCCAAAGTGGTGAGTCCTCGACTCAAACTGAGCGAAATTTAAAAAAAAAAAACAACAAAATGATCCGAGAACTTAATTTGTGGATCAATTCGTGCAGCGAGTTCGTGAAACTGGAATGTTGGTGGATAAACCGTACTCGTCGAGTGTACGGTTACTGAAAATGTGCGTGAACAACCAATGTTAAGTGATTGGTTCTTCTAGGAAATTGAAGCGGAAGACTTGGACGATATTTGGTTTCAACAAGACGACGCTACGTACAACACAGCGCACGCCACAATCGATCTTTTGCGCCCTATCTTCGAAAATCGAATAATCAACAACAATGGAGATGTGAATTTTCCGAAAAAGAAGCTGTGATCTGACTCCGATAGACTATTATCTTTGGGGAGCGGACAAGGACAAATGTTATGCAAACAATCCTGAAACAATTGATGAGTTGAAGAACGAGATTGGAGTTGCTGTTGCTGGCATACGTGCCGAAACAATAAAAAATGGTCTCAAAAATTGGGAGGATCGAATGGGCTACTTCCGAAATTGTTTTTCATAAATAAATGACAACTAACCACTCCAATAAATGTTCAACCTTTGAAAAATATCGAACCGTTTTTTAAAGAAAAATTAAATTCCCTGTACTTGCTTATGGTGAATTGAAGTCAACTATGAGTCATTCTTTTCAAGATCGAACAGTTTCCGGACTTAAGCCAAAATATAGTTCTAAAAATTCATATTCTGTGTGAAACAGTATGAAACTCCACGCCAGACGGTACAGACGTGTAAAATAATTGTCCCTGATGGTGGTTTTTCGATGTTGCAACCGAAAAATATTGGATAACGTAACACATACTTCTGTGTTTTATTTGACCTCGAGCCAGTGAAAAACATCATTCTACAAGTTAGAAAGGTCGCTAACTATAAACTTTACATATCTATAAAAGTGAAAGTATGTTTGTATATTTGTCTCTTATGGGCGTCTAAGCCGCTGAACCGATCTTCTCGAATTTTCCATAGTTGGTTCATGTCGATCAGGAGAGTGTCATAGGCTATGTCTCATGTCTGTGAAATGGTCCAAAAACCACGAAATTTTCAAAATTATTCCGTTCATCCGATTGCAATGAAACTTTGGGGAATGGTTGAACGCTGGCCGGGAAGGTTTCTAAATTGAAGGCATTTGCGGAAAAAGGTCAAAAAACCGTGAAAATTGCAAAATTTACTGTTGCGGTAAAACTTTGGGGAATGAATCGACGCTTGCCCGGGAAAGTTTCCAAGTAAAAGAAATGGACGGAAAATGGTCAAAAACAGCGAAATTTGCAAAACGTTCGATTGTGATGAAACTTTAGGGAATGGTTGGACGCTTGCCGCAAAGGTTTCTAAGGTGAAAAAATCGCTAAATTTGCAAAATTACCTTGTGAGTATTTATGAAAGCACTTAATTACAATACAGGCGTTGGTAAATATAAGCTGTACTGGACTGTGAATCTATCCAAAATATGGCGAAATTTAAAAATTATGGTGTATTATGGTGAAGGTTTGATAGACGGCAATTGTAGACGGGTAAATAGGAGGAATAAACCAAACGGTCAAGAAAGTCACAAAATTCGCAAAATGCTCATGAGCTTAGATTATCATGAAGACGGGTAAGTTGAAGAAAAGATCGAACGGTCGCAAATGTTTATCAGGCCTGTTCCGGTTTTCACATATTTCTTCGATTTCAAATGAAATCCAAATCGAACGATTTGGTTTTAGCTGTTCTGATATTCGAACGATTTGCATTCGATTTGCAATTCGAACGTTTCATTTCCACAATGTTCCCTTTGACTACTTTTTCACCTCAATCAGCTGGTGGAGCAAAACAACAAAATAGAAAACACTCGGCAAAGTCGAAGAAGTTGATTGAATTATAATATTGCTGTTTCAAATGACGTTTTTATTTTTAATGGCATCTAATGAACATGTCCGGAGGCAAAAAATTTATGCACTTCTGTTTTACAGAATTATGCAGCTATCTTGACAGCCCTGTTCAATTTCATTGCCATCGTTTCATAAAAATGTGAAAACCAGAACAGCTTGAACAAAAAATGTGAATTCGATTTGGCTGGGACATAGCAAAATATAAGCTATTTATAAAAATAATTAATTTGTTTATTAAAAATAATATTTAGAGGAAAGTAAGACTGCAAAAAGTATCTAAATACACTAAACAATGGTACAAAATTAATTTTAAGCCATTAATTTGACGCCTTTATATACAAAATTGCATTTACCTTTGAATTCATCAACTCCAAGCAATGTGAATTCAAATCGAGTAAATCTATCGAATTGTGATGACCGGAACAGCTAGCCAAATCGAATTCGAGCAAATTTAGTGAAAGTGAAAACCGGAACAGGCCTGTATATCAATTTGCAGCCAGCACTAGCTTGAATATAGTCACAAGAATCATAAGGAACCGAACGACGCCGGGTATGCAGCTAGTATTATCTAAATGCTTCAAAATTTCAAAAACATAAAAGCACGAGCAGTCTAATAAAGTAATAAAGAGACTCAACTCAAAGCTTAAAAGTTACTAACTGTATCCTAATGCTAGTTTTCAGTTCAACGAGATCGTAAGTTGAAGTCGGCCCTACCCGACTTCGATATCGTTACTCCTTAACGTTTATTAACAGAGACTTAACTTCAATGTAAACATATCACCATTATAATAGCAAACGCCGCTTAAGGCATAAGCGGTAAATGCCTATGGTTCAAGTGAACTATATGTTAAAATAATTAACTACAGATATAAATTTAACTACAGTTCAAAAGTGACTAGTTCATGGAAAAATTATCTAATGAACTAGGTCTTTAAAACTAACTAAAATTTCCACCTTTACGAGCCATTTGTGAATACTATTTGAAGTTTAAGCTCTAATTCAAAATCTTACCTATTTGTGATCTAGTTCCTGTGAAGCCCTGAGTATCTAATATGCGGCTACACTGATGCCCAACATATGGCTTTCTTATTCTCGGAATTTTGTTCATTGTGATATTCGGTCACACCAAATGAAAGTCATTCAGTCGCGTGAGTTGGTCGCGTGAGTGGCTTGCGCTACAATTGAGATTAGTGAGACCGCTAGCAGCCACCGGAATAATACCAATTACGCCTGAGTGGACAGCGCCGTCTAACTCAGCCAGTGTGGTCAGTTTTGTTCTTTTCCCGTCAAACCTGGATTTTTTCAAAACTGGACTGTGGGAAATATTTAAAAACTCTGGGTTTTTAAAAAGTGATTTCGGCTTTTTTCAGCTTTATTTTAGATTTTCAGTCTTTTGAGTTAAAACTTATAAGTAAATCGATAGTTTGTCAACTGTCTGAGTCGTTTAAGGACTCCAATAGCTATCTCCACCGCTTAGCAATCTGTCATTTCTCAGTGCATGCCAAGGTTATAGATCAATTGAGAAAAATGCCGAAAGTTTTCAAACAATAATGTCGTGGAGTCTGCCCTTCTATCTTCTTCTTCTTTGGCATCGATGATAATAAAATCATCATAACCGTTTTACGGTCTCTGCCGCTGCCACTAATGCCCGCCACTTGCCTCTGTCCCGAGCGACATTCCACCAGGAGGACACACCCAGCTCCGCAATATCTCCCTGCATCTGGTCGCGCCATCTCCGCTTCGGTCGACCCCGCAGGGGGTTGCCTCCTAACTCGTTCGCATTCCGACTGTACGGGCAACATGACCACACGGGTAACATGACCTATCCAGCGCAGCCGCTGCTGTCTTATGCGCTGGACAAGCTTAGGGTCCCCATAGAGCTCGTACAGTTCGTTATTCATTCGGATACGAAATTCGCCGCCAACGTTTAGTGGTCCATAAATTCTCCGAAGAACTCTTCTCTCGAAAACGCCAATTGCCGCCTCAACTTTTTATGACATTGTCGATGCTTCTGCGCCGTACAGCAGGACTGGGATGATATGCGACTTGTATAGCGCAATTTTCGTTTTCCGAGAGGGGTCTCTGCTCTTGAACTTCTTATTGAGCCCGTAGTAACATCGGTTTGCTAGAGTAATTCTTCATCAGATTTCCAGACTGATGTTGTTGTCGCTGGTTATCGTCGTTCCGGGGTTGACAAATTCCTTAACAACATTGAAGTTGTAGTCTCCCATTGCAACAGATTGTCCAAGCGTAGACTCACGGCGCGTTGATTTTAGGTATTTCGTCTAATCCTCATTTACCCTAAGCCCATAAGTTTTGACTGCTTCTCTATCTCTAAGAACACCCGCTCCTCACCGCCAGCCTTGGACAATTAAGCGGGCAGCTCATCAGCGCCAGCAGATTTGTTATTTCTTAGGCTTTTTATGGCTAACAAGACTTCATTATGGTCCGGCGGGTCTATCTCTATGTTATCGATTGGTGGTGTCGCTACTTCCCCAGAGGCGGCATTGTGTTCGTCATACCCTCCCAGCAGGTTAGAGAAATAGGTTCTCCATTTGTCTAGCGCCAATTCCGGGCGTAATGTACAATCATGATTGCTAATTTTCGTGATTGCGTTAGATGTAAATCCGAAGTCTTTTGGTACAAATACGCTGCACATTTGTCGGAACCGGCCGGATCGGATGACTATAGCATATAGCTGTCATGGGAACGATCGGTCGAAAAAGAAGTTATTGTGAGAAAAACTTTTTTAATTTTAATGGAAACGTCCCTTACCTGGCATACATTTATTTTATATACTTTTACACAATTCTACAAAGTTTGGTCAAAATCGGATGACTATAGCATATAACTGCTAATAACTATAGCATATAACTGCGATTAGTCGAAAAACTAGTTCTTGAGACAAAAACTTTGTTGTTTTTAATGGAAGCGTCCCCTACGTTGGCAAATATTTATTTTAAATACTTTTACACAATTTTACAAAGTTTTGTCAAGATTAGATGAATATAGTATATAGCTGCAGTATGAATGATCGGTCGAAAAGGAAGTTCACGTGAGAAAAACTTTTTGTTTTAATTGGGATCGCCTCCAAATTTCGAAAATAACAGTTTGTTATGCTTTTCCATGATTGCACTAAGTGTGATCGAAATCTTACCTCTATATAGTATGGCTCCCATAGAAAGTAAGGTCCGAAAAGTAGTCTTATATAGAAAATCAAACTGCAAGGGTACACAAAACTTCGGCCGAGCCGAAGTTATCTTTCCCCTATGTTTTTTTTCTGTTTACTTTTCAGACTTTACTTTTCTATGGGACCTATACTAAATAGATGTCCGACTTCGGCCAAACTTAAAGGAATCATCTAAAAGAATAGCAAAGTAAAAAATAGGGGAAAGTTAACTTCCGCTCGGCCGAAGTTTTGTATACCCTTGCAGCTTCCATTGGAAACAAAAAAGCTTTTCTAAGACTACTTTTTGGACATTACTTTTCTAGGGGATCTACACTATAAAGATGTCCGATTTCGATTAAACTGGGTGAAATCATGAAAAAGCATAATACACTGTTAATTACAAAATTTGGAGTCGATCCCATTTAAAACAAAAAGTTTTTCTCACTAGAACTTCTTTTTCGACCGATCGTTCATACTGCAACTAAATGCTATAGTCATCCGATTTTGATAAAACTTTGTAAAAATTTGTCCAAAGTATATAAAATAAGTGTATTCCAATAAAAAGGACGTTTTCATTAAAAACAAAAAAGTTTTCTTCACTCGAACTAGTTTTTCGACCGATCGTTCCTATGGCAGCTATATGCTATAGTCATCCGATTTCGACCAAGCTTAGTGAAATCATGGGAAGGGATAGTAAACTAAGAAATACCTCCTTTGGAGGCATTTCCATTAAAAACAAAAAAGTTTTTCTCTTTAAGACTAGTTTTTCAACCGATCGTTCCTATGGCAGCAATATGCTATAGTCATCCGATCCGGCCGGTTCCGACAAATGTGCAGCGTATTTGTACCAAAAGACTTCGTGCAAAGTTTGGTGAGGATAGCTTCAAAACTGACGGAGGAGATAGCATAGAAACAGACGGACAGGGCTTAATCAACTCAGCTCGTCGTACTGATCAAGATATATACTTTATGTGGTCGGAGATGCTTCCTTCTATGCGTTACAAACATCTGGACATTTTTATAATACCCTTTGTAAGGGTATAAAAATAACATTTTTGAAGACTTTTCAATTAAGAAGAATTTTTATTAAGATAGCTTTTAAACTGACGGAGCATAGAACAAATCAGAATGACGGACAGGACTAAATCAACTCAGCTCGTCAAGCTGATCAAGAATATATATACTTTATGCAAACATTTTTAGTGGAATTCAGGCTAAGAGTCGCCTGCCCGGATATTCTTTAACACCGATGAGGAAACTGCTCAGATAACAGGAATGCATTTGGATGTCATGAAAGGCTTAAAATCAATCTGAACGTCTGTGGCTGTGGCGAAAATGTCGATGCAATCAAATATGGAAAATATGGCAATGAGACAAGAGATATTTTACGTGCAAAGTATCCAGAGAAAAATTTAACTCCTACTGTCCATAAAATATTAGATCATGGTGAGCAGCTGATACAGCGACAACTTTTATCGATGAGAGAGCTGTCAAACCCAAGATTTTAGGTTCTTGGGTACTAAAAAGTACTAAGAAAGGTATTGAAAAACCACGGACCCTTTCAACAAGCCGGCCTATTCTGAACCCCGTATCTTTTCTTCTAGACACACCAGGTCACTCGAGGAATTAACCAACGAATATTCACCACAAAAATATTCAGTCTATTAAGCACTTATGACTGGATTACCTATATTGACATCTTTTTAGAAGAAAATTAACCATTTCCCAGTTAGAACTAGTATTGTACGAAAATAATTTTTTTTGTACACCCAAAAATAAAAAAATTGCCTAAAAAGGTGAAGTATTACCTAAAAATTTAGGAAATTTTACCTTAAAAATGCGGCAAGGCCATGGGGTCCTAAATTTTTAGGCATACTATTCCTAAATGCTTTATGCCCTTTATGGCCTAAAGTTGAGGTAAAAGCTACCTAAATTTTAAGGTAAGAACTATCAAAATTTAATGAACACTTTACGCTCACTTAGTGAAAAAAAAACGTTTTTTCCTACTGTTAGATTGCCCGTCTCTCTTTCTTTCTCTCTCTGTAAAGAGTTTTTTTTATTTGTCTTACGCATTTATCTGTATTTTTTTAATTTACTTTCCCATACTGGGAATCGAACTCGGGACACTCGGAGTAATGAACTTACATATTCCGCTCGACATCTCAACATATTCGGCTATTGAAATCACGCGTGAGGATGCGACAAAGCACTGTAAAAAGTTCAACTATTTAAAAATAGTCCGCCTACATATTAAGATAACTTTTGATAATTAATTATTATTTTAATATTTTCAATAAGAAAAGACGCCGACATTATTATTCTCTCTTAAATAGCTTGTTTGTGTGGTGAAGAGATGACAGACTCGGCGCCTGTTTGAAGAGATCTGGGTTCGAGTCACACTGGGGAAATACTATTTTTTTTTCTTTTTAAATTATATTTATAATTTACTAGCTGAATACCCGGCGTCGCCCGGGTTTTTATGATTCTTATGATTGCGACAGTATTCAAGCTACTGTTGGATTCAAGTCGCCATAAACATTTTGGACCGTTCGATTTTTTTTTTGCAAATTTCGTGACTTTTTTACCGTTTGGTTTATACCTCCTATTTACACATCAACAACACAATAATCACAATAATCCAGGCTCAAATCCAAAACTGGCAAATTTCGTAATATTTTGGACTCTGTTATCTAAGCAATCCAACTCCTGCATTGTAATATAAGCACTAAGCGCTTTCATAAACACTCATAAGGTTATTTTCCAACCAAAATTTCATCGCAATCTGATGAACGGTATTGTTTTTGAATTATCGCGGTATTTTGACTATCTCCTGCCCATTTCTTCAAATCAGAATCCTTCACGCGCAAGCGTCCGAACATTTTGCAAATTTCGCGGTTTCTTCTACTTGGAAACCTTCCCGGGCAAGCGACGATCAATTTCCCAAAGTTTTAGCGAAAACGTAAATTCGCAAATTTTTTCAACATTGAAACCTTCCCGGGCAAGCGTTCAACCATTCCCAAATTTTCATTGCAATCGGATGAACGGTATAATTTGGCAAATTTCGCGGTTTTTGGAACATTTCACAGACATAAGACATAGCCTATGACACTTTCCTGATCGGCATGAACTTACTGTAAAAAATTAGTGAAGATCGGTTCAGCGGCTTAGACGCCCATAAGGGACAAACAAACATACTTTCACTTTAATATAGATGTATAGATAGATTAATTATTTATTTTATTTAAATGGCAATATAATACAACAAGAAATGGATGAAAAGGAAAACAAAGATTAAATTGAACGCCTTCTGATCCGTTGGGGGTACTTTATTAGTCACAATGACCAGCTACGCCCCTGCTAGCAGCGTTGGTCATCAGAAGGGAATTCAAAAAAGTACTTAAAGCTAAATAAGGGCCAGATTGTAAAGAATAAAAGAGCGAAAGCCTTCATCGGAAATGATATCACTGAGAAGAGGAAAGATCTTATTATAATCCCTACACAGAATGCGAAACGGAAAATTGGCGGCATATAAAGAAGAGGCCAAAGGAAGCCTCAAGGGTATACAGTTTCGTGTTCGTCTTGATGAGACATTAAAGTTCACACAATAACTCTGCGTCAATGTTTCCCTGTATAAGCTTGTGCAGAAAGTCTAAAAGCTTTAGTCTTGATAAATAAGGGGGAAGCCTCAATTGTGGGTCCCAACTCAAGGTGCGAAGGGCAAACAAAAGGAGGGTTAATGATTGGGGGTTCCAAGTACACAACCCAAATTCTAAGATAGGCCTCACTAGGGATGTATATCACAGCTTAGTCGTGTAGGGATCATTAAAATCTTTTGAAACCTAGAAGTTCAATGTGAGAGCCAAAATGTAATTTATGATCAAGGGTAATACCCGACTATAACATACTCTGTACCTGTGAAGTGCTGCCCATCACTGCTGCGACCTTTGCTGGCCATAACTGTTTGTTTTCCTTATAACTCGACAACCGTTCATGCGATCTTTAACATTCCTTTGACGGATCGATAAATCATCCTGATTTCTAAATATGTCCAGAAGGAACGAACCTTCTATCTATAAAACTGTGGGAGATATGACGTTTTTACCAATTTGCGGGGGCGGGAGGGGGCGTACCAAAATTTGAAAATAAACTTGATCTGCCTGCAAGTATAAGAAGCATATGTCCCATATATGTCAAACCTCTATCTCTTACCATCTCTGAGATCTGTGCGTTCATACGGACAGACAGACGGACAGGGCTAGCACAAACTTATTATACTCTATGTACCTTTGGTACAGAGTATAAAAAGGCACCACAAGTATATGGAATTCAAATCAACCTGAAGCAAAGCAAAGCAATGGGCGAGCTATGGCTCAGGAAGATCTTTAAGTCATCTGGCGTTTGTGGCGCAAATTGCGCATAACTTGCAGTTAATATTCCTTATTGACCGTTCTTCCCTGTGGCAAGAACTCATGATGCACCACGCCCCTGCAATCGAAGAAAACTGTCAGCGAAACTTTCACATTCGACCGAACTTGGCGCGCTTTTTTCGGTCTTGGTTCGTGCGGCAGCTTCCATTGAGATGATTGAGCTTTGGTTTCCACGTCATAACCATAAACCCACGATTCGTCACCAGTTATGACCCTCTGGAGCAAATTTGGGTCGTCGCGGACAGAGTTTAACATCTCATTAGCAATGTTCATGCGATGCTGTTTTTGGTCGCATTTGAGCAATTTTGGTACGAATTTCGCGGCGACCCGTCTCATGCCCAAATCATTGATAAAAATCGAATGGCACGAGCCAATCGATATGTTTAGGTCCTCAGAAACTTCTCTAACGGTGATTCGACGATTGGCCAATACCATTTTCTCCACTTCATTAATTTTTTCGTCTGTTGTTGAAGTGCTCGGGCGTCCGGCATGCTCTTCGTCGTTCACATCTTCTCGGCCTTCTGAGAACATTTTGTACGACCGATAAACGTTGCTTCGGTCCAAGGTAGCTTCTCCGTATGCCACAGTCAACATTCGGAATGCATCCGCGCACTTAATTTCGTTTTTCACACAAAATTTGATACAGCCCAGCCAACCAGCATGCGAGCATTTTGCGAGACTATCGCAGAATGCTCACAAACGAGCTCGCATGTAAGCAAGGAATGAGAGTTCATTTTTATTAACGCAGAGCACTCGCAAGCGATCTCATAAGCGAGCCAGCATGTGAGCATTTTGCGTAAATACGACAAATATCGAGTTTGGGACCAAAGCGCATTGTAAAAAATATTAGTAAAAACTCAACACAAAACAAACTAAAAAGTAGGTTTTAATTACATGCCTTGAGCTTAGTGTCTGAGAAAAGAACGAGACCTAGGCGACGCAAAGCAAAGCTGCTAGCGACCACCCGACGTGAATCCTTCTACATTCCAGACGTCACAGACATTTCCGATCGGTAACGTATAAAATGTATCAACTGAGTAGATGCCGCTTTTTTGATTTCGAATTATAACTGTGCCAATGCTTATTTTACTATTTTGTTATCTACGCCAAATTGTTACAAATAAACTAAATATTCAAAAAAAAAAGTTTTTGTCAGTTACTTCAAATTCGTTTATCCGATTCTTCTACCGCTAAAGATATTTTTCATGCCCCTTGAAAACTGTAGACGATCTTAAATATCTTTGCATCATGGTAGCTACCCGGGCTTCCAACTACGACATTTCGAATTCTCAATTGGTAGTCGCAGACAACCGTGTACCTTGATAGAGTACATATGTTTCCGGAAAAGTACACCTCATGGTTCTTGATGGCTGATCAAGCAAGCTTATTGCGCTACCAACAATGTACCCAATGCATAATGGCATCTCATGGAGCTTTGAGATAAGTCGCTTTCGTTCAGCTGCACCTGGCCAGTAAATCGAAATTGAGGCATCTTAACCTCAAAATTCGCTCCGAACACTCGGTCTGTAACAAGACCTAGAGTAAATTTGTTGTCAATGGGTTAAACGATGCATTCGCTCTTTACCATTTTTACGAGAGCTAGTGAGAACACCCTCATAGACAATATTAAAAAACTCAAAAATAAAAAACAAAAATAAAAAACAAGAAAAGTAGGTTTTAATTTTATTGCCTTAAGCTTAATTCGAACCCATGACCTCGCCAAGTCGCAAGGCAAATGTGCAATAAAGTTTGCAAGAATTGATGGAAATAAAAACAAAAATTTAAATGATCCAAGTACTATCAAAAACTTGTTCATCCGACTGCGATGAAATTTTGGTCAATGGTTAGACGCTTGGCCGCGAAAGTTTCTAAGGTCCAAAAATCGCAAAATTCGAAAATTATACCGTTTATCCGATTGCAATCAAACTTTGAGCAATGAATTAAACGCTTGCTCGGGAGGGTTTCTATGTTGAAGATATTTGCAGAAAATTGTCCAAAAACCGCGAAAATTAAAAAATTTGCGGTTTCGGTAAATCTTTGGATAGTGGTTCGACGCTTGCCCGGAAAGGTTTCCAAGTAGAAGATATGGGAGGAAAATGGTCCCAGATCCGCGAAAATTGCAAAATGTTCGATTTTGACGAAGCTTTGAGGAATTGTTGTACGCTTGCCCGCGAAGGAATCTAAATTGGAGAAATGGGCCGGAAATAGTCATACAACCAAAAATAGTAAATGGCGAAGGTAAATGGAAGCTGTAGATTACACGGTCCAAAATATTGCGAAGTTTGCAAATTTTTGATTTGAGCCTGCATTATTGTGAAGATTTGATTGACGGCAATTGAAGACGGGTAAATAGGAATTATTAACCAAACGGTCAAAAATGTCACGAAATTTGCAAAATATTCATGATTTTAGATTATCATGAAGACGTGTATACAGAGAAAAAGATCAAACGGTCCAAAATGTTTATACCGACATGCAGCCTGCACTAGATTGAATATAATCGATCTTTTAAGAATCATAAGAACCCGGGCGACACCGGGTATTCACATAATAAACAAGTAAAAGAGCTGCAGTCGAGTGCCCCGACTACAAAATACCCTGTTCCCTTGATTTCGTGTGTTTTTTCTTTACATACACACACACTCACACATACACACACTCCAACATACACACAAACGCATGGCATGCAACCGCGCGCGATAACTGACATTGCAAGACCCCCCTCTCTCCCCTCCTCTGATTCGTATATAACTTCGGTGTTTATTGACCGATCTTAGTGATCTTTTCAGAATAGATAGATATTGGGCCTTACTTGATGTATGTAAAGTGTAGAAGGTCTATCCTAAAAATTGTGGCTCTGACAGTTTTTTGCGCTTAAAGGGGGGAGGGGGAGGAATTTTCCAAATCTGAAACAAACTCGTATTGAATCGGGTATACACCTACCTACATGCAAAAATTTGTGGCTCTAGCTCTTATAGCGTTTCATACGGACAGACGGACAGGGCTAAATCGACTCGGCTGTTGATGCTGATCAAGAATATATATACTTTATAAGGTCGCAAATGCTTCCTTCTACCTGTTACATACTTTTGCACAACTTCATGATCCCCCTTTTCCCATTTTCAATGGGAGCAGGGTATAAAAACAAGTAAGGGAGCTGTAGTCGAGTGCCCCGACTACAAACGGGGCCCTTGATTTCGTGTGTTTTTCTTAACATACACACAAACACATCCACAGACTCCAATATAAATACAAACGAATGCGTGCATGCGCATGCGCGATAACTGACAATGCAAGACCCTCTCTATCTCACAAGCAAAATTGATTCGTATATAACTTCGGTGTTTTTTGCTCTTAAAGGGCGGAGGGGGAGGAATTTTCCAAATCTGAAACAAACTCGATTTGAATCTGATATACACCTACCTACATTCAAAAATTTGTAGCTCTATCTCTTATAGTCTCTGAGATCGACGCGTTCATACGGACAGACGGACGGACGGACATGGCTTAATCGACTCGGCTGCTGATCAAGAATATATATACTTTATAGGGTCGCAAATGCTTCCTTCTACCTGATACATACTTTTGCACAACTTCATGATCCCCCTTTTCCCATTTTTAATGGGAACAGGGTATACAAATATGAAGGTTCCCCCCAGTAGGACTCGATCCACGATCTCCTCGAGCAGTCTATCACCTCTACACCTCACAGCTGCTTGTCAAAGTATATATTTAAGAGAGCATAAAAGTTTTGTCGTCTTTTCTTATTAAAAATGTTGAAAATAATCAAAAATAATCTATAAAATAAGTCGGATGTATTTTTGATACCTTATGATAATCACAAATAGACTACTAATTACTACTCATTGTTAAATGTTCGCACTTCGTTTTTGTTTTGTCCGAGTTTTAGTAACAGCGATTATTTATTAAGAACAAGTGGTATTTTACAGAGAGCTTAGGGGAGAGTTTAAATAGAAGCCCGCCTTGGGTGGGTCCTCGATGGAATAAAGAACTCGCAGTTTACCCTATTTTAGACGCTCCCGTATTAAAATCGCACGTAAGTTAATAATCATTTTGGAACTGCTATATCTGGAAATCCAACGGTCAAAAGAAAGTATTATAGCCACCTTAGTTGACCTTCAATTTGGTTAGAAGTAAACTAAAATGTAGACAGTATTTTGCCACAGACTAAGGTATAAGCTGCCATGCTTTTAAATCAAAATTGGCCTTGGACATTAATTGTCATCTTTTTGAGCATATTTTGATCTGACACTTGGGAAATTAATTCCTAAAATTTTGAAAATTTATTGCCTTAAACCTTAAAGTAAGGCTATGATGTCTTTGGCGCCATTTTAAGGCCAAATTGCCTTGATTTTTAGGTTATTTTCGGTAGTTTTAGGCTATTTATTTTTTTTGGGTATATGTATACAGGAAAGATTTTTAGGAAAATGGTCCCAGACTTTAGGCTCAACAGAGCCTAAAATTTTTTGCCTCCATTTTTCCATTTTAGTCTACATTTTTGCTGTTTGGATAAAAAATTACCTAAATATTCCATAAATGCATTTTAGGATCACCATATCCTAAAATTTAGGAAGAACATTTTTTTGAGTGTAACTAAAAATAAGTATTTTATAAAATTCTGTTAATTTTAAATAGTTTTACAACTTCATTCTTAAATCGATTCAAAAATTTAAAATGTTTTGACTATTTCAAGCATCCTTTTCAGTGTAATTCAACTTTGGCAGCCGATTCTTAGTCACCCTGTTGAACTACAAAGATGAACGTGCGCTCATTTTAAAGCTATTGGAATTCTCTATCATCGTCCCCTAAAAATTTTTCAAATATCTCTTTCCTTTCAAAGGTTACGATTTGTATTTGCAACGCCAAATTCGATAATCAGGCCACTGTGCGTCGTCTGTCATCTATTAAATTCAAAAAACAGTTTGAACGATACTGACACTTGAACGTGGCGCGCAATACCTAACAGAAAACGTTGTGGAGATGCTGTTGCAAACGAACTACTGTTAATATGTTGCCTATCGATATATAGCTGCTGTGAAGGGTCACGACGCCTTCATGTGTGACTGAGTGAGAATCACAAGTTATTAAAATGGACAGCCAAAACTATGCAATGAAACGCGTTTGGTGATAAGAAAATTTATGACCAATGTGATTCACGCGGCGATAATCAAATTTCTTTGATTCTTTGATTTTTCAATTTAAAGGTGAAGAAAATATCATTCCGAGGAGGAATTCAATTTCCGATTCGCCATGATGATTAACAAATCACAAGGCGCGCCCTTAAATGATTGTGGTCTGAATTTGGAAAATGCATGTTTTTCTCATGGTCAATTGAACGTGTCATGTTCACGTGTCGGAAAATCCTCTGCTTTATTTATTTTTGCTCCTGATAACAATTCTAAAAATGTTGAATATCAAAAGGTTCTTCAATGTCGTCTTTAGTCGTCTAGACCAGAAGAGGGCCTTAAGTTAGCTTACTACAGTTATTTATTGTTAGGCGGTACGAAATTCGCCGGGCCATCTGGTAAATAAATATATTACTACTTAAAACTAATCGCAGCCAATGGTATGTTTTATGTATTGGTGGTATAAAAACCTGGGGCCAGAGGTGGGTGGCCAATTTTGCTCCCTCGCAAAATGCATCCTCTGGTGGCCGCTATTCTTCTTGTCCCGCCGCTGCCAGTCTCGTGGACGAATTTACACGTATTCAAATATTAATTTGTCCTTACCGAGTGACGCAGCGACTTTCACTTAACAAAATTTAATATATCATTCGACCAATTTTCTGGGTCTACAGGCTATGATGACTTTGAAAAATTATATGCTCTTTTCTTCTTCCTAGTCTACCATTCACACCCAAAGCGGTTACAGTTTAAATCTTTTCGATAAGTCGAGATGTCGATGACAAAATCACGGCGGTGAGAACCTAGCATAAATCTAGGTCCTAAACCGATCAACTCCGGAACAAGTTCAGCTCCGAAACCACCAGCAGAAACCACCGAAATCGAGCTTGTCCGCAATCTGATGCAAGCATTTTCCATTTTTTATACAGCAACATTCAATCACAGAAAGTCGCTAACTGAATGATAAGTTGCTTATAATAATTAAATCGTTTTTTGAAGCGAAATTGCCTATGCGACAAAAATTGCTACTTATTATCGGCATTAAACTAACCTGTTGCCAGTCGAACTATCGATATGCAATATCGATACCGCTGTCTACTCAAGCAACAGGGTGCTGTTAACGCGGCCATACACTGTGGCGCCTTAACAGAAGAAAGAACAAGTTCGAGCAGGGCGGACGTGCGGTTGCGGGTGGTGTAAATTTGTGAACTGTAACTGTTTTATTCAATTTGTGTCTGGATATTAAGACTAAATCGCAGACCCGCCGAGTGTAAGAGCTAGTGGATTATCGTGGAAGCCACGTGAAACGCGCCTGCTGCCAAGTAAAAACGATAACTAAGGATCGCGTTGCCGTCGCGCTTCCGACCAATTTGTGCTTTGATGAAATCATAAGACACGCAGACACACACATGTTCTTGTATGTATGTAAATCAGCTAAGAGAGACACACATGTGTGTTTCCAAATCGATCGTGTAGTGACCTGCACACACACTGCTGTGCTGTGCTGTGTATGTGAATGTGTGTAAGTGTATGCGTGGTGCTAGTGATCGTCGCTGGTTAACGAAATAACGTGGGGGGAGTGAAGCGAAATCCAAAGAATGAATTGCAATTGCAAGTTCCAAGTGAAAAGTGATGTTGCATATCTGAATGTATGTAGCGGTTAAATAACGCTCGTATTCTAGCCCAGAGAGTGAGTGCGACTTTGTCAATTTATTGTGCTAAACACGGGCACCGCGAACCTGTTTTGCCGTCGGAAGAAGCAGGCCTCCTCAAGTCAATTCACAACAGGGCAGCTCTCGTTAGTGATCGGATTCAGAACTGAAAGGTAAGTGTAATTTCAATTTCATATCAATTAATTATGTATGTAGTTATCAAAGGTAAACACTGATTCCAGCCAGGTCCCTTTTATAGTTCCTCATTCTCCCGGGCTTAGCCGAAGAGCACTCGCACTCTCACTCACTCACTCACTCACTCAGCTACCCATACACTCTTACACGCACATTTCGATGTTTGTTTATTTATTTGCTGAAAATACCGAACAGTTTTCTGTATTCTCTTTTACGCTTAATTTTTTTGTTTAGGTTGGGCCGTTTTCTTCTCTACCTGTTGATATCCTACAATCATGTCTCTAAATAGAAACTCGTTGTGTGATTAGTCTTGCTGCCGTTGTTGTTGTTGTTATTGCCTTTGCCCTGTCGTTGTCGTCGTGGTTTGGGTTTGGGCTTGGTCTGGCTGTTACCTTGAACTAATATGTAGTTAGGTATTCCCTGCTGTGAGTACCTACACACACACAATCTGCTGAAAATCGCGCCGATCCGACTCCGGCCAGGTAGCGACCAGAGCTACGGATAACTCTAAACAATGTCAGTGGAATAATTTTGCTTTCTCTGTCTTGTGCACCTCTTCCGTCTGCCCCGTGTTCGTCTTACATACCGTTTCTAGGAAATCGATCGGTCGATCGCTGGGACAACAGATCCGAGCGGGACCCAGACCAGAGGATGGGAATATCTCGGCAATCGCGAGTGTTGTGTTCGATTCACTTTCCACGGGTCCAGAAAGTCGCTAATGTGTATGTATGTATGTATGCGAGTGTAATCTGCCTCGTCCATGTCCACATGGCCTGGCTAGCTTTAAGTTGTTGGAACTAAGACATAAAACTGCCAACGCCGCCCCCAATACATAAGAGAAGTTGTTAACAACTCAATATTTTGAGACGGCTGTACATTTTGGGGAAACACCTTTCTTCCTTATATAGGTACTTCCACCGGGAAATTCGCTTGAATCTGATTTGTTTTACATCAAAAATACTAGGCCAATGATGCGTACATTGAATCAAAATAGCTTTGGCAGGATGAACTATTCTTTTTATCAACATTTGGATCCCCTTGCTCGAGACTATTGAACCGAACCGGGTTGAACACGGAATTCCGACCATTTTTTTAGTGAACCGAACCATTAGCGATCAATTGCGGATCCCGACGAAAGATGTAGAAATAAATCAAGAAAGCAAAACGCTCGAGAGTTCCACAGACATTTAAAATAGAGCTGCCGGATATTTTAAAAATATCTATATCGATATTTTTGACGATATTGAAAAAAATATCATTTCGATATAAACCCCAAAAACATGCAAAAGAAACACAGTCACGTGTAATGTTTGTTATACACCTTAACGGTCCCTATTAAACAAACAAAATACAAATACCTCGGTATGCTAAAACTTTGTCTGAGGCGAAGCCTTGAAGTATAACAATTGCCAGTAGAAACAACAAAACACCCATATGAAATATAAATACAAGCTCCCACCCACCATTGCACATATGTACAACTGGGTTCCATGTCTGTTTAACACAAAACATTTTTAACACGTCGATTCAACACAATTTATTTCAGCACAAAACATTTTCAACACACGTCAATTCAACACAACACAAATTTAACACTAGGAACTTTAACACATTACAATCTTAACTTAATACAAGTTTTACACAACCAATTTAACACAACTAAATTTAATCATTTGTCAATTCAACACACAACAACTTCAACTCTAACAAATTGATTAAGTGTGAACTTATGACCTTCAAGACAGGAATTGAATGCTTTAAAATTAAACTGGAAGCTATTTGCCATATTATAAGTGAAAGTGTTTACTACAAATTTTTTTTCGTGGACCTGATCGTGGACGTGGAATCTGAGCAAAATCGGTTCAAAATAAAAGTGTTCAAAGGTTCCATGTCTATATGAAACGAAACAATACCAGCGCCTAAATTCAGCACAAAATTTCATCATATACAAATTTAACAGTCGTCAATGTAAAATAATGAAAACTACGAGGAAAGTAAATGATCGCCCAATAAGAGAGCACGATTAAGATCACAACTTTGGCGGTTGTAACAATGATAACGCGTTATTGGTTGTGTTCAGCTGAAAAATTGATCAGTGAGCTTGTGTCAGAAAAATATTATACATCAAATAGTTTCTGCTGAACGATGTGCTACATTTTTAGCAAAAGACATTTAAAGACGATTCAATAAAGGCGGATCAGACATTGGCTGTACTCCATGCCATCATGGAAATTGAATAAAAATAGCTATACTTAAGTTCTAATAATATTTTTAGTTTATTTCTAATTGTTTATCGCCCATTAAAAAGTATTTCTTAAATTAGGTGCGCAAAATGAAACAAGATACGCATTTCGATATCGAAAAGAAGCCAATCGATATACAATTGCAGCTGGTGGTAGCAGTATCACTTATAAGGAGCAAACTATTTCCTCGATACATGCTCCTCTATCATGATACGTCAAATTGGCTATCATGATACCGTATCAGTGGAGTTCAGCAGGTAGATCATTGATACTGTATAGTTCATCAGGGAGCAAATTGTTCTGCTGAACACAACCATTGGCTTGTGTACTTAGCGTTCCATTTTTAATAACTGCAAAGAAAAAACGCGCTGCAGACCAGTTTTTTTTTTTTTCAAAAATTGAGAGAAGCAGGGTACAGTGTTATTATGTGTCCCTGATCAAAAAACGCGCCGGAGGAATATTTTTTCCAATATAACCTTGAAAAACAACAACTCAATACAAATTCATTAATAAAATGTTTCAGTTTTTAAAATTTTTAAATTTTTTGCAATTCCTTTTAAATAGTCTATTATGTCACCATTGGGTTGGTAACTGGACGCTACATTCTTCAGCAAGGCACTGTAGTCAAGACATTTCTTTCGTTTTTATTTCAATCTCTCGGCTTGCTGAATGTGGATTCAGAAATACATCTACTGTTGTTTGTTTCTTTTTAAAAAAAACTCAAGGAATTTGTGCTTTGATTCACGAGAGACTTGAATTTTTCCATTGAAGGTATTGTGCTAGCCTTCAACGCTGCAAACTCAGTGCAGTCCCAAAAATTAATTGTACATTTTGGATCTTGAGGGCGCCCATTTCTTAGCTTACGTCCAATCCAAGTAGCTGTGAAATTCTCTATAAAGGATACTTAAAGGGCATTATTTAAATTCAAGAACTCTGATTGTAATAATGTTTTATTCGTGATAAAATTGTAATTTGATAAATTTGACCCGCCGCTGAATTTACTTTTGTTAAAATTTGATTGTGAGTAAATTCCTTGTGTTATACTTAACGAGTGTTGAATTGACATGTGTTTAATTTGAATTTGAATGTGATAAAATTGTTTTGTGCTAAAATTGAATAGAGTTGAATATGCATGTGTTGAAATGTCTTTTGTTAACTTTGTGTTCTGATGAATTTGTGCGTTGGGTGAAATTGTATGTGTGTTAAACAGACGTGTCACCTGTGGTACCATCTTATAGAAAGAACATTTCGTCTCCATCAATACTATCCAGCTGGGGCAGAAAGAAATGGTTATCAAGTCGCGATGCAGCAATTTTGGCGATTAAGACCCTCTTCTGGTCTAGAAATTTTTTTTTTTTATTTTTTAGCTTAGATTCGGAATATTTTCGGCGATATAGTCATTTTAGTGACCCAAGGTGGCCCGAATTTCCTAGCAACTGCAAACTTTAGGCTCGTTTTTCTCGAAACCACGTTTTTCAAAATGGTGCCCACGTTTTCTCAAGTTCTACCGAACCAATTTTAATGATGTAGGGCTTTATGGACGCAGAATTAACGTGGCTATCGTTCCTACCTCAATTTTTGAAAAAAGAGTTTTTATTTTTTTTTGTAAAATGGTCAAAAATCGATTTTTCGTTTTTAAAAGGCCGCCTCTTTTTCAAATTCTATTTTATTTTCACAATTCTGCTACGGACGATAAA
This sequence comes from Lordiphosa collinella, assembly GCA_018904265.1. Classification (NCBI taxonomy): domain Eukaryota; kingdom Metazoa; phylum Arthropoda; class Insecta; order Diptera; family Drosophilidae; genus Lordiphosa; species Lordiphosa collinella. The sequence goes on from JAEIFV010000529.1 coordinate 63,050, forward strand.
GTCATCTAACCAATTTCCCATCTTCCGTTTTGCTTTCTGATAATTGTAACTCCCGGAAACGTGGGTACCATCGACACAATTTTTTTTGGAAGAGCCTACTTTGGATCCCGAGTACTTTTTGAACAGCCCTCGGAATCACAAATATTGTACTTTGTATTTTTTATAATGAATTGTACAACCAAATACAAAAAACAGAATTACAAAATCTCTTCCCGATTTCTTTCCACAAATTTATAAAAAAAGTAAAATTAAGCCCTCTAGACCAGAAGAGGGCCTTTAACAAAGCCATCAAGGTGAAAATGTGCTTCATTACCTGCATTGATTTTGCTTGAAAAATCAGCATCCCTTGTTGATGTTCAATAAACCATTCTCAATAAACCATTCAACGAACTCTCTTCACAGTGCACTTTCCTTTTTTACGAACCTGTCAAATTGTGTTTTTTTTTGGCTGAAAACACTTTACTGCACAAATGTAGGAAGGTCAACGGAGACCAAAAAAATAAAAACAGTTAAAAACTCTAAGATCTATCTTATTTTCTCAGGGAAACAATTAAATTAAACTAAACTAGGTCCCTTTCTCTTGTGCGAAAATTAGAAGCTCACAAGACAAGATATGGAGAGAGGCTCGGCTTTGGCCCTTTGGGGCTGTGTCAAGCCATTTTTTTTTTACAAATCTTAAACTTATTCATTATCCAATTCCAGATTTTTTCATTTTGATAGTTTTATTGCCCTTTTTATTGTCGAGATGTTTGTATCGCATAGAAGGAAGCATTTTCTACATAAAGTATATATATTCTTGATTAGCATGACGGGCTGAGTTGATTTGGCCTTGTCCGTCCGTCTGTTTCTATGCTTTCTCCTCCGTCAGCTTGAAAGCTATCTTCACCAAACTTTTCACGACTTCTTGTAGTACAAACATGCTACACATTTGTCGGAACAGGCCTGATCAGACGACTTTAGCATAAACGTTGGTGACATAGGAACGATCGGTCGAAAAACTAGTTTTAGTGGGAAAAGCTTTTCTGTTTTGAATGGAATCGGCATCAAACTTCGTATTTATAAGTTTTCTATGCTTTTTCATGATTTCACTAAGTTAGGTCGAAATCGGAAGGCTATCAGGCCTGTTCCGGTTTTATTCGACAGAATTTGTCGAATTCAAATTTGCTTAAGAAGTTGTTGCACAAAATTTACAGAGTAATGCTTAATGTTTTACCAGAAAATGCTACATGAACCAAATTTGAATTCCCTAAAGTAAAAACCGGAACATGCCTGTATGTATAGTACAGCTGCCATGGAAAAGTTAGGTAGTCTTAGAAGGCGTCCTCAAAATTAATACGAGCTTCAAGGGGACATAAACTTCGGCTGAGCCGAACTTAGCTTTCCTCCATTATTATACTCTGTACCAGAGGGTCTCAGAGTATATTAAGTTTGTGCAAAAGTGTCCGTCTGTCAGTCCGTCTGTCTGCCCGTCTGACCGTATGTACAAACAGATCTCAGAGATGGTAAGAGATAGTGGTTTGACATGTATGGAACATATGTTTCTTTTTACTTGCAGGCAGATCAAGTTTATTTTCATTTTAAGCCACGCCCCTTGCTCCCCCACAATATCGAAAAAACGTCATATCTCCCACAGTTTTATATATAGAAGGTTCGAAGCTGGATTCTTTATCGATCTGCTGAAGGAGTTTTAAAGATCGGATGAACGATATTTGAGTTATAAGAAAAACAAACAATTATGGGCAGCACCGGTCGCAACGATGATGGGCAACACTTCACAGGTGCACAGTATGTTATAGTCGGGCCTGACCGACTTTCTTGTTTTTTAAAGTGCCTATGGATTGCATTGACGTTTGATGTCTGAAATTGTTTTTTTTTTTTTTTTTTTTTTTTTTTTAGTGTTCAATTTTGTTTATTTCTATATTCTTATATACTAGTTGAACAAAGTGACTATGGATAAACTTAGGCTAGTCTCATATATGAGCTCTCTGCTTAAACTAATTTCATGAGTATTGGTTTCCCTTTTCAGGATTTAGTTACTTGTATATACAAAACTTATCTCTAAATAGTACATTTGTAATTTGGGGTTGCAGTGATGTCTGAAATTGTTTTAAGGATACAAAGTGTTAAAAAACATGCATCAGAACCATAACAAACTAAGCGATTGCAATTAACTGTAAGTTTTTGCATTGCATTAAACAGAATCCACATAAATTTCTTAATGGGAAAAATGTTGCGTTCGATAAGTTAATTATCGACACAAATTCACAGCAGATTTTCGAATTAAACTAAAAACATTTCAAAGATATTAACTATTCGGGCTTCAAAATTGTGTCATGTTTCGCTAAACTTGGTCTTTATATATATGGGCTCGAAACCACTTCTGTTTTTGTCACGTTCAAATCGAGTTTTATTTTGCAATATTTTTGAACAATGATTTCACTTGTTTTTTACTTCAATTGCGCTTATTAAAGTGGTAACTAAGAGTATTTTTACTTTTTTCCCCTTTTTATGTGTACGATGGTCACGTTCTACATAATGGAAATGCCCCTAGTTTTCTAAATAGAAAAATAATAACAACAAAATGATAACAGCCTTAAACTGTCCGCTTTAGCCGAAGATACGATAAGTCAAACCTCACAACAACATTGTGACACATTTTTGAACTCTAAAAAGTTGATTGCGTAGATCCCCAAAAATTCTGAAATGGTTTGATGGTAGTACCCATAAAAACCGCAGCTGCGTTTGGTCTGATTAGCTGCCGATTTCTTTTTAAGGCATTTTAAGGCATCGCTTCAGATCGACTCAGTAGTAAATCGAAGCAGAACTAGCCTTGATTTAAAGGGGCTGGTACAGAATTCGTGGCTGCCTTTACATGCATTTCAGTCATGAATTTAACACTAGTAGGACCTATTATTTCATGTTCTGATTCTGATTTAATGTCTTCAGCAAAGTTGTTGGCTATATCGATTCGGCTGTTGACGCTGATCACGAATGTATATTCTTTACTGGTTGAACCCGCGTCGACTTCGTCCGCGTCTAAGTTTTAGGAAAAAAATGCTAGATGTTGAAGCGTAACAGATTCTACAAAACAGTTTTCTAAAAATGTTTTCCTAGCTTATCAGATCATAAGTAGACCACTATGTTTATGGTGCATCTATTTGATGAGAGAATGGTCAGTCTTCTTGTGCAGTCTTCTCTTGATGACTACATTTCGTTCATTAAAATTTTATTTTAAAAACCACACCAAATAAATTAACAGGTCAAAAGAAAACAAATTAGGGAAAATATCAGGAGAGGCTTAACTTTGGCTTGATAAACGATGTGGGCTGTGGGTTGATAATCATTCAATCAGTCATTCGTCAGTGAATAAGTATATAGATAGTGTCGGAAATATTTACTACTCCATGTTACATAAATCTCTAGCATTTTTAATATGCGTGTATGGGGCATAAGAAGTCGCCATTCTGGGCTCGAATTTTCATTTTCATTCATACTATCATTCATACTATAACATACGCTGTACCTGTGAAGTGCTGCCCATCACCGTTGCGACCGGTGCTGCAAATAGTTGTTTGTTTTCTTCATATCTCGATAACCGTTCATCCGATCTTTACCATTCCTTTGGCGGAACGAACCTTCTATCTACAAAACTGACGGAGATATGACGTTTTTTCTAAAATGCGGGGGGCGGGAGAGGGTGTGGCAAAAATTGAAAACAGACTTGATGCCTGTGAGTATAAGAAGTTTTTGTCCCAAACACGTCGAACCTCTATCTCTTACCATCTCTGAGATCTGTTTGTTCATACGGACAGCAAGACAGGCGGGCATGGCTAGATCGACTCGCGTGTTGCTGCTGATCAAGAATATGTATACTTCCTTACATACTTTTGCACAAACTTACCTCTGGTACAGAGTATAAAAATCAGAAAATTTCTTGGTCACATTTAAACAAATGCAATATAAGGCTGCAAACATTAAAAAATTTCATTAAGGTTCAATGTAATTCAATGTAAACATAAAAATTGAAAAAATAAATGAAAACAAAATTATTTTTTTTTAAAAAGGGCGGCTTGGGGCGAAGACGTCACCCAATTATTATTATAATTGATCCTAGCGCTACAGGTTTTCCAGCCTATTTTAGTGCATTAGTCACGAATCGTCCACAAACTTTTACGAAATTTTAATTTAAGGTAATTAAAATCAAATTGTTTCGGTTACGGTTTCGGTTACGGTTATCTCTCTTTTTCGGTCCGGTTACGATTCGGTTACAAAATAATCGTTTCAGTTACCGCTTTCAAACTGGTTAACTATACATTTTAGTTTTAAAAAAAAATTACATATGATTAGTATCTTAGTATCATAATTGGGCTTAAAGTTTTTGCGAACAATTTGTTTCGGATTCATTATAAATTTAGCACCGCAAAACAAAATAGTCGTTCGACAATTACTTGTGTAGAAGGAACTGCTATTACTACTTTCGATAACTCATATATGTAGTTCTGGGTATTTAAGAGAAATTTCTAACCACCATTTGAATATATCCGTACTAGAACTCAATCTTTTAACATTAAGAAACGCGTGTAATGCAACTTTTGTACTATTTCTGAATTCAATGGATTGGTTTCTATCCATTAGGCCCGCTGTTTGTTGGTTATTCATATACACATCAATTTCGTCATTTGTGTTTAAACTCGTGTTACACGAGTTTAATTCTGTTACACTTTAAATAGACAGCATTCTTAAAAATAGTTTTGTTTCTTAAGGGGGTATTTTAGGGGTGCATGTCATAACGCCCAGTGTCATAGTGCCCACGGGCTATGACACATTTAAAAGTGTCACATCACCCGCACCGAAAATGTCACAGCGCCCGTGGGCCCTATGACATTTTCAACCTGTGTCATAACGCCCTCAATTTCTTAAAACTTGCAAAGTTTATCAAGAATCAATGAAAGTACCGTTATTAAAAGTACAGTTTAATGTGTTATCTCGTTTGCAATCGCGCTTTACATGTTTTTGGCACAATAATATTCTATTTAGTTTGTGATTGATCTCGAAACTAAGTGCACGTGAAATGGAATCTGTTTATGAATATAAAATTGTACCTGGATTTAGAAAAAATTCTAAGTTGCTGCTTCTTATAAGCCAGCAACAATTGCTTAAAATTAAAAGTGTTTTGAAGGAAAGTTCGCGTTATATTTGCTACATAAAAGCGCAAGCAAAAATTGTTTTACATAAAAATCGCGCGATTTTTATGTAAAAAAATTTTTGCCTGCGGCGCTTCTTATAAGTGTTTTGAAGGAAAGTTCGCGTTATATTTGCTACATTAAAAGCACAAGCATTTTTTTTTTTTTAGTAGTTTACATATATTTAAATACACACAGAAAAGTAAATTTAAAGTGCTGCTACAACTATAATCGCGTTTTTCTAGAAACTACTCTTTCCCTCACGTTTGACATGATTTCTCAAGTTCCAATGGATCGATTAACTTGAAATTATGTGTGGGCCTTTCTAATACATCCTCCTATGGCCCGAACTAGGATTATTGATTTTTAGTGTTTTAAAAAAATTAAAAACTTTTAAAAAAATGGCAAAAAATGATTTTTTTTCCAAACCATCACCATTTTGCAAAAAAAAAAAAATATTTTTCAAATATCCTAGTTCAGGCTGTAGCGACATTCTTACCAATTATGAATCTTGTTTCCATTATTTTTACGAATAACAAGAAAGGTTGAAATCGTGTCAAGATGGAGGGCATTCTTTTTGTAAACACCCCATGCTTTAACAGCGTGTAAGTAAAAGTCAAATTAGCTTGTCAAGATGACACAGCCCCAAAGGGCCAAAGCCGAGCCTTTCTCAATCTCTTGGCTTGTGCGCTTCTAATTTTAGCACTAGAGAAAGGGACCTACAGTTTAACGGCGAATCCGAACGGCAGTTTGAGAAGCTTTTTCATGGCTAATTACTGCGAAGCTGGCGCCAACAGCTAAGAGGTGTGGCAGGGTGTAAAGTTTATTCAAAGAAAAAAACTTTTCATTAGATGTTCCGAGGCGGGATCGAACCCACGACCTCATGCTCAGCAGTCGCGCACACTAGCCGCTGAGCCACCCAGCCACTTTAACAGCGTGTAACTTTTTTATTTTTAAATATTTTTTCCATTTTTTTTTTATTTATTGTCGAAATATTAACAAACATTTAAGGGAAAAAATTATTGTAAAAATATTTTTTATTTTATTTTATTGAATTTTAATAAACTCCTAAAATTGGTCCCTCTAGACTAGAATACCCCCTTAATATGTTAAGAACCGAACTGGAAGCAGTTATTATGTTTTAGTTACGGTTAACCAAAATAAATCCCATATCGGTTTCGGTTACGGCTTGAAAGTACTACAAGCACTAACCACTTTTAATTCGTACACCATTCGTTTCTTGCATAGTGCTACTTTTATTGGTAATTTTTTCTAAGTTAATGGTAGCTGTACAAACTTGCCTCTATTTTTCTGAAAGGTTGTTTAATTAGTTTTCATTTCATATATGATATGTAACATAAATTATTTCAAAACGATTTAAACGTTTACGATATTATACTGACCGTTTTTAATTCGTACAACTGTTTTCATTTATCAAAGCAAAATGGAAAAACATAACTGTAAACCAACACAGTACACAGTACAAAACTTTAAAAAAAATGGGAATATTAACAATAATGTTGCACAAAGAGGTCGAGTTTCAAAAATCACTCTCCGCGATAAAAGGGCTTTGTCTGATATAATAAGAAAAAATCGAAGAAGCACTGTTCGAGAAATTGCATCATGTTGGTCCAATAGTATTGGCAAAACCGTGAATCGTGAATGGACGCGCCAGCAAATGAAAACTATAGGTTATAGATTCTACAAAGTAAGTTCAGGCCTTTAATGTTGCAGTACGTATTCATACAACATATGTGTGTTTTTTTAGGCCAAAGAAAAGACCATGCTTACCACTTTGCAAAGAAAAAAACGTTTGCTATGGGCAAAACAAAGACGGAACTGGGTACAAAGACAGTGGAACACGATCATATTTAAGGATGAATCTAAATTTGATTTGTGTGTCGGAGATGATAGAAAACGAGTAATACGAAAGAAAACGGAGGCATTCAATAAAGACTGTCTGAAGCGCACAGTAAAGTGTAAGCGAGTGTAATGGTATGGGGATGTATGTCGGCACTACACCTTTTGCCTTCAGAGCTTCACTTTATAGATGGAACAGTTAATGCTGAAAAATACATCAATATTCTACAAAATCATCTCATACCTGTAGCACCCAAGCTAGCCGATTGTTTCGAATTTATCTTTCAGCAGGACGCTGCAACACCACATACCGCTAAAAATACCAAGACTTGGCTTCACCAAAATCGAATTGACGTTCTCGATTGGCCATCATCAAGCCCTGACCTGAGCCCAATAGAAAGTCTCTGGGCATTAATGAAAAGAAAGCTCAGAAATGAGCCACAGCGCACTGTAATCGACTTAAAGTCCAAAATTGAGGAAATTTGGAACTCGATTACGTCTGAGGAGTGTCAAAACTTCGTAAATTCAATGAAAAATCGAATTGTAGCAGTAATAAAAAATAAGGGAGACGTTACTCAGTTTTGAAAAGGAAAATAAGCTGCTGTACGAATTAAAAATGGTCGGCATAAATTCAGTCATCAATGAAGTGTTTTCATAAAATTTAAGTTTAAGTATTACTTTCCCATATTTTTGTTACCTATTATATATCAAATAAAAGATAATTTACCAACCTTTCAGAAAAATATAATCATGTTGGTACAGTTATGCTAGACAATTTGACTTCTGAAAGAAGCACTAAGCAGAAAATGCATGGTGTACCAATAAAATGTGGTTAGGGCTTGTATTATGATCTTGAAAACATACTTTAAAAATTTTGAGCAGATCCGACACGTACTTTTACAACAATAATAAAAAATGGATTTTTTGCTCGACCTTTGTATGAAATTTTTTTTTCATCGAATCCTGAACCATGGGAACAACTTTTTATTTTTGCCCTACTTTGAAGGCCGCTACAACAAGAACTGCAACAACAAAAAAAAATTTTATTTCTAGTGTTATCTATAATCTAACAAAAAGAACCGTTTTCCAATATCTCTTATAGATTTTGTGATATTCAGTTTTTAGCGAGGCCTTAAAAAATGAGCCTCAGGGGAGGAAAATACCCTTTAAAAAGTTTATTTCGGGTACAATTTCAGTTACGGTTTTGGTTCGATTTGGTTATACCGGTTAAAAATAACGGTTGTGGTTTCGGTTTTAACCCCTGCTAAGAACTATTCTTGCCAAATTTGAATATATTATATTAATATTTAGACTATGCCTAAAAATCGCCAAATTCACCACTGTGCGTTGTAATCGCTGCCCCTATGCAAGATAAGATTAAAACAAAAAACAGTGCATTTGGGGAGGGCTACACTCCAATGCCCTATATGAAAACTGATTGATATATATACTGTGCATCATCAGGTTCGAACTTCACTTTTGTGAATAGGTTTTGCTTAATTCAAGCCAAACCAAAATATTAAAATTTTTGATTTTGTTTCTGATTGTTGTCGACTTAATTCATTATAAAATAAAAATTTTATATTTCCATTTTTTTTTTGTTTTTGTTTAAATAATGATTACACAAGTTTACAAATCATTTATGATTTTCTCAACCTTGACAAATTTATGTCATTCCTTATGTAGAATCACGCGCTGAATCCGAACAGACGGACGGACAGGGCTAAATCGACTCGGCTTTTGATGCTGATCAAGAATATATATACTTTATAGGGTCGCAAATGCTTCCTTCTACCTGTTACATTTTGCACAACTTCATGATATAATGAGCAATTTCGGTTTATTAAAAATGTCTATGGTCCGTTTTGCTCCGCCGTTTGTGTGCACAGCTTAGTTCGCACGTAAGAAACCTACAAAAGTCACCCATCATGGCCTCATCCCAAAATCCTTGCTGGCGGGGATCCTTTATCTTCATATCCTGATGAAATCGTTCACCGTGCTCAATCACTCTCTTCGCTGAAGTTTTCAGGCAAAAAATCCAAGTGGGAATTCAAAAAATTAATTTTTAACTTCAAATATGCAAATGCATCACCATCTTTTTCTAAAGCATTCACAAAATTTTAAAACAAAACAAGATTTATATGAAGGGGTGGCAGTATAATTTGCTCGAACAGCACATTTTTTTTGGCCAACTATGTAATTCGTTCGGTCCGGCCGTTCTTTTTCAAGTTATGTCCCTTGTAGTTAATCAAATCTAACAATATGGCCATTGATTTATAGGATTCTTTTATATTAACGGCATACGCTAGCGGTATCAAAGGCTTGCCGTTTCCCTGGTGCAACAATACAGCTTATAGGCTAAGCTTGCATCCGTCGATAAACAAACGCCATTCGATTGGATCATATGGCTCGTTAAGCTCCTCAAATAAACCACTCACATCATTTCAATAACAAATATTATTTTCTTTCAAGTAATACTTAGCACAGCGATTTTGCCGATCTCTATAGTACGATATTTTGACATCATCCATTAATAAATTCCCTTCTTGCAAACGTGATGCTAAAATTTCCGATTTTTCTTTTGAAAGATCTAGATCTCTTATTAGATCGCTTAGTTTGGCAAAAGAAATTTCGCTCTTCTGCGGGTTCTTCATAATTTTTTAAGTCATCGGCTTTGGAAATTAGGATTTACAGGATACGGAACACAATCTAAGTGATGAACTGGCTTTGTCATGGAATTAACCTGCAAATATTGAACTGTACGGTGACGTCGGGTGGCCGGGTGGCTTAACGGCTAGTGTGCGCGAACGCTGTGCAAGAGGTCGTGGGTTCGATCCCGCCTCGGAACATCTAATGAAAAGTTTTTTCTTTGTAGTAATTAGCAATGAAAAGCTTCTCAAGCTGCCTTTCGGATTCGGCGTTAAACTGTAGGTCCCTTTCTCTTGAGCGAAAATTAGAAGCGCCCAAGCCAAGAGATTGAGAAAAGCTCGACATTGGCTCTTTAGGGTTGTGTCAACTTGACAAGTCTTGGGGCTGTGTCAACCTGACGGTGACATCAATGTTGCTTTACGTTGGTCAAGAAAAATGACGATCTTGCTTGTGATAGAGCGGTTGTCTCCAAATGGCAGGCACGTTAAAGGGCAAGTAGCATCTAAACGGAAATATGTAAAGATGTAGGCAATATATATCACATCAATAGTGTCAACTTCAGTGGCGATAGTAAGAAGCACTTTGACTCTTGCTTAGACTTATATCAACCCAAGAAAAAGTGTGCATTGTTCGTCCAAAGAAGTTTTCGCTTTGGAGTATTTCAAAAATTACATTTGTTCTTACTTTGCTCTTAAAACTTAAATTGCTTATTTTTTATATAAATTTGTGCGGATGTTTGTAACGCATTGAAGGAAGCATCTCCGACCACATAAAGTATATATATTCTTTATCAGCACGACGAGCTGAGTTGATTTAGCCCTGTCCGTCCGTCTGTACGTCTGTCCGTCTGTCTGTTTCTATGCTGTCTCCTCCGTCAGTTTGAAAGCTATCGAACCGATATACGTACAAATTTTTTGAAAATTGTAAATAGTCAATTCTGGGATAAGCCCAACTTAGTTTATTCCTTTGTAATTATCGAAACAATATTCAATATAAAAGTTTCAGTCGTTTTACGTTTAAATCGTTAATAAAATAGGGACTTATCTCGCTTTTCTATATCCTGAACGTGTGATTTCCAATTTGCAATGTTTCCAAATGGAATAAAAATCACCCAAAACTACATTTCCGGCCTGAAAATTAGTTGTGGCCAACTCAGTTTTTTCAAATATGCTTACAATTTTGCGATCTGAGTCCCACTCTTTTCAATGCAGAAAAAAGACGTTATCTGCGGCCGCAAAATTGGAGTAAATGTTGAAGACGTCTTCTGCCAGCAAATGTTTTCGCATCCTGTAGGTTGAGCTCCAACGCGTGGGGCAATCAATTGGACGTTTCTTGAGTTGCTTGTCCGCCATAAGGTTGTTGATTGATGGTGTGCGTAGCTTTATAACAAGGGCTCTGACTGTTTTAAGACCGGATTGACTGCTAGCTGCAGTGTAAGCGCATCTCTCCGCACGCCTAAATATAAAGATAGGAAGAAATACAAAGGAAAGACGAAGTTAATGTGTGCTTTATACACACATTTTCTAAAGTCATCGACACTATTCTAGTCATCGTAATCCGAAGCAGGGTCAATGCTAAGAAGCTCTACCATTTTCACCATATTTCTGCCGTTATCCGTAGTACATGAATAAAATTACATGGATTTGTCGATTTGACTTGTTGTTGTTCTCGTCATTTAGAATCACTTCGTCGTAAGAACGCTTAATATGCTTGGTCAAATTAGTGCCATGATCACCCTAAAACAGAACAAATTAATTTCAAAAGAACCTTCGATTACATACATATGTATACACATACTTTGCAAATGTACATACATGTGTTGTTCGTTTGCGCGAAGGCGTATGGCATGCGCATAAGACTAACGCAAAACGAAACTTCGAATATGTCTCTCTTCTCTTTCTCTCCTATGCTCTTGCGAAACTGAAGGCAACAACAATACGTGCAGATAGGGCTGTATCGTCGTTTTTGTTTTTGTAGTCGAGCCACAAGCACACACACCCAACTGGTTTTCTCTTTTGTTTTCTTTTGGTTGTTGTTGTTTCTGATTTTGGATTTTTTATCTGTGTGTGTAAAATCGCACGCATAAGTGGTATTTGGTCCCCTCTGTTTTTCGACACTCTTGCAGTTTTTCTTCGACTTCTTCTTTTGCTGACTACAAATGTTTAGGTTCATTTGTCTCTTTCTAACAATTGCGTATGCAGAAGGAGAAGAAAAAAGGCGCCAAGGCTTTGATTATTTCGCAATATCTATCGCAGTGCAGCGAAAACGTCGCGTTAGTGTTTTTTTATATGGTAATATCGCGATCTTCTTCTCTTCTCAAGCTTCTCAAGCTGCCGTTCGGATTCGGCGATAAACTGTAGGTCCCTTTCTCTTGTGCGAAAATTAGAAGCGCCCAACCAAGGGATTGAGAGAAGCTCGGATTTGGCCCTTTGGGGCTGTGTCAACGTGAGAAGCCTTGGGTCTGTGTCAACTAGACAAGCCATTTTACTTTTACTAATATCGCGATCTAAGCAATGTTGCGATAAGTGTGACGTATAAGAAACAGAAAAATTCATAACAAATAAACGATGAAACACAACTGAATTTCTTAAGTACGTATATATGCACATGTGTAGGTAGTGAGGGATATTCTGCTGATGGAGTACATATTGCGCCAGTGCCCAAATGCTAACAGAACAGAACGGGCACCATATTATCGGCAAAAGCGAATCTGTGATAAAACGGGCGTTAAGGGCTTAGCGGTAAATGAGGATAAGACGAAGTACCTAAAATCAACGCGCAGTGAGTCTACGCTTGGACAATCTGTTGCAATGGGAGACTACAACTTCAAGGTTGTTAAGGAATTTGTCTACCTCGGAACGACGATAACCAGCGACAACACCAGTCTGAAAATCCGAACAAAAATTACTTTTGCAAACCGATGTTATTAGGGGCTCAATAAGGAGTTTAAGAGCAGAGCCCTCTCTCGGAAAACGAAAATTGCGCTATACATGTCGCTTACCATCCCAGTCCTGCTATACGGGCAATCGGCGTTTTCGAGAGAAGAGTTCTTTGGAGGAATTATGGACCACTAATCGTTGGCGGCGAATTTCGCATCCGAATGAATCACGAACTGTACGAGCTCTATGGGGACACTGAGCTTGTCCAGCGCATAAAACAGCAGCGATGATAACGCTCCTGCAAAACGAGTGTACAGGCAGAATGCGATCGAGCTAGGAGGCCATCCCGGGCCGGGTCGACCGAAGCGGAGATGGCGCGACCAGGTGCAGGGAGATATTGCGGAGCTGGGTGTGTCCTCCTGGTGGAATGTCGCTCGGGACAGAGGCGAGTGGCGGGCATTAGTGGCAGCGTCAGAGACCGTAAAACGATTGTGATGATTTTATTACCATCGATGCCAAAGAAGAAGAATCTGCAATCACAGTATTCACCTCTTAAAATCGCCATTCATAAATCAGTAATCGAAAATCGGATTTATCTGCTGAATACGCCCAATAATTATTTGTAAGCTTGTGATATTTTTGAGTAATATAAATTAAAAATTAGAACGTTGATGTTTTGCCGGCTCGAGGTCAAGAATGAAAACACAAAATTAAATTTCGGTTTTATTTCCAATATATTTCGGATGCGCATCGGCCTCTGTCTTCAGGGAAACTACAAAACAATTTACCAATTGTTAAATAATATACATTTAAACAAAAGACCGTGAACATTTTACATACAAGTTATAACACGTCTGTACCGCTTGACGTGGAGTTCAGTACTGAATTATTATTTCTTTAAGAGATGTCTGTACCGATGCGCACAGTTTTCAGTGCCCTGACGGTGGAGGTGATAGCATAGAAGCAGACGGACAGACGGACGGACAGTGCTAAATCAACTCAGCTCGTCATGCTGATCAAGAATATATATACTTTATGTGGTCGGATATGCTTCCTTCAATGCGTTTAAAACATCCGGACAAGGGTAAGGGTATAAAAACTAAAAAATAACAAATTTGTTTGGCAGCTACAAGACATCCGATTTTGACAAATGTGCAGTGTGCAGCTAAAATATGACTGTGTGCAAAAATTCAGCTCGATAGCTTCAAAACTGAGGGACTCGTTCGCGTAGAAGCAGACAGACGAACGGACAAAGCTCAATCGACTCAGCTCGTTATGCTGGTCAAGAATATATGTACTTTATGTGGTCGGAGATGACTTCTGGGTAAAACTATAATATAAAGAAAAGAATGCACAAAAAATAAAAAATTTAATGCCGTTTTCAAGCATGAAGTTGGCAAAATTTGAATTGATGCAATTTCATTGCCTTAATGGTTGAGAGATGATTAATTTTTCTTTTTGATCGTTCATGGGTTAAATTCCATATTTTTAAACAAGTTAATTCTTACTTATGATGCTCTTATAGTTTTAAGTTTGAATGCCATGATTTTGGTGTCGTTATTTCCCACAGAAAAGCTGTCTTTTGAAATACTGTGCATTGATTAGTTTTCTATGCTAAATAAATAAACATTTTATTTAAAAAAAAATGCTTTTTCAAGTCTAAGGTAAAATGTTTTTGTATTTAAATGGTACCGTCTTGTAATTTGTTATTTCTTTATTTTATATGCTTTTACTTTATTCTAGATTGTCAAAATCGAATAAATAAAGCATATAGCTGCCATGCGAAAAATAGTTGGTCAAAAATTAGGTCTTAGTGAGAATTACTATATTCTATGCCTGCCATAGCACATTGGGCCATATTGCAAATTTTGCGTCATAAATTCGAAAAATAAAGTATCAAGACTGTAAATTGGCACATTTGGTAGGCGCCCACCATTTTCTTCCATATGTGGTTAAATTGCTCGTACATTAGGAAGATATTTTTTTGATCAAAATATCATAAGATCTTGTTTTTAAATGTTTTTAGTTTTAATAAAGCTGGTTTAAAATCCAGATTGAAATAACTCGAGCTTTGGGTTGTTAACAATCAATCGCGTTGTATACGTAAAGACATACTTAACTTAAAATAGAGAATGTCCAAAAAAGGTGCAAACAGCATTAATAACGATGAGAAATAAACTTTAAGAAGGTCTTCTGCTTTAGAAATTTTGGATTTTTGTGTTTTCATACACATATACACACTCACAAGGTCCCCCGTCTCTCCCATAAGCAAAATTGATTCACATATAACTTCGGTGTTTTTTGTCCGATCTTATTGATCTTTTCAGAATAGATAGATATTGGGCCTTACTTGATATATATAAAGATTGGAAGGTCTATCTTAAAAATGGTGGCTCTGACAGTTTTTTGGGCTTAAAGGGGGGGGGGAGGAATTTTCCAAATCTGAAACAAACTCGATTTGAATCGGGCATACACCTACCTACATTCCAAAATTTGTGGCTCTATCTCTTATAGTCTCTGAGATCGACGCGTTCATGCGGACGGACATGACTAAATCGGCTCGGCTGTTAATGCTGATCAAGAATATATATATACTTTATGTGGTCGGAGATGCTTCCTTCTATGCGTTACATCCGGACAATTTTATAATACCTTCTGCAAGGGTATAAAAAACGATAACGTAAAGCTAACTTCGTCTGTGCCGAAGTTTAAATACACTTGAAACTTTCGTGGCCACTGACTTAATTTGGTGACCAATGACTTCATTTATAAGCTTTATGTGTTGTGTCATCAGGATTTTAAATAAAAAAAAAAAATAAAAAAAAAAAATTGTATGGCAGTGACCATCCGATTTTCGAGGCTTCGACATATGTGCAGTGTGCAGCTAAAAGATGACTCTGAGCAAAATTTCAGCTCGAAAGCTTCAAAATTGAGGTACTAGTTTGCGAACAGACAGACGGACAGATGGGTAGACAAAGCTCAATCGACTCAGCTCATCATGCTGATCAAGAAATGACAATTTAAAAAATAAAAATCTATATTTTTGTACATTAGGAAATTTAAATTTAAAAAAATAGAGGAAAGTTAACTTCGGCTCGGCCGAAGTTTTGTATACCCTTGCAGCCTACATTTAAAACAAAAAAGTATTTCTAAATAAGACTTCGTTTCGGACCTTACTTTTCTATGTGAGCTATACTATATAGATGTCCGATTTCGACCAAACTTAGTGAAATCATGGAAAAGCATAACAAACTAACAAATACGAAATTTGGAGGCGATGCCATTTAAAACAAAAACGTTTTTCTCACTAGAACTTCTTATAGTCATCCGATATTGACAAAAGTTTGTAGAATTGTGCAAAAGTATATAAAATAAGTATATGCCAATGAAAAGGATCCTGAAAGTCTATATCTCTCCTAAGGATCAATTTGGTCTATCAGTGGTCCCCTATGTAGAGGGTCGAATTAAAATGATCTTAGGAAATCGAAAATAATAAGTCATTTGCTAGAGGAAAACGATTCACGTTTTAAACTCATCAGAGAACTAAACCGAACCGAACCGTTTTTCTTTGTAGTTATCGGTTCAGCATTTCTGAAAGGAAGCCGGTTCGGTTGACCAGCTGGAAAAAGCGCTTCGGTTCGGTTTGATTCGGTTCGGTTTGTTGAACTGTTTAATGTTTGATTTTAGGCCTAGGGTTTTTAGGGGAAAATTTCTTAGAATTTACCGTAGACTATGTTTCTGCTATACGCTTCTTCGATTAAAAATTTGACCCGCCCTGGTTTAGATGTATATGTCCGGATTGAATCGACAATAAACACAAGAAAAATATCAAAAATTGTACTTTGGCAGTTTATGTATTTAATGACTGAATGGCTGAACAGCTAAACTTGTCTACCAACTAAACTTGTCTTACGTAGGTACTGATAATATTACAGTCGTCCGCTTGTCCGCCTTTCTTACTTAATAGTCCCAAAACTGTCTCCAATCAGATCTTAAAGCTTTTCAGTATTGTTGCAGCTTTCTTTTATTCCTAAATTGCTCGAAATTTATGCCTATGACTTTTTACATTACAGAATCTCATACAATTTTATGTTCTTTCTATAACACTGCCTATCAACAAACGAACACATACCCAGAACTGGCTATAAGGAACTGAACGTTTTAAGGATTTATTAAGCGTGCGTCAAGAGAATTTGATGATCCCTCTCTAGCCCGTCCAATACTACTGTAAGGTTCATGTGTATGTGTGTTTATTCCATAAGCAATTCCCTCCTCTTTGCTCCTCGTGGTCTTAATTGGTAACCTGATGATTCCTTTCATATTCTAGAAGACTCGTTCTAATAAATCTTCCATCTTTTACTAATCGTAGACTGAAGCTTGGTGCTATCTTCTTACATAAACTAATGCATGGTGATGTTGACTCGTCGGACTTAATTAGCCAACTTAGATTTAATGTCCCATGGAGGGCAGCAAGAAACGTTCTGCCCCTTTCTCTTCAACGCTGCTCTGTTAATTATACTCTGCATGAACAGTTTCAGGTTATCTGACTAGTGTTTTGGTAGCTATTTTGCAAGTTGAAAACAGAAAACCATTAATTTTTTGCCGGAACCTGGAACTCTAGCCTTTTTTTTTAGCTGTTTGAAGTTTGATGTCTTTAAAATCTATTTTGAAGGTGCTTGAATATTTTGCCATTAAGGGGTCTTCTTCCAAAATCTGCAGAGAATACGACCAGAGCTTTGTCAATTCGAGTTTTTCTATTTCTATCGCAAAAAGTGATTTCTTCTTACAGGCAGTCAGAAAAAATCAGGTACCCTAAGACTTCAAGACAAAAAAAAAATCGAAATGGCATTTCTTTTCTGACTTTTCTTAACGCACTCTGCTCATCCTCCACTTTGCTGGTTAGATTTTACTATGTGTTGTGCATGAGCCTTAGTTGACTGCAAGTTCGTACGCGAGCTAGTGTGTTTCTAACGTAAGAACAATATCTTTGAGACACTTTAAGCTGACTCTTGGCTCGATTTGTTCAATTGATTATGCTCAGCCACTGAGCCAACTTAAACGACCATGAAACAGAAAACACAAGAGAAGCCATAACTAGTGTTCTGTTCAGAGAGTGAGCGAGTGTCTTTAATTTGTACTTGACATTTTGTCATTTCATTGAAAAAATTAGTTGACCTTATATTGCGAGCTCTTTTGTCATAAAAAAACTGGTCAACCTATTGGTTACAAAAGAGGCGAAATCTATTGGTCAGTTTGGGATATCACTCAGCTAGCATTTTACAAAGCGCAAATTAAACTGTTGTATGCAAATAATTTAGGACGAACTTCGATCGATCCAAAGTTAGTTTTTTCTTTGTATTTGGTCTAAGAAATCCGAATTGTCGGCTTTAGACTTATTATTATGGTAATTTTTACTTAAGTCATGCAAATGATTGTAACAGACAGAAGGAAGCATCTCCGATACCATGATCAGCGTCAACATTGATATAATTATCAAAACCACAGCTAAGAATTGCGTTTATGCAATAGATCTGGAATCTGCAGAAAAGTTTCTATTATTGTATATTCTGTACTATTGTGATTCGCCAAAGACGGTAAAATAGTTTGTAGCACGATTGTTCACAATCCTTTTCCCATTCTCTTATCTCTTTTGTTTTTTCGGACTACAACATATATTAACAACAGGGTGCATACCTATAATCATTTTACATTTCGCTTTCTTACTTTGTTCCGCAAGGCCCGATTTCTCAAAGGTTCCGGTTAGCCAACCGCCGGTCATATTTGTTCATGAAGATGACTAGCGGTTAAGTCATTTGATTTTCTTAACAGCAGTTTCATCTGATACCGATAAATTCTTATCGCTGCAATAGGGTGACCAGACACGGTCAACAAATTAGGTATTTTTGTTATAGATTTTTGATGTTTTTTAATGTTTCTGGTAATTTTTTTTTGCGAAAAATGTGAATAAAATTGGTTGCGATGAATCAAAAGCAGAAGCGGGCACTTGTTTACCTGCACGGCTTATCAAAGGCACGCTGTCTCCACAGAAGTCACCCGCAGCGATAAGGAAGTTGCCACATGAATAAGAACGCAGCGCCGCCAAGTCCTGTTAACAGTCTTAGTCACAACAAATTGAATCGCAACTGATGTTAATGCTTTAACTTGAATTCCAATCCTAGGAAGAATTATTTTACATTATTTTTTTGTCAACCTGAATCATTGAATAAATGACGGCATCACCCAGATCAGCAAAGTAATAAGGCCTCTTAATTTACTCTCTTGCATTATTTATTCCTTGCCCTGCCTCTTCAAATTCCGTTTCCGTTGCTGCGGCTAACTTTGTTACGTCACATGAGATACTCAAATTCGGTTAACCTGCCGGTCAAGTTGACTAATCGGACATTGAGAAATCGGGTCTAAGTGCTGCAAATAAATCGGAACATTTTTTCGATCGGTTTGTTTTGATGCATTTTCCGTTCTTTCTATTGCTAGTACGTTCATTTTGATCCCTGCATAACGGCATATTTAGATGTACAGAAGCCTTCTGGGATACTTAAAATGTGAAATATGCCAAATGAACGATTCTAAATAATCTACGATACGGGTAACAAATTTTTATGTAATCAAAAATTTTGTTGGATTTTACCTAAAATCCGTTGTCTAGTTATGACAGGTTTGAAGTAATGTCTCGTGTTTAGGAACGGGATGTGGCTAAACTCTCCCCCAATTAATTTTGATTAGCAAAAGTTATTGGACAACGAAAGAAACGTTATTATTCTGGTTAGGTTGCTTCAAATAATTCAAATATTTAATAATGAAATTCACATTTTAATCTTGACCGAGGCCTAAATCAGATGTTCAGATGTTTTGGTTTGATCCTAACAATGCAATTTGTTGCACTTCACCCTCTTCTACTTCTAGCACCAACTCGACAAAACTCCTCATTTAACTTTGGGATAATCGAAAGTATGGACGATTACACAACCGACCAGGGTACGAGTTCGATGCGCCAAGTGACGACTACAGTCATTCGCGAAAGCGAGACGATAGCAATTGATATAATTTAGGCAACCTCCACAGTAACGACATCCATCGCCTGGAAAGGAGTAAAACATGCCGCATACACACACCCGTCATGGGTCATCCGGAGATGATTTATGCAGTACGGACGAGGTGAAAATATTCAAGGATGAAGGAGACCGAGAAGATGAGAAAATATCATCCGAGAACCTTTTAGTCGAAGAGAAATCAAGCTTGATAGACCTAACGGAAAGTGAGGTGAGACCAGTACCACCAGTGCTGTGGCTGTTCCGCGACGAGAACCCATGCTAATTTTCCTCTTAATTTCTTTTACAGGAAAAGGGCAGCAAGGCTGCGAGGCCGGATCATAGTCCTGTTTTCAGTGAGTATTGCCATATCTCTGTCCCCCATACCCATTGGAACGGTTTTGATTTGAAGACCGTACGTTCCATATTCAACATGTTCACATAAGCATATGCACTCGGTTTTTTTTTATTTTTGACTCATGTGGCCTGCCGTATTTAGCCATCCCTACGCCTATTCGTTTATAACATAAACGGGCCTACATGCTTATACCACGATGATGCATCCATACACAGGCTATGTGTTTGTGTGACTGTATATACGTGTACATGTGGGTATCTTCCTTGCATTGTTTTTACACAAACAAACACACGCCGTCGACATGTGGCTATGTGGTGGAGCCACAGACGGTGGGGGGCGGATAAATAACCGGCTGCGTTGACTTTAGCTTTGCCATCCGCCGTTCGCCGTTCCATGGTGCTAACAAGGTGATGCAGATCGTTCGCCGACACGCTACTTCACTTCTTGTTTTCAGTTGCTACATTTTGCTTTCTTTTGGCCTGGCTCTGCATTTGTAGCTGTGCCTGTGCTGTGCGTTTATGTGAACAGAGAAAGAACGAGTAAATGTAAATAAATAAAATGCAAGAGCGTGTGTATGTATATGGAAATGTAAATAAATCATACGAATACATACATGTGCATGTAGTCATGTACACATGCCTATGGAATAGCAAAATACTGATAATTACCACAAAATAACGTCCATAATTAGTACAGTGCGCACTGGTAAGCGGGAACCAGCTGATGATGGTCTGCATGTTGTTTTGAGCTGTCTGATAACAAGTAATCGGCCTAGGTGAGGCGACGCAACGCCTTTTTATCGCAGAGAAACACTCACTCGTCCAGGGTCAAGCCTGTGGCAGAGAACTCGATTTCTTGTGGCCATTGCAAATGGCACAATTGACACTTGTCTTAAGCGTAATCAAAAATTTCGGCAGATTGTTTTTATACTCTATACCACAGAAACAGAGAGTATGTTGGCTTTGTGCAAATTTATGTTAACAAAGTACTCATATTCTTGATCCGCCTGTATGCCCCACCGGCTGTCTTTTTGTTTCTAGGCAAACTAGTTGCTCATTTTTAAAGCTATCGGTCTGAATGCTGGAACCGACCGGATCCTATGACTATATCTTAGGGCGTCCGTAGTATCGATCAGCGCCAAGTTTTAATATGTTATAACCATCAATGAGAAACTCATACTCCTAAATTTTTAGTCCGATAATCACAATTTGAGTTTAGTTATGAAGGTGGAAAGTTAAATGACAAAACTGCTTTTTCTCACGAACCTCTTAATCGATTGGAATGAGTTTAATATATGTGGTAAGTGTCCAGTACTTTTATTACCAATCCTTAGGGCCCAAAAATATTTTTGAAATTTAAAATATTTTTTTATAGTGTTAATTTATTGCGCGCCCAAGAGTTTTTTTTCCATTAAGAGGTCCATAATAATATATAATTTTTGCAATCATATCGGAAGACTTTCTCTAGGTGAAAAACAATATTTTTCAATTATATCTTATTTATATTAGGTACTCTGAGAGATTGAGTGATTGAGAGAGGCTCGGCTTTGGCCCCTTGGGGCTGTTGTCATCTTGACAAGCCGATTTTACTTACTTTTACTTTACTCTGAATATCAACTAAAATGGGAAAATTTCAGTGAATATTGTGTAAGTAGATAGAGTGATATAAATGTTACAAAATATATTTGAATTACAATCGACATGTTTTATTGTTTTCCATCATGTGGTTTAATCGCAAAAATTATATGATTTAAGGGATTTCCTAATGGAAAAGCCGGGAAAAAACTGTAGGTGTTGCAATGAATCTACACTTCTAAAAATTTAGTTGAAAAATTCAATAATATAATTTGGGGAAAGAAAGTCGGTCAAGCCCGACTATTACATACTCTGTACCTGTGAAGTTCTGCCCATCACCGTTGCGACCGGTGCTGCCCATAATTGTTTGTTTGTGATTCCACCAAATTTAGGCGAAATCAGACGTCTATATAGTATAGCTGTCAAGGAAAAGTGTAGTCAGAAAAGTAGTCTTAATTTGATCAACTTTGTTGTTTTCAATGGAAATGTCCTCAAAACTAGCATGTATTTGTTTAATATGCTCCCACACGATTCTACAAAGTTTGGTCAAAATCGGATGACTATAGCATATAGCTGTTATAGGAACAATCGGTCGAAAACCTTTTTCTAGTTGGAAAATTTTTTTTGTTTTCAATGGAAACGTCCTTGTCATTGGCATTACTTATTTCATATACATTTACACAATTCTGCAAAGTCTTGGATTTTTCGAGCGGTTTACAAACCAACCGAAGACAAAATCTCTAGAGATTTCCAGGACACCCCCGATTTAGAAAACCAAACTGCAAGGGTATACAAAACTTCGGCCGAGCCGAAGTTAACTTTCCCCTATTTTTTTTTAAAATTAAATGTAAACATGAAATCGATGTACAAGATTACATTACAGCGTTATATTTGGCATGAAATTAACCCCAGCAGCTCGCCTCGGGCCATGAAGATCAATCGGATCTGACTTGTGGTAAATGCCTCGTCAAAATAGTTTCTTTCTCCAAGATCGTAGTTCAAAACTTTATATATCTCCCCTTCTGCGCTTCTATGTGATTCTTGGACAAAGATGCATCCATTTTTATTAAAATTTTTCTCGTCCAGAGACTCCATGTACGACATTAGTATACTCTACGAGTAACGACTAAAAAAATGGTCGGGAAATAGTTCAGAAACCGCGAAATTTGCACAATTATATCGATCATCCGATTGCAATGAAACTTTGGGGAATGGCTGAGTGCTTGCCCGGGAAGGTTTCTAATTTACACTGATCATCCGTTTGCGATGAAACTTTGGGGAACGGTTGGACGCTTGCCTGCGAATTTTTTTAAGGTCCCAAAACCGCGAAATTTCTAAAATTATTATTTGAGTATTTATGAAAGCTCTTAATGAAGGGTCCAAAAAACTAATTTTGATCATTTTTATACTCTGTACCAGAGGTACACAGAGTGTATTCTTGATCAGCATCAACAGCCGAGTCGATATAGCCATGTTCGTCTGTCAACCTGTATGTCTGCCCGTAAGAACGCACTGATCTTAGAGATGGTAAGAGATAGAGGTTCGATGAGTATGGGACAAAAACATCTTATACTTGCAGGCAGATCAAGTTTATTTTCAATTTTTGACCCGCCCCCTCCCGCCCACGCCATTTAGAAAAAAACGTGATATCTCCGTCAGTTTTATAGATAGAAGGTTCGATATTTTAAAATCAAGATTATTTATCGACACGCCAAAGAAATGGTAGGGGAAAACAAACAATTATGGGCAGCACAGGTGGCAAAGGTGTTGGGCAGCACTTCACAGTTGCAGAGTATGTTAAGGGGTGATCAAAAATTACAGCGATATTCTTCTAATTTTTACGGCGAACCTCGAATGCGTAGATTTTAAATTGGATTCCCACTCTTAAGTGCATAAGCAGAAACGAAATGTCAGATAGCTTAGCAAAAATCTAGAAACGGAAAATGATGAGCTTGAAACTACATAAACTACACACATTATTAAAATTTTTCGGTTTACGGGAACTACTTAGCAGCTCAGTATTTTCTGTCCCTTATGGGCGTCTAAAACACTGAACTGATCTTTACTAAATTTTGAAAGTATATTCATGTCGATCAGAAAAGAATCATATTCTACGTCTTAAGTCTGTGAACCAGTTCGAATGCGGTTAAAAACGGTTCAAAAGTGGTTCAGAGCCATATCTCAGAAGCTATTTAGGCAACGAAATTGTAATTTGGTACTTTGTTTGGTAATATGGAGTTGGATAATTTAATGGTTCAGAGCCGGATTCAAACTGGTTCTAAAGTGACTTAGAGCCATATTTCAGAGTAACTTAAGCAATGAACTTAAATATATATTTTCTTACAAAATTCTAAACTACGGAATAAGAAAATTTTCTAACCAATTTTTTCTGTATATCTATATTTTTTCCAATGAGTAACTTTATTATCTATAAACTATTGACAACACCAATATAATTCAGAACATATTTAGTATTCCCTTGCAGAGGGTATTACAAAATTGTCCGGATGTTTGTAACGCTTTGAAGGAAGCATCTCCGACCACATAAAGTATATATATTCTTGATCAGCATGACGAGTTGAGCTGATTTAGCCCTGTCCGCCCGTCCGTCTGTCTGTTTCTATGCTATCTCCTCCGTCAGTTTGAACGCTATATTCTAGTCCAGTCGAATAAGCACAAAAAGGGGTCAACCTCGGAATAAGAGATAATAAGCTGAAAACTCGTATACACCTTCATTTTGGTGTTCTACAGGTTGTCTCGAAAGTCACATAAAATCTCGTTGCGGATTCTTAGTTATTCAGAGTCAAAGCTCACCAGAATCAGTTTTACGCGATTATCTCGGTTTCTATAGCATGTAGAGCAAACAAATTGCAACAAATTTCGTATCTGAGATAGAACGCCCAGCGCTCAGCCATTCTCGCTATACTGAAAGGTGAATCTCAATAAATAATACCTTGTATCATTTACAATAAGATTGTATTATTTACTAGCTACATACCCGGCGTCGCCCGGGTCCTTATGATTCTTGTGAGAGCGACTATATTCAAGCTAGTGCTGGCTGCAAGTCGCCATAATCATTTTGGACCGTTCTTCTACTTGGAAACCTTCCCGGGCAAGCGTAGATCAATTTCTCAAAGTTTTAGCGAAAACGTAAATTTTGCAATTTTCGCGGTTTTTTGACTGTTTTCCGCAAATTTTTTCAACTTAGAAACCTTCCCGGGCAAGCGTTCAACCATTCTCCAAAGTTCCATCACAATCGAAGATTTAGCAAATTTCGCGGTTTCTGAACCGTTTTCCGCAGATTTCTTCTACTTGGAAACCTTCCCGGGCAAGCGTTGAACCATTCCCCAAAGCTTTACCGAAACCATAAATTTTGTAATTTTCGCGGTTTTTTGACCGTTTTCCGCAAATTTATTCAACTTCGAAACCTTCCCTGGTAAGCGTTCAGCCATTCCCTAAAGTTTTATTGCAATCGGATATACGGTATAATTTTTGGACCATTTCACAGACATGAGACATAGCCTATGACACTTTCCTGATCGACATGAACATACTGTGAAAAATTCGTGAAGATCGGTTCGACAAAATGAAAATGGATCTTTTCCCGATTCCGCAAACCAAGGTTTTCAAATGTAACTTTGCCCGCTGAACACGAAAATGGATAAAAAAATCTGTCCGATAGTAATCGGCTTTCTCGATTTTTCCAAAAGTTGCCTCCACTTAAACACATATAACTTATTTGGTTTTGCACTGACTAAAATGAGTGCTTTTAATGATATGGGCTCAAGTGTAGAAAAAAACCTCCTTTTTTGTAAAATTTAACGAAATTATAATGCTTCCAAATGCATATAGATACAAATCAAATTAAAAATATTTAAAAATTAAAAATATTTAAAAATTAAAAATATTTAATTTGCTTTAAGGAAAGCCTTCAAACACAAAAACCGGACATGAAATGACAATGAGGGTATTCACTAGCCCTCGAAAATGGCAAAGTGTAAAAGTGTAAACCCAAAAGTTTACGAAGCAACAACAAAACACATGAGAAAAAAAAAAAATCAGTCGTAAATGTGAAAAAGTGTAATGTTTTGAAGTGTTGTAAAATCCAAAGAATCGGTGAAAAATACTTAGTATCGAGCCATTTCGAGATTTTTCTCTTAAAAATGTGCGATCACACCAGCAAACTGTAAATTATAAAAAAAGGAAACTGAAAGGCAATGCAAAGCTCTGGAAGAATGTTATGACGCCTAGCGTTTCCGCAAGGCCCAGTGCCCCTGCACGCTGATGTTGAAGGGACGCAACAATGACAAGAAGCTGAGTTCCTGTCGCACTGTCAAGCGCTCGCTCAAGATTATTCATGCTCGCGTTAACCAGGCCATCTGGCTGCTGTGCACAGGAGCACGTGGGGATACCTTTAGGAACACCACGAGTGCTTGGCCGATAAGCTGATCAATGCTGCAAAGGGTTCCTCCAACTCGTCCGCCATCAATTCGAAAACAAGACGAAGAAAACAATAATTTTACTGACATGTTTACAAAAAATTTAAAAAACCTTTCACAAATCCGTAGCCTAACTGGGAGTCGGAAATACCCAAGACATCAAATCATAAAACAAATCAAAAAATAAAACTCTGTCTGTAACAAGACCTAAAGAGCCGCCATCACCTACTCCAAGCATTGTCTTAATTTTCCTTATTAAACAGCTATTTTGCATACTATTTCTTAAAAGGCCAAGTCTATTTTTTGCTTATTCAAAGCTTGTTGCATTCTTTGTTTTGGCATTTTTATTTTGTTCTATATATTTACTAACCAAGTTTTGGCACTCAAACAGCTCGTCTAAACATCTGGTTTATAACCATTTTCTCTAGGGCATAAAGGCTGCCTTTACTGAAAACTGCCTAAAGGCAGCCGGTTTTGTTAAAAATTAGTTTGGCCGAAATTACGGCAGGTTTTTACAAACAAAGTTGGCCCTGAAAAATACTATAGTAAAATCAAAAGGGGTTGCTCAGTAGCTCGTGTGTGGTAAATTTACGCTTTACCATTTTACGAGAGCTTGTGAATACCCTAAATGTATTTACTAATAAGTAATAAAAATTATTTATTGTGAATGGTATTTCAATGATCTAATAACTTTATACAAGGTACTTTTCGCTGAGACTTACGGTTGACCATTACAGCATTACAGTGAGTTTGGCTGAGCGCTGCGGGGTCTCTCCCCTTTTTCTCAGAAACGGTTGAGCGTATGAAAAATTTTTCAAAACGAAATTTGCGGCAAAATTGTATGCTCAAAGGTTTTATAATTGATGTTAACATCATTCGAGCTATAGAAACCGAGATATTCGCGTAAAACTGATTTTGGTGACGTCGCAACGAGATTTTAGGAGACTTTTGAGACAACCTTAAGAACACCAAAATGAAGGCGTATACGAGTTTATAGCTTGTTATTTCTCACTCCGAGATGAAACCCTAATTTGACTGAACTATTCACCAAACGAATCGGATGTCTATAGCATATACTCACATGGACAATGTAATAGGAGTGAAGTTTTTTTTTTTTAATTATCGATTTAAATCACTATAAACATAACATTTAATAAGAAAGCCATACTTTTTTAATATGGTAACTCGGTACGGTACGAAATGGGTGAATTCCCGGAATTAATTAGCTTTCTGGGAGAAATTGTGGATGGTTTTTTTGGTTAGACTGCAAAATCGGCTGGTCAATAAAATAGGTGTATGAAGCAAAACATTAACCTTTAGTTTATAAATACAATTATTTGGTTGCATAAGGTAAGGTATTAGGAAAATATAACTAAAAGGTCTATTAATAACCATTAAAATTGTATTAGATGGGCCGTGGGCGTCACTGCAGTGCGGAGGAGAGAAGGCTCATTCGACGACTCCGAGATGAAGGAAAAACGTATAAATCCATTGCCATGTTAATGAAACGTTCTCAAAAATTCGTAACCAATGCCTTAAGAACGGAAAAAAATAAGCGAAACTCGGGGAGCACCTAGAAAATCATCATCTAAGACCGACGATCGCATGGTTCTATTGGTTAAACGCGACCCGTTCAAGTCTTCCAGGACGATTGCCAATGGAATTGGGAATATTGTCATCACGGACCGTTCGGCGACGATTGGCAAAAGCAAACCTACCACGTAGGATTGCTCGCAGGTTTCCTTTGCTTCGGTCGGCAAATTTACAGATGAGGAACAATTTTGCTTTAGATCGTAGAACCTGGTGGGGGATGAGGATGAGAAAAAATGGCGTAATATCCTCTAGAGTGACGAAACCAAAATAAATTTATTTGGAAATGATGCCAAAAGGAATGTTCGTCGTCCGAAAAATTTGATCCCAAGTACACATATAAAACTGTGAAACATGGAGGTGCCTAATGGTATCGGGCTGCTTTTCATGGTGTTGGTCCGATTCATCGTATTGACGGAATAATTGACAGATTCGTCTACAAAGATCTATTGGAGACGGTGAGGTTACCATAAGCCGATGATAATATGACACTTTTATGGAAGTTCCAGCAGGATAATGACCCGAAGCACGCCACTCAAGTAGTAAAAGATTGGTTCCGAGATCAAAATGTGGATGTTCTTGAGTCGCCAAGTCAATCCCCGGACCTCAATCCCATCGAGAATTTCTGGGGTGAACTCAAAAGAGAGGTCGGAAAGACTTTATGTCAAAATAAAAATCAACTTTGGGATATTGTCCAAAGAGCATGGTACAACATTCCAATTGAAACTTGTCGAAAGTTAATATCCTCCATGCCAAGACGAATGGAGAAAGTCTTGCAAAATAATGGCGGATGTACCGGTTTTTATCTGCCAGATACTTAGTTTAATATAAAACAAGACCAAAAATAGTGAAATATTGATTTAATATAAACATTTATCTTCGTACTCCGATTATTGCGTCCCGCCAAAATTAGCGGACTTAAGGAAATATTTAACTTAGTTGTATATTAAAGGGTTTGTGAAACTGTTTTTACTTTTTGTTTAAAGACAATTAATATAAGTTTTGAAAAAAATATTGATTTGTCGAGATTAGAGAAGATATGAATTAGAAATAAAAACTTAAAAAAAAAAAAACACACCTTTTATTTTGTCCATAAGTGCAGCTGTCATAAGAACGAAGTATCGAAAAATTAGTTAAAATGAGAAAATCTTTTTTGTTTTTAATGGAATTCTTTCTATGCTTTCCCATAACTCTACTAAAGCTCAATTTACACGACCTGATCGCTCAGCTGAGTTTTTCTGGCCTGAGTGTCAAAAAACTCAGATGAGCAACTTTGTTCTGCATTTACACATGTCTGAGAAGATGAGTTGATTCAGTCAATGGTTCATTGAGCGTTCTGCTGTGCTCTCAGGTTATTTTGAGCCGGTTCTATTACACCTGAGCGCTCAGCTGAGTAGGCTCAGACTCCTGTTTACACCGGCTGACAGATACTCAGATACAAAACTCACCTGAGAGATTACGTCGTGTAAATTGGGCTTTAGTTTGGTCGAAATCCGACATCTATAAAATATACCTGTCATAGAAAAGTAGTCTGAAAAGTAATCTTTGTTAGAAAAACTTTTTTGTTTTCAATGGAAATGTATTGCTGCTTGGAAGGCTGTTTTTGGACCTTTTTAAAAAAAATCTTATCTGAAAACGAAAATTCCTTCACATGGATGGTAAGAGATATAGGTTCGACATGTATGGGAAATAAACTTCTTTCACTTGCATGCATATCCAACTTATTTCCATTTTTAATACGGCCCTTTACCCCCTTGCAGTTTAGAAAAAATGTCATGTCTCCCACAGATTAGTAGGTAGATGGTTCTTAGCTTACGAGAGTCAAGATATGAGCATAAGAGTTCTTTGTTGCAGCGCTGTCGATGTGAAGTGAGTGTGGATGAGCCCAACCACGCCAATTTTTGCATATTACAGTTTTTACTCTTCATATACATCACAGTGGAAATTTCAGCCCAATATTTTCTCTAGAATTTTTTATGTCCGCTCTCTCCATATAAATGCAACAACTGTGCTATGGACAGAATCCAACTTTGCTTGTTGGATATTATTCGATTTTGTCCGCAACAAATATAACCTCTGAACCAATCTGAATCTGACTGCAGCCGATGGTAAAGATAACATCTCTCAGGAACGCCTCCTGATTTGAAGCACCTTCACTTATTAATCCACCCTCGTATTTGGCGCCAATGTCGGATAGAAAAAATGACTTAAATTTTATTAAACAATCTAAAACTGTCAAAGACATAGGGTTGCCAAGTGCCGAAGGTTTAAGCGTCCCACCCTGTTCTTACTTACAGACATGGGTATGCATATCAACGCGATTTGTAAGTACATATGTACATTCGTATGTGTGCTTAAAGGTACTTAAATGTAAATGGATACGTGCATAAATATATGTAGGTATGTGCAACACTTACATATGTACACTCTTATGTACGAATACATATGTACAAATGTATGCTTGTATGCGTGCACGAGTTTGATTGCGGAATGGGATGCGCTTGCCTGCTTGTGCCGAGCTAAACTTCACTCGTTAGCATCACGTCGCCGGCCACGCTTTTTAAAATCCATAACAAAACAGTTAACGAGCTTTTCTTCTCTTCTTCTTCAGCCAGCGATGGCGATTCTGCAGAACAATGTTCCTTGCAAACAACTTCGACGCGACGACTACCAGCCCGAACTCAAGCGCTCGCATTCTGCCAGAGGCTTAGTAATGATGGGGCGCAAGGGGATCGACCGTTTTGCCTATCGCCCTTACATATAAACTCGAATGCAAATAAATTGGTACAAACACTCTTGTGTGTCATCAGAATCGCTTCCAACTTCTTCTTCTTCGCGACTTCTTCTGTTATCTGATCGGGTTTGGGCAGAAAAGCTCAATGAAACATCTAGAAAAACGTTCAGAATGACTTATGGAATCTCCGCCCATAAGAGCCTCTTTTTTAAAGATCCTTAACTCTAAAGCTTGTTAAATAATAACAAAATAAAATAATAACAAAACAGGAACTTGATATTACATCGGAAGTTTTTTTTATCATATGTAGACTCCGAAATTTAATTTTACTTCACAGTAAATTATATTTTGAATATTTCCATGTGATCTACAAATCGTTTCCGATCCAAAAACGACCCGATTCGGTTAAATTGATTACTAAATAAATAAATTGGTTTTTGGTTTTGTTTTTAATATTGTGTAAAATATGGGATGAACCAAGGCTCAAACCAAAACCTTTATTCAAAAACCTTGAACCTTAAATTCCCGAACCGATATTACGAAAAAATGGATTGGATTTGCAGCCCTGGTTCTAGGGCTTTAGCTGGCCCCAGGGGCATCCCTGGCAGGCATTCAAAACGATGAGACGTCACTGTATGGCCCTTCGATATGTATGTTTGTGCAAATGTGTTTTTATTGCTGTGTATGCGGATATACATACATATGTGTGCCTCACATAGCCATAGATGACGACGGTGTGTGTGTATTTGTCTGCTTCGATCAATTCGATTTCTTCAGCGAGCGCACAATACATGCATACATGCAAGTGTGTATGCTTGTGTATCTGGGTTACCCAAGGGTTAATTCAAATGTAATAAGGGACATGCATACATTTTTATAAACACACACATTTGACTTTTCGAGGGCTGCTATTTATATTCCCCCAGCCGAGGCAAATATCTCTGGCAATAAGGCTTAACTGCACAAGTGTGTTTTTTCTATTTTGCAGAAGAGCAATTATAAACATAAAATGAATCTGTGAAAAAATGAACTGAAAATTTCTTTCAGCCTTTAAGCATAATTGTATAAGTGTACAAATTATAGTAAATATTTTGGAACTTATAGAACAAAACTTCTTATTTGCTATTTTTCTATATTTCATTTTATGATACTGAGAGCACATCCAAAGTTGTGTTGTATTTGTGCGGTTTTCATGGCCGCATCAGACAATTTCGTAAAACTGTGCCCCCTCTCTCCCACAAGCAAAATTAATTCTTATATAACTTCGGTGTTCCGATCTTATTGATCTTTTCAGAATAGATAGATATTGGGCCTTACATGATATATATAAAGTCTTGAGGATCTAACTTAAAAATTGTGGCTCTGACAGTTTTTTGCGCTTTAAGGGGGAGGGGGAGGAATTTTTCAAATCTGAAACAAACTCGATTTGAATCTGGTATACACCTACCTACATGCAAAAATTTGTCGCTATATCTCTTATAGTCTCTGAGATCGACGCGTTCTTACAGACAGACGAACAGACGGACAGACGGAAAGTCGGTCAAGCCCGACATACTCTTTTTCGAACTGTGCCCCCTCTCTCCCACAAGCAAAATTAATTCGTATATAACTTCGGTGTTCCGATCTTATTGATCTTTTCAGAATAGATAGATATTGGGCCTTACATGATATATATAAAGTCTTGAGGATCTAACTTAAAAATTGTGGCTCT
Organism: Lordiphosa collinella; assembly: GCA_018904265.1. Classification (NCBI taxonomy): domain Eukaryota; kingdom Metazoa; phylum Arthropoda; class Insecta; order Diptera; family Drosophilidae; genus Lordiphosa; species Lordiphosa collinella. The sequence continues at coordinate 95,073 of JAEIFV010000529.1, forward strand.
GACAGTTTTTTGCGCTTTAAGGGGGAGGGGGAGGATTTTTTCAAATCTGAAACAAACTCGATTTGAATCTGGTATACACCTACCTACATGCAAAAATTTGTCGCTATATCTCTTATAGTCTCTGAGATCGACGCGTTCTTACAGACAGACGAACAGACGGACAGACGGAAAGTCGGTCAAGCCCGACATACTCTGTACCTGTGAAGTGCTGTCCATCACCGTTGCGACCGGTGCTGCCCGTAATTGTTTGTTTTCCTTATAACTTGACAACCGTTCATCCGATTTTCACCATTCCTTTGGCGGATCGATAAAAAATCCTGTTTACTAAATAAGTCCAGAGGAACGAACCTTCTATCTATAAAACTGTGGGAGTTATGACGTTTTTTCCAATTTGCGGGGGCGGGTGGGGGCGTGGGCCAAAAAATATACGCCGCCGTTCGAGATAATCGTACGAGTCGAAGTAAAGAGCAAGAGACATGAAAGAGAGAGACGCTCTGGCACGAGCTTCGTGCAGTTTTTGTTTTGCCGCGAAAGTTAACTATGGCAGAGCTAGCGATGGGCGCAGATCAAAAATTGCGCGATATACCGCAGTGACCAGAAAGACTTATCTTAATTGGACTGCTTAACATTATATTAGAATTCCAAATTTCAAACATTTTTATATCATTGGAAATTACAGCAATCCTCATTATAGGCGTCAGGTGGGTTTCAGGTAATTTTTTTGACCCGCGACCATCTCTAAGTTCTCTCTCTCTAAAACAGGGACAGGCACATTCCTATCTCGTGTGCATAAAAAAATTCTCTAAGCAGCGCTGATCTGACACACATAGTATAAGCTATACAAGCGCCGCTGCGTTGCTTGCTTTCCTACTTCGCAACGCATTTTTTTTCCTGCATCTGCTCTAACGAGAGTGTAAGTTAATGTCGGTCCTGTCCGACTTCGATATACCCATTACTCAGGGCAATTAGTGTTTAATAGCCTTTCCCTATGTTAATTAACAGAGCATTAACATTAGTGTGACCATTTCAACATTATGTGAGCAAAAAGTGCACTTAGCTCAAAAAAGTAAGCAACGTTTTTATAACCTTTATAAACCTTCCATTTATTATCCGATCTTAATGAAACTTTCAGAGATTGTAGATATTGGGCACATACTACACTGCAAAATATGAGCTTGATATCTTCAAAACTGTTGGAGCTATTCAACATTTTTTATTGCGAGGGCGGGAGAAGGCGTGGCCAAAATTTGAAATAAACTTGATCTGCGTAGGGACAATAGGAGTCTACAAAATTTGGTGGCTCTAGCTCTTCTAGTCTCCGAGATCTAGGTGTTCATACAGACAGACGGACAGACGGTCAGACGGACAGACGGACGGAAAGACGAACAGACGGTCAGACGGACAGACGGTCAGACGGACACACGAACATGGCTAAATCGACTCGGCTGTTGATGCTGATCAGGGATATATATACTATATGGGGTCGGAGATGCTTCCTTCTGCCTGTTACATACATTTGCACGACCTTAGTATACCTTCTTTACTCTACGAGTAACCGGTATAAAAATTGTCTATGTAAGAAAGGGAGGCGGAATAAATGAGAGCGTCCCAGTTAGCAGCAAGACAAATCCAATTGGAGGAATGAGCAATTAACAAGCTAGCCATAGCTATCAGGAAACTCTTTTAAGAACTTCTTTTGGGCATAACTTTTGTATAGTTCATCCGATCTTAACCAACCCTTTGGTGAATCGATAGATTAGGCTGATACCGTAATATGTATAAAAGGAACGAAAGAACTGTCTGCAAAACTGGGAGATATTAGGTTTTTCCAAATTACGGGGGCGTGTCAAGAATGTATGTCCCATACATGTCAAACCTCTATCTCTTACGATCTCTGAGATCTGTTTGTTAATACGGACAGACAGACAGACATGGCTAGATCGACTCGGCTGTTGATGATATACTCTGTGTACCTCTGGTATAGAGTATAAAAACATGCGTTTCGATAGAATCGTTTGAAAAAAGAATTTATATTATTTAGAAAAGTTATTTTTGGTTTTTCTACCAGTTATTTTTTTTTTACTATATGGCAGAGACTACTGCTTGTCAACAGTAAATCTGGATCGTCGTTGGGAACTTCTCTGTTGTTCAAACTTTTGTAGAAATCAAGTAAGCATGGATTAACGATGTGTAGAATTCTTAAGAGATCGCTTTTCTATCCTTTAGAAACGAGTGACACCGTAGTCACTTGTGGTAAGTGAATTCATTCCCCTCTTCACGATGTTTAAGATTTCGAACAATTCTGTCTCGCTCAAAGAGGTTTTGTACTTAATTTTCCCAAAATCATTGCTTGTCTTACGCAGCCATTTTATTTACCTTTCTGAAAAGTACTTTCGTCTTCGCCAATCATTCAAAATCGAAAATATCAGCTTTGTGCTTTGTTTATGTCATTGGAGTTTAGGTGTTTAAATTCACTTGCTCATCTATGGCTCTCTCCTTCAAGTCACATGGATATCAATGGATGAAAGATGTGCTCAGTGTGAATAGGCTATAAAAGTAAAAAATTGCCTCTTGTAAAAGCAGATCTATGTCCTTAAACACTTCGCGGGTAAACATTACTTTATCTTATCTCTTAGATTTATATGCCATTTCTGCTTATTCGTGATGACATTTCTGTTCATGTTTTAAGTTATTATAGACAGAACTTTAAGGCTTGCAATAAATGTATTTAATTGTATATGTGTCACATTTAATGCAAGAATTCAATTTAGGTTTTTTGATCTTTAAATTCATGCCTCGGATTATTTCAGAGTATTTAAATATGCTTACAACTTTAAATTGTTCCAAAAATAGTTAATGCTTTTTTGAAATGCTTTCATCGGAGCTTAAATATTTGGCGGAGGTAAAGGGGGCACTAGAGCACACGTCTGAAGAAAAATGTATTTGTCTTTAGCATAAGCATAAGACAAGTTGTGTATTAAACTTGCAGCAAGATGTTTTTGGAAAAAAGGCACAATTAAAGATGTGTACCTGAAATTAATAGAAGTATTTGGAAAAAGGAGCATATTTAGAGTTATGTTCTTCAAAAGTAAAAATAGGGGAAAGTTAACTTCGGCTAAATAAGAATACTTTTCGGACCATACTTTTCCATGGGAGCTATACTATATAAATGTCAGATTTCGACCAAATTTAATGGGATCTTGGAAAAGCATAACAAATTAACATGTACTTTTTTTTTTAAGGCGGTTACATTTAAAAAAAAAATTTTTTTCACTAGAACTTTTTCGACCGATCATTCATACTGCATCTATATGCTATAGTCATCAGATTTTGACAACACTTTGAAGAATTGTGTAAAAGTATATAAAATAAATATATTCTAAGGTAGGGGACGTTTCCGTTGAAAACAAAAAAGCTTTTCTCACAAAAACTAGTTTTTCGACCGATCGTTCCTATGGCAGCTCTTTGCTTTAGTCATCCGATTTTGACCAAATCTTGAAGAATTGTGTGGAAGCATATAAAACAAATTGAGGACATTTCCATTGACCACAAAAAAGTTTTTTTTAGCTAAGACTACTTTTCTGACTCTTCTTTTCTATGACAGCTATACTATATAGATGTCCGACTTCGACCAAATTTAGTGGAATCATGGAAAAGCTTAGTAAACTAAGAAATACGAAGTTTGGAGCCGTTTCCATTGAAAACAAAAACGTTTTTCTCACTAAAACTAGTTTATCGACCGATCGTTCCTATGACAGCTATATGCTATAGTCAGTTTATAATAAGGGAGATGTAGTCGAGTACCCCGACTACAAATTACACACACGCGCGCGCACACGCGGTAACTGACCTACAAGCAAAATTGATTCGTATATAACTTCCGTGTTTTTTGTCCGATCTTATTGTTCTTTTCAGAATAGTTAAATATTGGGCCTTACATGATATAAACAAAGTTTCAACGCTCTAACTGTGGCTCTGACAGTTTTTGCGCTTAAAGAGGGGAGGGGGAGGAGTTTTCCAAATCTGAAACAAACTCGATTTGGATCTGGTATTCACCTACCTACATGCAAAAATTTGTGGCTTTATTTCTTGTAGTCTCTGAGATCGACGCGTTTATACGGCTGATGATGCTGATCAGGAATATATACTTTATAGGGTCGGAAATGTTTCTTTCTACCTGTTACAAACTTTTGCACAACTTCATTATCCCCTTTTCAAATTTTTAATGAGAACAGGGTATAAAAACAACCGGAAGGTCAAAAACATCAAAGAACTGACCTACAGTATTAGCTTATGTATCCGGAAATACGACCCCAAGGACGTACAGACCGCCTGCGGGGACATTTTCCGAAAGCTACTTCGAGTGGCTGATAACGGTCCTTTCTACCAAATCCATTGATGCAATTCTTTTGTAAATGAAGTCATAAATACACTGTAAAATTTGTATAAAAGCTCCGTTGAGAATTGTGGTTATCGCGGCATTTTAAAGTTTGTGCAGATTTTTTGTTGTCACCCGTTACAGATCAAAAGTGCATACCACAATGAAAAGATTCCATCAAAACCATTTTATGAATCGTCTGTATTAATTCATTCTTAGCAATTTCAAATCGCAGCAGAAAACACTAACTAAACTGTCATTTGAAAGTATAACCTGACTTAAGCAGCTGCTCAGTTAATTGAGCTCTGTTAAATCTAAATTTGTTTTATGTAACATTGAAGACTTATGTTTGTGTTCTTAAGACCAACAAATTTTAAGTTTTTAACACTTTTGGCTCTGTAGCTGGATCCAGGGTCTCTTGAAATTTTGTTCAAAAGCCAGAGAGAGAGAGCGCTCTAGAGCCAGCCGCTCTCTTGTACGCATACAGCGACAGCTGACGACTGTATGTATGTTCGTTTTCTACAGCGTACTTGTACGCACACATACGCACTTGCTTGTTCGTTGTGTTTACTCACAAGCAAGCGCATTCGTCGCTACCAAAAAAAAAGTTGCATATTGCAAAACCATTGTATGGTTTGTTCGGCATCTTAGAGACGTGTTAAGGCAAGGGTGCCCAGAACGAGCTTACCAGCGCGTCAAAACCAATACACATACACCAAATATATTTCAAGCAATAACAACAAAATGAGATAGTGAGAGAGAACCGATTTTTGTTTTTGTGTGTGTGTGCCGCGGAAAGCGACACGCGTTCGGCCGTACGCATAAGCATTTTGTTGTTGTGTTCGAGTTTGCGAATGACATAGGAGAGAGAGAATAGAGACACATATGAAGTTGTTGTTGCAGGTCAGAGCGCGACAACAACAAAACATAGGGCACGCATAAGATTTGTTTTTGCTTTTTGCTGGCTTATGGCGTGCGCAAAATGTATACGCGCAGTCTATGCCTTTGCGTAGAACAACAACACAAGCGTGTCTTGCGTAATGAGCATGGGCGCCCCTGTGTTAAGGTGTGTGAAGTGTTGCCCATCCTGCGCTGCGGCCTGTTCTACCTAGCAAAATTTTTTGTTTCCCTTATAACTCGACTATCGTTGATCCGATCTTTACGATGCCTTTGGCGGATTGATAAATTTTGCTGTAGGAACCGTTTATCTATAAAACTGTGGCATATATGACGTGTGTTCCAATTTGTGGGGGCGTGGCAAAAATTTAAAAATAATCTTATCTCGCTGCAAATATAAGAAGTGTATGTCCCAAACACAGGACCCTCGCATGGGAATTCCGGGCCGGGTTTCTCATATTGAACATAAAATAAATAAACACCCCGGTCCCCCTCCCCTCTCGAACGATCTGCCCATACATGTCCAATATCTATCTTTTACCATTTCTGAAATCTGTTTATTCATACGAACAGACAGACAGACATGTCTATATCGGCTCGTCTGTTGATGCTGATCAAGAATATATATACATACGTTATGGGGCCTGAGACCTTTCCTTCTTGCTGTTATATAAGTTTGCACAAAAGTATGTTTTGGTGGTTTGCAGTGATTTCGGTTCGAAAACCGTTTATCAAATAAATTTATTTGCCAGTGTGAACTTAGCTGTAGTAGTGCAAAAGTTTCATTTTTTAAACGTAAGCTTAAGTTTTGGACACTGCAACTTCTAAGCGGTGCTCAGTTTGTCGCATCCCCGTTCCTGCATAAGAATGATTTATATTCCAATGTCCCAGCAATTTAGTTCAATGGCTTTCAAGTTCCAGCCTAAAAGTATGCTACATAAATCGAGCCCAATCGAGTTAGTTACATACATTCATACAGGTAAAACTAATAAAAGCGTGTTCAAAAATCAACAAACTGGTTCCTGATCTGATTTTAAATTCTAATTGGCCTTTCAGTATACGGGTCGGGTTCCGGTTTCATTCCCTGACTCCACAAAATATTACATCAACTGTTTCTTATTGTGCACAGATTTGGTATCTATTTTGTGATAGGCATACCGCAGATCACGATTGTTCTAAATTTGGTGCACTCTGGTTGCCACTGCTCCAAAATGCTGCATGCTTGTGAAATCTCAGAATGTACGCAGAAGCCCTCGCACGTGTATGTGTTGCCCATATGTATTGCATGTGTATTTACATACAAACATCCAGAGTATCCTTGGAAATTAATGAGTTTTCGTGGAATCGGACGCCGCTGACGATGGTTGGTGTTGCTGATGTTCGAACCTCTCGCTGCTTGGCTGCTGTGCCACACTCACAGTTCTGATTATTTCATGTTGCCCATTTTACCTTGCCGTCGTCTACCTTTTATTGCCGTTCCCTCTGCTTACCATTTTGATTTAAGGCCTTTGTTTTGGGTTTTGCTGCGTTTGCTCTGCTTGACCATCTTGTTTGTCCGTAACCGTTGTTTCCTTTGCTTGCTTTTCTAACAAGCTGTGAATTATTTAATGATAAGTGAGACACGCTAATTCACCGATGGCTGCATTTTCTCGCTGCTCCGTACCTGCGAATTTGTGTAAGCATGTGTGTTATTAATTCGCGGGGGGAATGAATGGACCTCTTCACACATTACGCACATTAAGAAGGCATCGATCACTCGATGAGAATTGGTTAAATATATAAAATATATTTAAAATACACTGTCAATTTCTTTTAGAAATATAGATTTCCAACTCAAGCAAATATGTTTGTATATGAGTTCGTTATAGCCTTGTCCGTCTGCCCGTATGAACGAACACATCTCCGAAACGAAAACTTTTTATATAACTTTGTATACCCTGTTCCCATTAAAAATGGGGAAAAGGGGATCATGAAGTATGTAACAGGTACACCCAGAAAAATTCCTTTCTAAAAAAGGCCAGAGTCGCCCTAAAATTAAGAAAATCGCCCTTATTTTTGCGCCTAGTGTTAACATATTTTTTTTCACAAAAAATGCAACTTATTTTTCTTGAAATAAGGGTTTTGTGTCAATCAAATATAGAAAAGAATTCTCAAATATAGAAAGCCGTTTCACACAAAAGAGAAATAAAATAAGTAAGGGAGCTGTAGTCGAGTGCCCCGACTACAAAATACCATGTTCCAAACTCACCTACCTACATTCAAAAATTTGTGGCTCTATCTCTTATAGTCTCTGAGATCTCCTAGTGCAAAAAACTGTCAGAACCACTATTTTTCAGTTAGACCCTCGAGATTTTATATATATTATGTAAGGCTCAATATATATCTATTCTGAAAAGATCAATAAGATCGGACATCGAAGTTATATACGAATCAATTTTGCTTGTGGGAGAGAGGGGGGTCTTGCATTATCAGTTATCGCGCGTTATTGTGTATGGTGGAGTGTGTGTATGAGAAATCAAAGGAACAGGGAATTTCGTAGTCGGTGCACTCGACTACAGCTCTCTTACTTGTTGACACATTCATTTGGTGCCCTCAGCAATTTGTATCAAGTAAGAAAGTGGGTCAAGTGATCTGGTTTCCACTTTCAACAAAATTTTTCGATTTCGAATTCGCTTAACTAGTTGTTGTACAAAACTGACGGAGTAAATCGGCTTAAAACCTTTTATATTGAGTCAGTCGTATTGAAAGGAAGTCAAAATTTTAAGGTTTGATACAGACTGCCTTGGCGCACACTTCGATTTTCGGTTGAATTCAATTACAATTCAACACGTGGCGCAGTGGGCGGTCATTCCCTTTGACAGCTCATCATACATTATTTCTGATTTGTTTTGATTGCTCCAATTACTTTCTAATTTTCGACTGCATCTTATTGGTTCGTTTGCTTTCTTTTGACTATTTCAAAAGTAACGCAAATCGCAGCACGTAGAACGATACAGATTTTTGGTTTTTTCGCTTTGTAATCTTAAATTTCAATCCTTATCTCAGGTCAGAACCGTTAATTGAAGTCAAGCTAGGTGTGAATGGTTATTTCTAATGAATGGTTATTTCTAATAATTGCATAAATCTTTGTTTTCAAATCGGATATGGGTATTCCCATTTAAAGCGGAATAAAAGTAAAAAAAAATAATATGTTTTTCTGTTGCTACATTAATTTTTAGTTCATCGGCTAATGTGCGCGACCGCTGTGCAAGAGGTCGTGAGTTCGATCCCGCCTCGGAAAATCTAATGAAAAGTTTTTTTCTTTGAATAAACTTTACACCCGGTCACGCCTCTCTGCTGTTGGCGCCAGCTTTGTAGTAATTAGCCATGAAAAGCTTCTCTAGCTGCCGTTCGGATTCGGCTTTAAGCTGTAGGTCCCTTTCTCTTGTGCGAAAATTAGAAGCGCACAAGCCAAGAGATTGAGAGAAGCTCGGGTTTGGCCCTTTGGGGCTGTGTCAACGTGACAAGCCTTGGGGCTGTGTCAACTAGACAAGCCATTTTACTTTACTTACATTAACTTACAGCTCTTTTGAAGAACTTTATTTAGTGGTAAAGTTGGTAGCAGACGTAGTGCTGGTTCCAAGATAAAGCCAATCAATAAGAGACTATAGTGCGACTAATTTTAAAATGTTTTCAAACCATTTTACTGAACATTCGAATTGGTTTGATTGAAAGCTTGTCTTAATTTTTTTTTTTAGCCAAATAGGATTCGATACGTGACATATTTTTCCATCATAATATCTATGTCATTTCTGTTATAATGCAAAGCAAAAAGAAACACTAATTTGAAATATGAAATAAGGCCCCACTGAGTTGAAATAAGGCCCTTAAAATGAAAAAAGGCCCCAAAATGTGGGGTGTTTTTCATATGAAATAATACCCCAATTTCAAAAATCAAATAACACCCCAATTTTTCAGTTGTTTTTTTTTTTTGTTCATTATATTGCTTTTTTCCAAAATATTCAATAAAAATATAACATTGTTATAATTTTTTAAATAAAAAATATCGGAAAGTTAACTTATGATCGGCCGATGTTTTGTAATTTTTTTTTCTAAATAAAACTACTTTTCGGTGGGAGCTATACCATGTAGATGTCCGATTTCGAACAAACTTAGTGAAATTATGCAAAAGCATAACAAACAAGCAAGTACAACATTTGGAGGCAATTCCATTTAAAACAAAAAAGATTTTCTCACTATCGGGGGTGTCCTGAAAATCTCTAGAGATTTTGTCTTCGGTTGGTTTGCAAATCGCTCGAAAAATCCGCCGGTGTCCCAAAACTTCGAGAGACTTAATTTTCTTAGTGGGAAAGAGAATTGGTCCAATTGGGAAGGAGAATTGGTCCAAATAGTTCATTTTCCCAATTGAGATCAAACTTTTTTTCGGTGTAGTGTAAAAATCATGCGCTGTATGGTCTTTCCTCATTGAATGCAGCATGGCCAATGACTGCGCGTTTGACTTTTGAGCTTCAGCCGAACACATGAGTCGTAAGAGCAAATGCAGCCGAACACGCGCATTGTGCGAGAACAAGCTGCCGAGCGTTCTATTTATAGAATACACATATTCTCTCTCTCTATACTATATATATGTGTCACTGCGACGCCGGCAGAATTTGGCTTGCCAACCACGCGTGGCTGCCTTTTCAAATTTTGGACATCGCTGGTGTAGTACAATCGGGCTTGACCGAGTCCCTTACTATTTTTGTACTTTCTTTCTGATGTGATAATTTCATTGCGTTTGTAACAATGAAATACAAACTTTTGGTGAGCCATGAAAATGAATATGAATAGTTCCCAAAACCGAATAATGGAAAGTTCTTTACATTGCTCTACATTTTCAAAAATACCCGCATTTCGTTTGTTTTACTAAGCCCCAAATTTAGGTCTTAATAGATTAATGACCGTTCTTTTCAGTTGGCATGTGGCCGAATTCATTGAAATATTTTAATGAGTCGTTAATTGTTTTAAAGTGAGTATTTTTTCTACTGACTCACACACACGCCAAAACTAATGTATGCTCATCCACATATGTGTGGTGGTTGCCCAGTCGGAAAAAACTAAATTATTTTGTACCCACTTCGCAGCGCAGAAGTGATACGGTATTCTAAGCTCATGGAGATGTAATTTGTATTGATTTCTCTTTGCTAGCGCTCATATTTGCAAATACGCACAAACGTGATCAGTCTTTTAGACTTGTTTCCGAATTCAATTAGTCTAAAAACTGAAACAGAATCATGTCGGATCGAAGGAATTTCTTAAGTTTATTAAGATCTAATTAGATGTTCCCGCAGAAAAGGCACCCTCAACTTGTGGAGTGGAGCTATGTGCAAATCAAAATTCGGTTCATAATTCTGTTATACTATATAATGTGCTTACGATCTACGTCAAATCAATGTTTTTTGTTCTTCATTGCTTTCTAAACATTCAACTGAACTCTATTTTCCTGCTGGCTTCATTGTGTAGAACATAAATGTTCTGGCAATCACCTTCACCTTCTTCATACATATACTTGTAACTGTCTACGCACATACGTACAAACATCTTATAAGCGTTCAGCCACTTTGTATATGAAATGCCATTACAAAATAAAAGCTTGCCTTCTGCGCTTCCATTAATCATTTTTCTAATTGCCATAAATATGGGTATTAAACAAAGCTCCAAACTAAAGCATCTTTGGACAGTGCTTTTTCTAGCGACTAAACGAATTTCAGAAAGTTCCCAACTGAAGGAAGTATGGAATGAATGGAATGAATTTTTGGATCTGGGGGGGGCTTAATTTAAACTCGGGATCGGGAAGGGAATGTCTGTATTTACAGAGCTAGAGCAATCCGAACGCAGATTAAGTGTGTTCAAATTTAAAGTACCCACCCGCGTGACATTAGTAACGGGTATATCGAAGTCGGGCAGGGCCGACATTAACTTAAGTTCTTGTTTGATTCAAGGTTTTTTTTTTTAATTTTTTCTGAAAGCTCAACATTTGGAGAGTGTTGAGTCAAAATTTTAAGTAAATCGGAGAAAATTTTACGAAGATGCAGCGTTTCAAGCGACCGGCCTAATGTATGAAATGTATGAGTATCAAAAACTTTAAGCGTTTTTCCCACAACTCACGTTTTCAAAGTCGGTGCCCCTCATAATTTCAAAACTACTGCACCGATCTTTTTCAAACTTTGAACCCTGTTTCTGTACATAACTTACGAGGTGACGCCGTAGAGTTTTTTCAACCTTGTTAATAATTTGTATTTTACAATAACAAATTAGCCGATTTTTTCACTTCAAAATTTTTCCAAAAAGTGAAAAATTTACATTTTCGAAAAACCCTCCCTGCGTTACCTGAGAAAACTACTATTTAACGAATAAACTTTTGTGTTTTGATTTCTGATGATCCAGCACCAAGTTATGAGGGGCACCGCAATCAAACTTTTTTCCGAGGACTTCCGAATAATTGCTGTCATTGCCGTGTTTTTATACTCCAGAGGTACACAGAGTATATTAAGTTGTGCAAAAGTATGTACACTTATGGACAAAATAATAGGTGTGTTTCTTTTTTAACTTTTTATTTCTAATTCATATCTTCTCTAATCTCAACAATCAAAGTTTTTTCAATACTTATATTAATTGCCTTTAAACGAAACGTAAAAACAGTTTCACAAACCCTTAAATATACAACTAAATTAAATATTTCCGTTAATCCGCCAATTTTGGCTGGACACAATAATAGATGTACGAAGATAAATCAATATTTCACTATTTTTGGTCTTGTTTTTTATTAAACTAAGTATCTGGCAGCTAATAACCGGTATATCCGCCATTATTTTGCAAGACTTTCTCCATTCGACTTGGCATGGAGGATATTAACTTTCGACAAGTTTCAATTGGAATGTTGTACCATGCTCTTTGGACAATATCCCAATGTTGATTTTTATTTTGACATAAAATCTTTCCGACCTCTTCTTTTAGGTGAATCTCTGGGAGCACCTAGAAAATCATCATCTAAGACCGATGATCGCATGGTTCAGTTGGTTAAACGCGACCCGTTCAAGTCTTCCAGGACGATTGTCAATGAAATTGACCATAGCAAACCTACCACGTAGGATTGCTCGCAGGGTTCCTTTGCTTCGGACGGCAAATTCACAGATGAAGAACAAATTTGCTTTAGATCGTAGAACCTGGTGCGGACCGGAGGGTGAGAAAAAATGGAGTAATATCCTCTGGAGTGACGAAACCGAAATAAATTTATTTGGAAATGGTGCCAAAAGGAATGTTCGTCGTCTGAAAGGCAAAGAATTTGATCCCAAGTACACATATAAAACTGTGAAACATGGAGGTGTTAGCCTAATGGTATCGGCCTGCTTTTCATGGTATTGACGGAATAATGGACAGATTCGTCTACAAAGATCTATTGGAGACGGTGAGGTTACCATATGCCGATGATAATATGACACTTTTATGGAAGTTCCAGCAGGATAATGACCCGAAGCACGCCACTCGAGTAGTAAAGGATTGGTTCCGAGATCAAAGTGTGGATGTTCTTGAGTCGCCAAGTCAATCCCCGGACCTCAATCCCATCAGGAATTTCTGGGGTGAACTCACAACACGCCCCCTCCCGCCCCCGCAATTTGGAAAATACGTCATATCTCCCACAGTTTTATAGATAGAAGGTTCGTTACTTCTGGACATATTTAGTAATCAGGATTATTTATCGATCCGCCAAAGTAATGGTAAAGATCGGATGAAAAGTGGTCGAGTTATAAGGAAAATAACTAATTTTGGGCAGCACCGGTCGCAACGGTGATGGGCAGCACTTCACAGATACAGAGTTTGATTTAGTTGAGCTTGACCGACTTTCTTTCTTGTCTAATATTTCTTCGTGAAAATTTTATACAACATTCTTTAAATGTCATGCTTTAATGTGCTATTGGTTTAAATAAAGGGAATTTAACTGTGTCGCAACAAAAAATTGACAACAAAGTGGCTTTTTTAGTGCGAGTTACCCTAAGTTTGGTCGAAATCGGACATCTACATACGAGTATATAGTATAATTAAGAATAATTCACAAAGTGTCCAACAATTGTTTTGCGAAACGATCAGCGGACGCATAATTTTGTAATGATGATCTGAGACATTCGTTGAGCTGATCAGCTGGTGTTGAACTTGGTATCACTGGTCGAGTTTGTCGAAAGTCACCAGACAATAAAATTGGTGCACCACCCAATAGCTGTTGATTTCCTCTTAAATATTTGAGTGTACGATTAAGTGCTTCCAACTTTTTTGTGCGCCTGAACAGATTCGTTCCATAAAAAAATATCACATGCGAGAACGTATGGTTGCCCAAATTAGTAAAATACGAAAGGTTTTGCCTATGCCTACTGGCGCATGAAGTACTTTACATTTTTTGCAACATTTATATATAAATATAACTTTTGGAAGTGTTTTTATACCCTGTTCCCATTGAAAATGGGAAAAGGGGGATCATGAAGTTATGCAAAAGTATGAAACAGGTAGAAGGAAGCATTTGCGACCCTATAAAGTATATATAGTCTTGTCAGCATCAACAGCCGAGTCGATTTGCATTTTTTGCGCTCTTGCAATTCACAAGTTTTAATTCTCCGGGACGTTGTTTAAATAGGCATTTGCAAATGGCTTGATCATGTGACTGAAATTGAAAGCGTACTGACTAGGCTTGCCGTGGTGGCAGCTGAAACAGTCTGTCTACGCAACCAATGCTGCTGTTCATTGGTATTCTTTGTTGATTTTCTGATGATTATTGAATTATAATCAATCCTCGACCTTGAGCCGGCTCACAACCACTTTATATAGATAAATAAATGCAAACATTGATGGCCCTACCATTGAAAACAAATAAGTTTTTCTCATCGACCAAACCTAACAAAATCATTAAAAAGCATAGAAAACTAATAAATAAATTGAACAAAAGTTTCAGTCGTTTGATATTTCAGTAAAATTATAAACACTATTTCTCTTTTCGTATTAGCAAAATATAATGTTTTTAACATGTAAGACCTTATGATTACATTATATTACTGAAGGCTACAAATTGCTGTCTATTGTTTCTAGCGAAATCCACTCTTCCGGCTGCTCTCCCATCATTATTGTGCCGCGAATTCAACAGCTGCTTTTGCTCTCACCCATTTCGAAAAGCAAAATGGCTTCTGGAATTTATGGGAAGATCACTGTTCATATTTATCACAAGCCATCTAGCGATAGCCTATCGCAGCCAATGAACTGTCACCTCGAGCATCGTTGGTGTAAAACAAATCCATCAGTGTACTTACGTTAAGAGCCCTTTGCAAGATGCGAGACTTACAGAGAATTTTACGTCTTCTAAGACAAATTGCAAGAAAATGCGACATCGTGTAAATGACGCCTTATGTTTCCTTCTATGCTTTACAAACATCTGACCAAAATTACAAAGCGCTCTGCAAGGATACAAAAAAAAAAAAAAAAAAAACGAAACCGTACCGGTACCAACGTTTCGGTTTCGTTTGGGTTCTATCGGTTCCAATAATAACGGTAAAGAGTATTCGGTTCTCAAAAAAAAAAAAAAAATTGCATCGTTTTTGATTTTGGTACGTGATATTAAACGTTTTATTTCGGTTAATGGTTACGGTTCCGGTATTAATCCCTGATACGAAGTTCTCCATTTAAACCATTTAAATGTAATATAAAATGGCTTGAAACTGCCCCATAAGGCCAAAGCTGAGCTCCTCTCAATCTCTTGGCTTGTGCGCTTCTAATTTTCGCACAGGAGAAAGGACATACAGTTTAACGCCGAATCTGAAGGGCAGTTTGAGAAGCTTTTTCATGGCTAATTACTACAAAGCTGGCGCCAACAGCAGAGAGGGGTGACCAGGTGTAAAGTTTATAAAAAAAAACTTTTCATTAGATGTTCCGAGGCGGGATGGAACCCTCGACCTCTTGCACAGCCGGCCACACACCATTTTAATAATTATGCGAAATATTGTTTTTTCGGTCATTAATGGGCAATACTGCCTTCACACCATAAATCGCGGTCCATTTACGATGCTTCTTTCTGTTTGCTCACACTTAGCGTACCCCATTTTTGCACTACTATTAACGGGTATGAGAAGGCATCGAATGCTGACGGGAACTATGCTAGAACAGGGTACAGTGGGTTAGGGTTTTGCCGTATTTATATCATGTTTGCACTACGCAAATGAGAAAAGGATATCTAAATTCACATTCTAACAAATTTTGTTGTTACCTTACAGATAAACTGGAGACGCATACACCAAGCTTCAATATGGGCTATTTGGTATCGCCTTATTCTTATGCAAACGGAGCTCCCGGCGGATTACCAGTGACTATGGTAAGCACACTTTAGATGCAAACATAACAAACGTGAAAGAATTTCTCGTGCATGATAACAATGCCCCAAAAAGTTCTATAGAAATTATGGTTGCTCAGCAATCATAAAATTCAATACAGCTTATATTCAAGGCCGTGCAGGATTTAGTTGTTTAAAAAAAAAAGCATAATTCATAAGAAGACTTATCCCTATAAGAGTATTACCGACAAACACACAGTCCCTTTGTGTTTTCATTCAAGTGTATGGGTGGAAAATTGAATGGTGAAAAATTTGTTAACTTTCTTTATTTTTACTTCGTTAATAATATCACTATATTTGTGCATTTAACAAAAGTTGTATCGCCGCAACTATATATACATATGTCTTTTCGTTTAATTGCCAAGAGGCTCTATTCGTTGTCAAAGGGTGGCGTTTTAAATGCATGGGATGGTATTTAGGGGAGGTTTGTCACATTATCGCGCCAATCTGTCAGTCTGTCAGAGAGACCACTTTTGAATTGGGTGGATGGTCGACTGTGTAATTTAGTTTTAATGCAACGATGACAGAGGTACAATAAATAATTTGATACATTGTTTCCCCGCCCATCCATGTCTAGTGACATAAGTGCGCGGACATGCTGTTATTAGTTTAGAAATTCATGCGACTCATAGTTTTTTTTCGCATTTTTATCGTCTTTAGGGAATAAAGCAGATGCAGCCGCGAAACTGCTGCAAGATAATGAAAGTCTTGCGAAAGATACGAAACAATCTTAAAAAAAAAAGGTTTCTGTAAAAGATAGAGCTATGTGTTCCTGGAATATAAAGACAGAGGCAAAATATACATTGGTTTTTAAAATATATTAAACTAGATGTTCCGACGAACTTCGTACCGCCAAACAGTCTTTGAATGTACTGATAATCTCATGTTTGCTGCTATCTGCAGTTTCCTCTCATAGCGCCACATACCCCGATTAAACGCACAGTACGCGTTCCATTACCGCGGTAAAATATTCACCTCTGTTTATACGTGCTGCTTAATAGCAACTCTGTGTGAAGGAGTTGCCATTTGAAGAAATTTTCATTATTATACTCTGTACCAAAGGTGCACAGAGTATATTAATTTTGTGCAAAAGTATGTAACAGGCAGAAGGAATCAGCTCCGAACCTTCGTCAATGAACGTCAAACAGATCTCGGAGATGGTAAGAGATAGAGCTTGACATGTATTGGACCAAAATTTCTTATACTTGCTGGCAGATCAAGTTAATTTTCAATTTTTGCCACGCCACCTCAAATTGGAAAAAACGTCATATCTGCCACAGTTTTATAGATAGAAGTTTCGTTCTTCTGGATATATTTAGTAATCGGTTGAACGATAGGCGAGTTATAAGGAAAACAAACAATTGTGAGCAGCATCGGTCGCAATGGTGATATGCAGCACTTCACAGGTACAGATTATATTATGTCGGGCTTGACCGACTTTCTTACTTGTTTTTTTTTATCAAACAGCGTGCCTCGTTGCATGGAAAGGAGACACTCACGCATGTCGGAAACTAAGCGTATTTGACTTTCTAAAGTACCACATTCCGCAAAAGTGGCGGGGATCCGTGTACAAAATAACGCTAGCCGTATCTTAATCTGAACCTTTCTTCTTTCACTCCTCTCTGCCATGTGAATATGGATATTAAAATAATTTATTACTTCACAAGTGCACTGTCAAAGTTTCCTTTAGTAAAACAGTCAGGGTAACTTATCATGATAATATTTATTAGCGTATGTGTTTATATGCACAAATACACGGTAAATTGCCGCGTACTTAGAGTGCTTAGAGGAAATCGCTAGACAGTAAAATCATTGCGCCTCCAAAACATCTCGAGTTATTGCGATGAGTGCGCCATTGCGCACAATTGTGCACTCGTCCCAAATGGAGTGATTCGCAATGTTTAATGTAATGTTCTTCAATTGTGTAAACAGCATCCCTCTAACAATGTGGCCATTATTCCAGTAGAAGCAACTGTTACCGCAATGTCGGATACCAATATGAGGAATGCTTTCCCAGTTCCATCGGCGGCATTCAGAAAAACTAAGCCACAGTTTACAACATCAATTGCCTTTTATTATGTACAAGCTGAATAACCGGCGTCGCCCGGGTTCTTATGATTCTTAAGAGACCGATTATATTCATTCAAGTGCAGGCTGCATGTCGGTATAAACATTTTGGACCGTTCGATCTTTTTATTTCTTTATTGAAGGTTTAACAATGTTCAGTCAAACAGAATATAAAATTACAAAATGTACAATGAGAATCCAGAAATAACGATCTCCGACCCGGAGGGACTAATTTATTGGCTGAAGCCATATGTCTATATATGTACACGTCTTCATGATAATCTAAAATTATTAATATTTTGAAAATTTCGTGACTTTTTTGACCGTTTGGTTACCCGTCTACAATTGCCGTCTATCAAATCTTCACAATAATCCAGGCTCAAATCAAAAATTTGCAAATTTCGCAATATTTTGGACCGTGTAATCTACAGCTTCCATTTACCATCGCCGGCATTGTAATATAAGCACTAAGCGCTTTCATAAATACTCATAAGGTTATTTTGCAAATTTCGCTATTTTTGGACCTTAGAAACCTTCTCGGACAAGCGTTGCCCAAAGTTTCATGGCAATCGTATGAACGGTAAAGTTTTTGAAATTTCGCGGTTCTATGACTATTTCCGGAACATTTCTTCAATTTAGATAACTTCGCGGGCAAGCGTACAACCAATCCTCAAAGCTTCATCAAAATTGAACATTTTGCAATTTTCGCGGTTCTTGGTCCATTTTCCGCCCATGTCTTCTACTTGGAAACCTTTCCGGGAAAGCGCCGAACCACTATCCAAAGATTTACCGAAACCGCAATTTTTTTAATTTTCGCGGTGTTTGGACAATTTTCTGCAAATTTCTTCAACATAGAAACCCTCCCGAGCAAGAGTTCAATTCATTCCCCAAAGTTTGATTGCAATCGGATGAACGGTATATAAGCGTCTAGCCATTGACCAAAATTTCATCTCATCCGAATGAACGGTATAGTTATTTGAATTATCGCGGTTTTAGGACTATTTACCGCCCATTTCATCAAATCATCCAAACATTCTCCAAAGTTTTATAACAAACGAACATTTTGCAAATTTCGCGGTTTCTTTTACTTGAAAACCTTCCCGGGCAAGCGTCGATCAATTTCCCAAAGTTTTACCGAAAACGTAAATATTGCAATTTTCGCGGTTTTTGGACCGTTTTCCGCAAATTTTTTCAACTTAGAAACCTTCTCGGGCAAGCATTCAACCATTCCCAAATTTTCATTGCAATCAGTTGAACGGTATAATTTTGCAAATTTCGCCTATGAAACTTTCCTGATCGACATGAACTAACTCCGACCCCATAAAGTATATATATTCTTGATCTGCATCATCAGTCGAGTCGATATAGCCATGTCCGTCGGTCCGTCCGTCTGTTTTGAGTCAACGTAGTAAAATATTTTATATTTGAAGTGCTTATTAAAGAAATTCAAAAACATTATGGTTTAACCAACAAACCAAAGGATCTTCGCTTAATATCTTCTGCAGCTAACTGAGATATGTCGATTTTGTTGGAGCATGAAAATAAAGCTGAGACAATACAAGAGACCAAAAGGGTTGCTCAGCGGCTAGTGTGCGCGACCGCTGTGCAAGAGGTCGTGGGTTCGGTCCCGCCTCGGAACATCTAATTAAAAGTTTTTTCTTTGAATAAACTATACACCCGGTCACCCCTCTCTGCTGTTGGCGCCAGCTTTGTAGTAATTATTCATGCAAAAGCTTCTTAAACTGCCGTTCGGATTTGGCGTTAAACTGTAGGTCCCTTTCTCTTGTGCGAAAATTAGAAGCTTACAATCCAAGAGATTTGGGGCTGTGTCATGTCATTTTACAAAAGGAAAATTTTACACAATTTAGAACACAAAATAGGAAATATTTCTGCATCATTAACTCAAAAATCGTGTTTTTTGAGCCATGACGGTGTTGAAGTAAGTGAGCGATATGACTGACAGACGGTGACGTCCGTGACACTCGAACATGAACTTTGAAAACAATAAAGAAAGTCGGCCCGACTATAACATACTCTGTACCTGTGAAGTGCCGCCCATCACCGCTGCGACCGGTGCTGCCCATAATTGCTTGTTTTCCTTATAACTCGACAACCGTTCATCCGATCTTTACCATTCCTTTGGCAGATCGATAAATAATCCTGATTACTAAATATGTCCAGAAGAAACGAACCTTCTATCTATAAAACTGTGGGAGATATTAAGGTTTTTCCAATTTGCGGGGGCGGGAGGGGGCGTGGCAAAAATTAAAAATAAATCTGCCTGCAAGTATAAGAAGCATATGTCCCATACATATATGTCAAACCTTATCTCTTACCATCTCTGAGATCTGTGCGTTCATACGGACAGACAGACATGGCTAGCACAAACTTATTATACTCTATGTACCTTACAGAGTATAAAAATAAAAACGTCGGAAATCGAGTCCGACATACGACCCTCGATATTAATCAGTAGTATTTAATAAGGCGTATGATGCATAATCACAACATAGAACCCCTATTGTTATTGGTACCCTAATGCTTGGCGCAAATAATTTGATTCAATCAATGATAGCTTCAGTGCTACTGACAATAGGAAGCGGATATATAATGTTGAACCGCATAAGCACACACACACACGCACACTCACTCGCAAACGCACGAGCTGACGCCTGTTGCCTGCCCTCTCGTGAGTGGCGTCAATTCAATTTCTCGGCGTACACCCACACGGTTCGGTATTTGCGCTGCCAGACTTGACCATTCAGCAAACAGGGCGAAATGGACGGCGATTACGAAGCAAAGGACACCTTGCTTAATGCCTGAATTCTCTGTCATCTCCTTTAACCACTGCACGCCTCACTGGATCCCCTTACGCGGCTGCTTGAAGCTTTAGTTGTTTGCGTCTAGTACGTGCCCTGTCCGGCTTCACTTGCTCCGGACAATGATAACAATGAAAGGTTAAATACAAATCTACTAGCAAACATTTTAAACCAGAAAGGCAACACGGACAGTTTGGAGGCCCGAGGCCAAGGACCGACGCTAAACTATGTAGGTGCAGCAGACGACAAGACAATGGCATGTAGTCAAGGTGCATGTGCATCTTCCAGGCGGTCCCTCAACGGAAGTTCGTGCTAGACATCAACATAAATATTATATCTTTCCTATCTTATTGCATTAGGCATCGTTTTGCTAACATTGGTCTTAGATCGGATTACTAATAACTAAGCTGTTAAAATAAATTTCAGTGAGAAGAACAATGTACGTAGCATGGAGAAGGAAACATTTGTGACCCTATATAGTCGATAAAACCATGTTCGTCTGTCTATCACTCTGTATAAACGGGTCGATCTCTAAGACTATAAGAGATAGGTCACAATTTTTTGCATGTACGTAGGTGTATACAATATCCAGATCAAGCTAGTTTCAGAATTGGAAAATTCCCCCCCTCCTCCCTAACTTTTTATACTCTGTACCAAAGGTACTCAGAGTATATAAGATTGTGCAAAAGTATGTAACAGTATATATATTCTTGATCAGCATCAACAGCCCTGTCCGTATGAACAAACAGATCTCTGAGATGGTACAAACAAAAAAATCTGTGGGTAAATCTAACCTATATCGTAAGTTAGAAATGCACCAACCCACAAAGTCGGTTAAATTAACCAATTTTTACATCAACTATCACGTAAACCTATACGTAAAGAGAACAGTTGCTATAGTAAATCGAACCGAAAATATCGATTAGAAATGCACCAACTGACAAAATTTGTTATACAAGTGGGCCAAAAGAAGTCACCCTTTTGAAAGATGCTCTTATTTTTACAAATAGCCGCCAAAGTCAGATCTGTTTTGACATTTGTAGACTAGACAGATGTAGAATATATATAATATTTATATTTTGGCGGCTATTTGTAAAAATAAGAGTTGAATGTTGAATAAGCCCAACAGTTTTGTAGATATCAAGTTCAGAACATAGTATATATGGCCATTATATATAATAAGGATCGGATAATAAATGTCTGAGTTTTAAATGATATAAAAAGCTTTACGTACTTTTCTGCGGCGCACGCGCTGTTTGCTGAAATAGTGTTTATATGTTCGCATTAATGTTAATGCTTTGTTAATTAACCATAGGGGAAGGCTATTAAACATTAATCCCCATTAGTGACGGGTATGTCGAAGTCGGGCAGGGCCTAGATAATTATCCAGATAATTATGGCCTCCATAATTCTAAAGCGCCAAAACTTATAAAAATAGTTTTTCCATCATATCTTTGAAACCAGATCTGATGGAACTAACCCAAAACCAGTTTTGGAATCAGTGAACGTAAGTTTATCATAATCGGGAATCATAAATCGTAAATCGAAATTACATTGGACATTTTCTGAAACTTTTTTTTTGAGAAAATGGCTTATCTGATGTATGCAGAAACCTAATTTTGGAGTTTAAGCCAGAAATGCTCAAATTTTACCAATTCTTTAAGTTCTCCGAAATACGTACAATATAATATGGATGTTGACAGTCAATGCGTAGTACGTTCAAATGGCCTATGCGACACCAAGCCGAAGCTTGTTACGGGCAAACCCCAGGCGAAAATAGCAGACCACCTCCCGTAAAACCGACCGAAGGGCGCAGCCGCCAACGTGCGACACAAAAGCAGGAAGGAAAATTATAAAATAATTTTAACTACTGGCTAAATAAGATGTTTTTAAAACAGGAAGTGAATTTTCCGAGTTGATAAAGCGGTAGAGTCTTGCGTGCAAGGCATAGTGCAATGCATAGTTAGCAGTACGTTTCTGAGATAAGGAGACAAAGTTACGGAACGATCTACCAGAAACATTGAGATTAATTTGGCTAATCATTAACTATTTCACCAAGCATATCCCTACGGTTAAGTAACAAAGGAAGATGGTAAACAGACCTCAGGATTCCAGTTCAAACCACGAAGAATTGCTTTTGCACAGATTCAATTCTATCTTGATGGGTCGAATTTTGCGGAGACCACGCACATGATCTATACTGAAGAGTAGGACGGAGTAATTGGAAAGAATCTTGGTAGTTTAGAGATCGTCAAATTCCTTCGCTTATTAAGCCCAACAACACTTCTGGCCTTATTAAAAGTGGCAGTTACATGAGAGTTAAATTTAACTTGATGGTCAAGAATTATTCCAAGGTCATTTACTTAATTTAGGCGCTGCAGTGCCACAATAACAAGCACTAATTGTGGTAAGCTTCTGTAAAATGTCATAATCTTACACTTCAAACTATTAAGGCTTAGAAGATTATCTTGACACCATGAGTAAAATGCATCCAACTCTGCTTGCAAATTATAGCACTAAACCATATCATTATATTTTAATCATATTTTCATATCATCGGCGTACATAGGCACCCGAGAGTGAGCCAAGGCTGAAGGAAGATCATTGATAAAGATGGTGAAAAGCAATGGAACCAAGTGGATGCACTTAGAATATGAACTACGAAATTAAAGTTCTTATGTGGATTTCTGATTACTTAAGTACTAGAACGAATAAGGTTATAGAACCAATAAGGTTCAAGTACTTAAGTAATCAGAAATCCAACTGAGAAGGTTAGTTGGAAAGCTGGTTAAACTCAGTTTGTGAAGCAGGAAAGAGTGATTAACATCAAGAATCAAAAGCCTTACTAAAATCAGTATTAATGACGTATGTCTGCATCTTACCTATGAAACCTTTGATCACTGAAGATTTTAATTCTAAGAGGTTAGTGGTAGTACTCAGAAAACAAAGGCCGGGCAAATTGTAAGCCTAAAAAGAATGATTTGATCCTTCCAACGAGTAGGCTTAATATTGATCCGAATCGGGATTGTCAATTTATAATTCGATTTTGACGGTGCTGAAAGCTCCGAGGTGTGGTGCAGTTGGCTGAGCGGCGGCGTCAGTGAGTGCGTTTTTCTAGGTCCCAAGTTCGTGCCCCAGTCGGGGTAACTAACAAATAAATTTAAAAAATAAAAATGTTTAAATTTATCACAAAAAAAGAAGAGGGGTGGGGTGGGTGGTATATTGTTACCAGCCCCCCCCCCCCCGGTGTGTGTGTAGATCTATGCTTCACAAATCCATGTTGGAAGGATGCTCTCACAAGCGTTAGGAATTGCAGTCAACTTGGAAATGCCCCTATAATTTACAACATCGGACTTTTTCGGGGGTGTCCTGGAAATCTCTATAGAGTTTGTCTTCGGTTGGTTTACAATTCGCTCGAAAAATCCGTCGGTGTCCCAGAACTTCGAGAGATTTCATTTTCTTAGTGGGAAAGAGTTCAAAATAATTGTCTATCTCACAAAACAGGGTTGCATCACGCGCAAATAAATTTCCCTTATTTTAGTTTTAAATTAAAATGATGTTAAACGGAAATCTGTTAGTTGTGGCATATGTTTTATGATTCATGCTTATATAATAACTTAAATTAAAGTCGCGTTATCCAAAATTAATATGAAACATTTTAAAATGTTTGCGCGCCAATCATACACCAGAATTTGGCAACCCTTGAATCATGTATATTCCGTTTTAGAAGGAAAATATACTTTGCTTAAGTTAGTTTTAGAATATTTTGTAGCGTTTTATTCAATATAATTGTCTTAACTTTAATAACAGTTTTTTATTTGTTGAATTGATGTTCAGCTTATAATTTGTTTGACTTTACGATGCGTCTATTTCGACAGTTCAATCGGGAGTGAGGTAGCTCGCCAGAAAAAAGGAGAAGTAGAGCGAGAAGAAGGAGTGTGCATAAAACGTGGTTAAACAGTTATCTGAACGAATGTACAGTGGGACGTTTGTGAAGAAACTGTGATAAATTACAGTGGAACAAATCATACTTCACTCCCCCATCGTTGAATATACATTACTCCTGAAATGTCATTTCAATATTCTTAAAATTAGTATGTAGGAAGGTTTTACAAAATATACTCGTATATAGGCATTTTTTCTTTTTAGTTTTAAATTCAGCGGTGGTTTTGTATGTTTCTCCCAGCTACTTTCCTATCGAAATGAACATCTTTAATCTCATTCTGATGTTTGTATTTTCTTTGTTTCAATATTTTGATTTCTTTTGCAACCTTCTTCGTCAATAGATCTAGTGCTAAAAACCCTAGGTTTGAACTAAACAAAATGTTCACCAAATTAATCCTGGTTTCAATAAACCATTAGAAAGAAAAAACATGCATAATAATAATACTTCTAATGTGACTAGACAAACAGCTAAAACTAACGGAGGCTCTGATATGGAAGTCGATGCCATTCAAACTGAGGTGGCTTCGAATTTTCAGCCAGCAGCGTCAGAGCTCTTCCCTGTTAGAACTCAATAGTTTCCCATTAAGCTTCTTATAGACTCTGGCGCGGGAACTTCTATAATTCAAAAAAATCTTTTTCATCGCTCATTTTCTTCTAATTTACAGAACCAATAACCATGAAAACATTAAATTCAAAATCAACAGCCTCTACAAAAATAACGATACCACTTTTTAAAGAATTTAATATGCCAAACGCTAAAATGGAAATGCTAGAAGCAGATTTGATGTCTGACTTTGATGGTATAATTGGCTGTAATATATTCAATCCTTTAAAAGCTGTTATCGACTTTAAGGGGGAAAAACACTTTGCGGGAAACAAATTTTCGACTTTTTTTTGCATATTTTTGTAGCTTGGATATTCAAAAATATCCCCCTAAAAGGATTTTCAAAAATTCGAAATAGTTTAGAAGATATAGCCCTTTTAATGACCCAAAGTGTCCCGATTTGCCTAGCAACTGCAAACTTTAAGCGCGTTTATCTCGAAACCACGTATTTCAAACTGGTGGCCACGATTCAGAGGAAACGAGTGGACCGATTTTGCTCCGGAAGGGCTTATACGACGCAGAACTGTCGTCGCTATCGTTCGGCCCTCCAACTTTTGGATACCTATATTTTAAGTTCACTTTTTTTACACTACACTACAAAAAAAGGCAAAAAAATTTGTTGTTTTCAAATGTCCGCCATTTTGTCAAAAAAATTTTCAATTTTTTTTCGGAGGGCCGAACGATAGCCACATTAGTTCTAAACATAACCGCATTTTTTTTTTTTCACCATGTGGGCACCTCTTTTTTATTCATCATTTTTCGGAGGCCGATAACTTTCTTTGGGTCATTATTGACAAAAATTTTTTTGTATTTTCCTTTCATTCATTAACTATTTAATAAAAAAAACAAAAATAAAAAATCTCTTATACTTTTTTTCTGGAATTTTTTTAAAAACCATCTACTTTTGCTCATCGCAAAGTGTGTTCCCCCTTAATAAACCAATTCTAATTACAAGAAATGCGACGTGTAAGCTGAATTTCTCTGAGACAGATAGCGAAATAAGAATCTTTCGTCTGACGAAGCTATGAATTTCAGTTCACAGTTAATAGACATTGACTTTGTTAAACCAGATATTGAAGACTTAACCAACAAACTTATAATAGATGACTTAAACTCGGAAGAAATTGAAAAATTGACAAAACTTTTAAAAGAATTTAGTTCGGTGTTTCATAATGAAGGCGACAGACTGACCACAATATGTAAATACCAATATAAAATTCCTACAACCAATGATATACCGATCTATTCAAGAACTTACAGAGTGGCAGAAGCTCACTAAAATGAAGTCGAACGTCAAATTAAAGAAATGTTGGATTCGGAAATTATCGTAAAGTCTTCTAGCCCCTATAGCGCTCCAGTTTGGGTCGTTCCCAAAAAAGCAGATCATTCACTAATCGATCAGTGGCGTGTAGTAATGGATTTTAGAAATCTTAACGCTAACACAATAGAAGATAAATTCCCTTACGTTGGCATATATTTATTTTATATACTTATACACAATTCTACAAAGTTTTATCAAAATCGGATGAATATAGCATATAGCTGCACTATGAATGATTGGTCGAAAAACAAGTTCTAGTGAGAAAAACTTTGTTGTTTTAAATAAAATCGCCTTCAAAAAATGTACATGTTAGTTGGTTATGCTTTCCATGATTCCACTAAATTTGGTCGAAATCGGACATCTATAAAGTATAGCTCTCATAAAAAGTAAGTTCCGAAAAGTAGTCTTATTTAGAAAAACAAGCTGCAAGGGTATACAAAACTATGGCCGAGCCGAAGTTAACTTTCCCCTATTTTTTAAAATCGATTTTAATAATAGTAGACTAGGAAAAATGTGTTTCGAACCAATTATTCTCAGTTTGTTGTCTGCATTTTGTGCTTGGCTGACGCTTGGCTGACGGCTTAACTTGTTAAATAATAATTTAATCCATCCTAGAACTGAGTTAATTTTTTGCAATTTATTAGCGTAGTCAGCACAACTTTTAACGTTGTGCACATTTCCTTTTGCCTACTAATTATAATCAGTTTGAAAATATGCAAAATCCGAGGTCTACTGATGAGCTTTGATTTGAGTACGTTTAGCACTTGATTCAAAAATTTTTGTACTTGATTTGAGAATGTTTAGTACTTTGTTTTAGTTTTGATCAAGAAAAGCGGGATCAAAACATCATTCTTGGAACAAGAAGTTTGCTCTTGGATCAAGAGTTTTCATTCTTATCGAACTTCTGGCATCAAACATTTTTGTCCCAAGTATGAAATTCTCAATTTTTTCTCAGACTGTAGGATTTTGATAGAATTAAAGCCTGCTGCGGCTAAGATAACATAGTGAAAATTTGAAAAATTTTGATAATTACGTCATGGAAATGATAAGAATTTTTCTCACTAAGCCCAATTGCACTCGCAATTATTCTAATTCTCAAAATGTATCAAACTTTCTCAGCTCGGCTTACGAAACCAACAAAAACATAACCCAAGCAACGAAGAGCCTCATTTAAAAGCATTTGAGCAGTCGGAACCTAGACCTACGTCAGTTTTTAAGGAAGCATCAGTAAGTAAGCAAGAAACTTAAGCACTCATCTTGTTCACATTCAAACACGCGCTTATATATGTGCATTCTACGTATACATATGTACGTAGATGTGTATATGTTGAAATAAATCGATTTTTTGCTTTTACCTAGGGAAAGAAATGACTGAAAAAGTGGAAGGAAAAATGTAATTTGTGCTGGAATATTTTTGAATCTTCATGTATTTCTTGTCGCCGTAAAAGTATTTCAATTTAAATCCCTTTAATCAACGTCTGCGCTGAGACGCACTCCACCACCCCCAATATGCGAACCTCCTTTTGCCCCACCGCCGCCCTTCATGTCGGTTGAGCTGTCGACTGCTGTCGGCCCGTCGTCCTTTCGTGTATTTTTATGCTTTTCGTTTTGCCCACACACGGACTCTGGATTTCTCGGTCCCTCTCTTACACACGCATGTACGTGTACGTGTAGTCGGCGACGCTCTCACGTAAACTGCACTGGCTTCGAGGCTTTAAAATACTCGTGCGGTGTTCCGAGCGTAGAAAGCAATCTAAAAAGCCAGCCGATTGCCACAACTACAAAAACAAGCAACCACCCAAAGTGCCGAGTATTGGCGTATTTTTTATGAGACCAGAACAACCCCCAAATCTGTTGCTGAATTCGGTTCAGTTTTAAACAATGGCGTCCAATTTCTTGCCCATCCAATTTCTGATATGTTTTGCGTTAAAGGCTTTTTTAATTTACCCAACTTTGAATGGACGTGGATGAGTGGAAAAAAGGTTGAGAATATAAACTGGTTGTCGAAAAATAAGAACAAGAATATGTTCATACCTATGTAAGAAATCTCAATTGTTCGGGCAAACTTCTTTACATAGTCTTGCACTCCTCCTCAAGTTTTCCATTGACTGACCTCAAGACTGTCATAACTTAAAAACACGATTTTTGAGTTAATGAAGCAGAAATATTCGCCATATCGTGTTCCATATTGTGTAAAATTTTCATATTGCTATATTTTATAGTTTCCGAGTGAAATGCATTTATGTCGGTGATCAGTTTAAAAGTCCATTTTCATGTTGCAGCAAGAGCGACATACCTCAGTTCCTTCGGATTTTGTTAAAACATCATATTTTCGTTGTGCCTCAGTCCTTCCGATTTTGTTAAAACATCGTATTTTCGAATTTCTTTATTGTGCATTTGAAATATAAAATATTTGACTATATATTTTGGCTTGACACACCACAAAGGGGCCAAAGCCAATCCCCTCTCAATCTTTTGGCTTGTGTGATCTAAGTTCCGTACAAGAGAAAGGACCTTCAGTCTAACGCCTAGTCCGAACGGCAAAGTTTGAGAATCTATCATGGCTGTTTATTTTAAAGCTGGCGCCAACAGCTTGTGAAGGTGACCGGGTGTGTAAGTTTTAGTGAGAAAACCCTTTTTGTTTGCTATGCATTCCCAAATGTTTAATTGAGTCGATAGAACAATCTACATAATTAAATGTTTAAAGATGATTTCATGTAAATGTTGTCCGCGGCTGCGCCTCAAATAGTTCATACACTGGGTCCAATTTTGTCATACTCTCTGCAACATATCGACCGGTATGTTACGAAATTTTTCCATATTGGCTTCCAGTACGTCAAATGGCTTGTCGCTATAGACATGAACAATAACCAAGCCCCACAAAACAAGCAAGAAAGTCACTCAAGCCGACTATAATATACTCTGTACCTGTGAAGTGCTGCCCATCACCGTTGCGACCGGTGCTGCCTATAATCGTTTGTTTTCCTTATGAACCCTTTCATTCGGATGGATAAATAATCCTGATTACTAAATATGCCCAGAAGGGAGAAGGGGTATGGCAAAAATTTTAAATAAACTTGATCTGCCTGCAAGTATAAGAAGCATATGTCCCATACATGTCTTACCATCTGTGAGATCTGTTTGTTCATACGGTCAGACAGACAGACAGACGGACATGGCTAGGTCGACTCGGCTGTTAAAGCTGATCAAGAATATATATACTTTATAGGGTCGGAGATACTTCCTTCTGCATGTTACATACTTTTGCACCAACTTAATATTCTCTGTTGTACCTCTCGGAACGGAGTCTAAAACCGTTTTATCGCACGATCTAGGCGGAAAATTGACCGGCCCCAAACGTAAAATAAACTGTTCACCGAACTCGCATCTCAATTGGGCCATTGTGTCGCGTGCTGTGTGGCAGGTGTCACCGTCTTGTTGAAACCACAAATCAGCCAAGGCCAGCTCTTTCATTTTGGGGAAAAAACAGTTTGTAACCATCGCACGGTAACGCTCTCCACTCACAGTAACGTTCCAGCGTTCGTCATTTTTAAAATAGTACGATCCAATGATGCCAACGGCCCATAATCCACACCAAACCCTGCATTTTTCGGGATGCATTGGTAGTTCTTGCAATGCTTATGGCTGCTCTTCACACCAAATACGGTAATTTTGTTTGTTCACGTATTTATTCAACCAGAAATAAGCTTCGTCGCAGAAAATAATTTTTCGATAAAAAAGTGGATCCTCATCCAACTTTGCCAGCGCCTATTCAGCAATAGTTAGCCGTTGGGGTAGGTATTGTGGCTTCAATTCTTGCACAAGCTTTATTTTAAAAGGTTTTACACCCAAATCCTTCCGCAAAGTTGTCCACGTAGTGGAGTAACAGAAGCCCAATTGCTGCGAACGGCGCCGGATCGGTAATTCTCGGTTTTGTTAATGACCCTGGCAGATACAGCTGCGATATTTTCATCTGTCCACACTCTACGTATGCGTGTTGGTGGATTAATGTCCAATATTTAGTCACAAGATTCCGAATAGCCGCCTCAGAAGGACGCCAAAACTGACCAAAAAAACCATGAATTTTGATAAAAAAAAATTCAATAATCTGCAAGCGTAGTTCGTTTGTAAGTAGATTAATGGTTATATTATAGACCAAACTGATCAAGTTTGATAGTAACACGAAAACAGCTAAAATCACTTTTTTTATTTTAGTCAAAGTGAATGTTAGCAGGCTCAAGGTCGAGGTTTGATTATAGTTCAATAATCAAACTGAAAATTCAACATAAACAGATGCTGTGTAGACGGCCGTTTCGGCTGTCGCCATCGCAAAGCCTTCTTCAGTACACTTCCAGTTAATGTCACACCAACAAGCCATTTGCAAATCCTATTTAAATAACCCAGACCGGCGAATAAGGAGTTGAGTTTTTATACTGTGTACCAGAGGTACACAGAGTATATTAAAATTGTGAAAAACTATAAATTTTATATATTCTTAGCCATGTCCGTTTGTCTGTCCGTATGAACAAACAGATCTCAGAGATGGTAAGAGATAGAGATTTGACATGTAAGGGACATATGCTTCTTATACTTGCAGGCAAATCAAGTTTATTTTAAATTTTGGCCACGCCCCCTCCCGCCCCCGAAAATAGGAAAAAAACGTTATATCTCTCACAGTCTTATAGATAGAAGGTTCGTTCCTTCTGGACATATTTAGTAATCAGGATTATTTATCGATCCGCCAGAATGGTAAAAATTGAATGAACGGTTGTCGAGTTATAAGAAAAACCAACACTTATGGATAGCACCTGTCGCAACGGTGATGGGCAGCACTTCACAGGTACAGAGTATGTTATAGTCGGGCTTGGTCGACTTTCTTCCATGTTTTATTGTATTTACTTAATAATTTCTTCCTATAGTATAGCACCCATAGAAAAGGAAGGTCAGAAATGTATTCTTAGTAAGAAAAACTTTTTTTTTAATGGAAACGTCCTTAAAATTGGACTTTGTTTTATATGCTTTAACACAAT
This sequence comes from Lordiphosa collinella, assembly GCA_018904265.1. Lineage (NCBI taxonomy): Eukaryota > Metazoa > Arthropoda > Insecta > Diptera > Drosophilidae > Lordiphosa > Lordiphosa collinella. The sequence goes on from JAEIFV010000529.1 coordinate 126,539, forward strand.
TTTACAAAGTTTGGTCAAAATCGGATGGCTGCCAAAGAAAATATCGGTCGAAAAACTAATTTTAGTGAGGAAAAATGGTTTGTTGTTAATGGAAACGGCTCCAAAGTTCGTATTAATTAGTTTGATATGTTTTTAAATGATTCCCTTAAGTTAGTTCGAATTTGGACATCTTTATAGTGTAGCTCAGTGCAAGAGGTCGTGGGTTCGATCCCGCCTCGGAACATCTAATGAAAAGTGTTTTCTTTGAATAAACTTTACACCCAGTCACCCCTCTCTGCTGTTGGCGCCAGCTTTGTAGTAATTTGCCATGCATAAGCTACCTCATACTGCCGTTCGGTCTCGGCGTTAAACTGTAGGTCCCTTTCTCTTGTGCGAAAATTAGAAGCGCACAAGCCAAGAGATTGAGAGAGGCTTGGCTTTGGCCCTTCGGCGCAGTGTCAAGCCATTTTACATAGTATAGCTCCCATAGAAAAGTAATGCGTGAAGAGTAGTCTTAGTTGGAAAAACTTTTTTGTTTTCAATGGAAATGTCTTTTAAATTGGCATTTCTTAGTTTTGTTTGCTTTCACACAAGTCTACAAAGTCTTGTGAAAATCGGATGACTTCTTGGTAAAAGCATATGCTAAACAAGTAAAGGCGCTGCAGTCGAGTGCCCCGACTACAAAATACCCTGTTCTCTTGACTTCGTTTGTTTTCTTTCATGTTATACCAATGTGTACATACACACTCACACATTCACGTACATAGACACACACACACGCACGCATGCGCTAGTTGGCAATGCTATTTCATTTTGAGTACGGAACGTTGCGGTACGCATCGTAACATTCTGAGCGCAACATTCTGAGTTCACGTGCGTTCTGAGAAGTTTCCGTTAAGGACGCGAAGTGAAAAATGATTACATATATATCTGGGAGGTTTCTGTATCTAATTCCAATCGAAAATGTTGGACCTGATGTCAATCTTTTTGCATTTTTACAAAATTGGAAATGTTTTTGCGATTTAAAGATTCGTTAGTAACAGTAAAGTTAATATATTCTGTAAGCTTCGGTTTATGACCATTACCATTGACCATCCATGGTATTTTATCGCGGTTCAGTTACATATTACACTTCGCGTCCGTAAGAAACACAAGGGCCAACTCCACTCGAAATATTAGTTGTGTGATCGATAAAGCATGAAGCTGATTTAGTTCCGAATTGAATTTGGGTTGCTGTACAATGGCCGTCTATTCTGATGACGCTGTCTTGGTGGTGATTGGTCCACAAAATATAGTTGACGCCGGGAAGGAAACTCTAAATGGCTTGCCATGTTCATAACCTATTTTTGTCGATACGGCAGCACCGCCTTACTGTACCCGGTGGAAGCCGCCATTATCCTTGAAGTGTAGATTTTGCATTATTTTTCTAAACATTGCCCGCGACATGCTTTGATATTCAATTGAAACACCAAGTGTTGGATTTGTGGATAAACTCTTTTCTATTTGTGGCGTCTTGTGGTAGCCGGACAATATATTAGTTCCAATAAATCTTTTAAGTAAGATAGTGTTCGATAACTCGGCAAAGTGCAAAGTGCTAAGCATGTCCCTTGCTGAATCACTTTGACTGCTACCGCCATTGTTCGATTACTCGTACAGCCACTTTCGCAGGTGTCCGCAGGTCTCCTAGTGCTACTCTTTCCACTACCACATAACGTATATATATTCTTGATCAGCGTCAAAAGCCTAGGCGATATAGCCATGTCAATCTGTCCGTCTGTCTGTATGAACGCGTCGATCTCAGAGACTATTAAGGATAGAACCACAACGTAAAATGTTAACAATTTTTAAATAGAGATAACATTTTTAGAATGTGAAAGGCGTATTTTCGTGATTTATCGTTGCCATCTTTCTGACAATAAGTCAGGCCGGGTGGCTCAGCGGCTAGTGGGCGCGACCGCTGTGCAAGAGGTTGTGGGTTCGATCCCGCCCCGGAACATCTAATGAAAAAGTTTTTTCTTTGAATAAACTTTACACCCGGTAACCCCTCTCTGCTATTGGCGCCAGCTTTGTAGTAATTAGCCATGCAAAACCTTTTCAAACTGCCGTTCGGATTCGGCGTTGTAGGTCCCTTTCTCTAGTGCGAAAAATTAGAAGCGCACAAGCCAAGAGATTAAGAGAGGCTCGACTTTGGCCCTTTTGGGCTGTGTCAAGCCATTTTTTTTACTCTTTTAAACATTGATTGGAACGCAGTGCTTTACAACTCGCGTTCTGATATAATGTCGACGTAGTACGTATGTATGGACGTTGGCACAGACTCTTTAGGGCAGTTGCCTAGTAACTTACTTAGTTTTAAATTGCTAGTACCTGTCCCATCACTGCTATCAGAGTGTGCCATAGTTCCGTACGTAAAGTAGCAAGACTACAAACGCATATGGTGCAAACGGGCCGGGGCTAAATCAGACTGAATCAACTACGTCAACGTCTTCTAAGCATAATGGGGTGACAGCGGGAGTGGCGGTAGCGAGTGTATTTGCAGCGGGAAAGCGGCGTTGGCGGCACGTTTTATATTCGTTTAGCGGCGGCTACATCAAAGGCATATTTTCAGTTTCGCTGACTCGTTTGCCGTTGTAGCCACTGCTGCTTGTTGTTATTATTATTGTTTGTGTGTTGTTGTAGTTGATTTTTTTTGTTGTTTTGTTTTATTCATCAAGCCACAACAAGTACGACGACGACAACTTTAGCGATAACTTGAACACTCACACATTCACTCTCAACTATATCCATATTCACTCGTCCATACAAACGCACGAATTGTGAGTCTGAATATGTATGCAGTTAAAGATTGTGTGTATATTGGACTGACTGGGTATTTCTGAGCAATTTTTGTTGAGATCTTTCGGCCTGCAGTGCCACATACATACGTCCATATGTATGGTATGTATTGGAGTTGTGCGATACTGCTATACGACAGTCATAGCGACCAGTGCGTTGTATCTGTGAATGTGAATGAGCTTACATGAGTACTTCATATAATATGTTCCTTAGGGAGTACTTTTCTCCATATGATTTTAAAAATGCTAAGTTATTTTCTGATCATATCTCAAGAAATTAAGTATATTATATAGAGAACTAGCAATGGAGACGCACGGGTCCTTTGCATTATGAGAATATGATTCTTATAAAAACGTTTACATTCAAGTACCCAGCTTGAACCCAGTTTTAAATTGTTCATACAGGCAATTTAACACAAATTGTGCTTAATTGGCCTTATTAACTAGTGAACTTTTCGGCATATTTGAGCAAACTATTTGACAATAGTGGAACCATAGCTATAGTTTTAAGTCCTGCAAAAATCATGGCTATTTACCCAAATTTTCATTGAAATTTGTGAAAATTTTTTACCTTTGTGAACTTAGCTGAACCTACAAATCAGTTTTCCAATTGAAAGGTATGGATCGAATCCTTTTTAGAAGTGGTTCAGCAGGATGGGGCAGGGAAAATGTCTAGTTTCATAGTACCAGCTGACACACCAAAGTTGAAGTTCTAAGCTTAAAATACTGTTACTGTTAACGTCTTATATATCCCCCACCTACGCCTCTACATCATAAAATTGAACAAAATTGCATCTGTTATGAGATCTATGACGGAAAAAGTTTTCGCTGGTAATATTGGTGGGGCTTGCGTATCGCAAATCATTGCCTGCGCACACATAAAGTTCCGCAAGTTCAACAAATTGACGTCGCTTTGTTCTTTGAGAACACTGCATGATTTATTCTAGTCCGTTCCCAATTTTGAGTTTATTCTGATGCTTGCAAACTTAAGAAAGTGTTGTCGTTTTCGGCAAAACAGTATGAATGTTTTTGTGTAACATATTATTTTGAGAGGAATCCTTTTTCCATAATTGAGAAATTTTTATAATATTACACCAGCTGACCTGGCATCCGTTGTTTTGCCATATAAATTGTTTCTAGTATATATTATATTAAGTATATTAAGTTTGTACTAAAGTACCATATATAACAGCCAGAAGGAAGCATCACCGACCCAATAAAGTGCACATTTTCTTGATCAGCATCAACAGCCGAATCCATATAGCCATGTCGGTCGGTCCCACAAATCGAACCATTCTGTGCAACTTTCAGGGTGCATTGGTGGCCGGTGTGGCTTCTTTTCTTTGAATAAACTTACACACCCGGTCACCTTCACTGCTGTTGGCGCCAGCCTTGAAGTAACTAGCCATGCAAAAGCTTCTCAAACTGCCGTTGGGAGTCGCCGTTAAACTGTAGGTCCCTTTCTCTTATTCGAAAATTAGAAGCACATAATTTTTCTAAGGCCCATCCAGCAAACAAACAACGTTGTGGACGGTCATTCGGCTTCAGTTCTTGCACCAGGTGTACTTTGAATTGTTTTACAACGAAGTCTTTACACAAAATCTTCCACGAATTTCGAAAAAAATGATTTGCAAGCGCTTTTCGTTTGTTATTTTTTTCATAATGAAATGGCAGACCTTACTGATCATTTTTGGCGTTGCCGCCTGTTCCTTTCGCTCATGAGGTGTCCAAAATGTATGCTAAGAACGCAAATTTCCCTTTAATTTAAGTTTTATTCATCAACGTGGTCAGAGACAAAATGTCAAAGAATAAATTTATTTATTATTAATGCTAATGGTTGACTATTAGTTTCTATGCAATATGAAAGAAGAATGTTCATCTGAGCCATGGATTTAGATGCAGCTATACATTCATGAATAAAAAAAAATAGGTGTTGACCTTTTAAATGGAACTTATTTAGAAGTTTGTCATGATTTTTCTTCAACTTATACCGAACCGGTGACTTACAACCACAGTGAAGCACTGAACCGAAGCAGCCCCTTATTCCGGGCGGTTTTCATTACTGTTCCACGCGCCTTATATAATTAGGATACAGCCAGAGAAAGACATAACTGCCATCGGAAGTATTCATCGAATTATTCTTCTTGGGGGAAATCTAGAGACTACAACATATGATTGATTCAAGGACAAAGCACAAAATCAAAACATAAACGAATAAATCAGTTCCAAACTTAAAACCGATCTAGATTCTGTTTATCAATTATGATAACGTTAGTTAGGTTCATGAAATACATATCTACTCATTTTTATATAAAAGGGACGCGCATTATGTACGGCGCACAATACGGCATTTCGTCTGTGGTAGGAATATGACTGCGCTCCGCCAAACGAACCCATAGGCTCACCGCCATGGATGGGAGGGAGGCTGGGGGCTACGCTAGGATGAACTATGCATCAACAAGAGGAGTTGAGGGCATTAAACTTTGCATTTCGTTGGCATTGTGACCTGTGCCTCGTCTTCGCTGCGCTCCCTCCCTTGGCCACCAGTTAGGCGGAAAAGAGTGGAAGCGAACAACTCAGAGTGGAAACGGAGAGTAGATATATCCCACAAGCGGTTGCTGCGCGAACAGTAGATGCGAGGGCTGATCAATAAGACCGTTAATGTTGGTATGTCTTGCGCTGTAACTTACAGGTCGAAAAGGGACCCGTGTTTCCCCGATTTTGGGAAAATCGCCCGCATGTAAAATTACTGGGAAAAGTAAGTAAATGAATCATATATATCTTTAAACATGGTTTATAAGCTATGTATGCGGAATAAATTAGGCACATATTTGTCGATTGCGGATAGTCCGCCCAAAGGAGAACGCTCGGAAAATATGTGCCCAATATCAACTAACTGTATATAGTTTGGATAATAAATGACGGATATATAAAGGTTTAAAAAAGTTGCAAACTTTTCTGCGCCGCATGCGCTGTGAGATGTTAACATTATTGAATTACCCTGATTAACGGGTAGATCGAATTCGGGCAGGGCCGACTTTAAGTTACACTCTCGTTAAGTTCTTGGATTGTACTTCCAAAGCAGTGCAATTTTCGATTCAGTTGTCTGCGACGTGGGCATTATCAGGCTTTGTTCTGAGAGTATAGAATACGAAAACTGCTTCTAAGTTCAAAAAAATTATTCTGGCTAATATTGGATTAAGTTGAAGAAGTACGAAAGAATATTGAGAATATAGTCCCGCATAAAATAGAATAGTATAGAATTTAAATCGGTTTTTGAGACCTGAGTGTTAAAAAACTCAGCTGAGCAACTTAGTTCAGCATTTCCACATGTCTCAGAATCTTAGTTGACTCAGTAACAAAATCAATGGTTTATTGAGCTTTCTGCTTTGCGGTCAGTTTAATTTTGAGCCGTTTTTATTATACATGAGCGCTCAGCTGAGTAGGCTCAGACTCCTGTTTACACGGGCTGACAGATACTCAGATACAAAACTCACCTGAGAGATCAGGTCGTGTAAATTGGGCTTTAGCGTAGTTTTTCCTTGAATTCGGTTTGCATTTGATGTTTGATTATGGGAACAATTTTTTTGACCTCCACCGATCTAGGTTGCCACCTTCTTATAGGCAATTTGTAGGACAAATGCAGAAGGCATTCAAGAAACCGAATCCAACCATCCATTTTTATACCCTTGCAGAGGGTATTATAAAATTGTGCGGATGTTTGTAACGCATTGAAGGAGGCATCTCAGACCACATAGGGTATATATATTTTTGATCAGCATGACGAACTGAGTGTATTTAGCTTTGTCCGTCCGTCTGTCTGTTTCTATTATATCTCCTCCGTCAGTTTTAAAGCTATCCTCAACAAACTTTTCCCGAAATCTTTTGGTACAAATACGCTGCACATTTGTCGGAACCGGCCGGATCGGATGACAATAGCATATAGCTGTCATAAAAACGATCGGTCGAAAAACTAGTCTTAGTCATTGGCATTATTTATATATATCATTATTTTATATACTTTTACACAATTCTACAAAGTTTGGTCGAAATCGGATGACCATAGCACATAGCTCCCATGGGAACGATCGGTCGAAAAACTAGTTCTTGCGAGAAAAACTATTTTGTTTTTAACGAAAACGTACTTATCATTGGCATACACTTATTTTATATACTTTTCACAATTCTACGAAGTTTGGTCGAAATCGGATGACTATTGCATATAGCTCCCATAGGAACGATCGGTCGAAAAACTAGTTCCAGTGAGGAAAACTTTTTTGTTTTTATTAGCATATTCTTATTTTATATACTTTAACACATTTCTACAAAGTTTTATCAAAATCGGATGACTATAGCATATAGCTGCTATCGAAAAAGAAGTTCTAGTAAAAAAGAGTTTTGCTTTAAATGGGATCGCCTCCAACGTTCGTAATTAACAGTTTATTATGCTTTTCCATGATTTCACCAAGTTTGGTCGAAATCAGACATCTAGGTCCCATAGAAAAGTAAGGTCCAAAAAGTAGTCTTAGGGCCGATTTCTCAAAGGTTCCGGTTGGCCAACTCAGCTCGTCGTGCTGATCAAGAATATATATACTTTATGTGGTCGGAGATGCTTCTTTCAATGCGTTTCAAACATCCGAACAATTTTATAATACCCTCTGCAATTGTATAAAAATCAATTTTGGCGCGACATTTGCTCTAGTCGCCCCAGCGTACGACAATTCCCGTCGATTTGCGGAGTTCGGATTTGCGACAATTCCACTCGTTTTCGGAATTCGGAACAGGCCCGATATATCTATGTGGACAGAGATGATTCCTTCTATGCGCTCCAAACTTCTGAGTCTGACTTTTCGAATGACTGTCTTTTGAAACGCAGAGATTTGAGAGATGGTATAAGCTCGAGGTTCGAAACTTATGGAATAATTACTTCTTATACTTGCAGTCAGATTATGTCTACTTTCCATTTGTCAGTTCGTAGAACACCTATTGTTATTAGAGTGCAATTTAAGGACTGGGTATAAGGAAACGATATTCTGAACAAACAGTATGTAAAGTTGTTTGGTACTCATATCTAGGTAGATGGCTTAATACAGTCGATGTTTTAACAGAGTTTCAGTCTGGATTTCGAAAAGGTTATTCCATTGTAGATAATGTTTTCTGTCTAAATACCATTGCGCGAACCTACCTGGACAACAACAAAAAACTGTATGCCTTCTTCGTGTATTTTAAGGCTGCCTTTGACTCACTTGATAGAAGGACTCTAATGTATAAGCTGAGCAGTATCGGAATTTCCACAAAATTTATAAAAATCTTGTAAAGTATGTATGAAAACAATGAAGCAGCAGTGTGGGACGGTGCAAGGCTTTCTGAGTGGTTTCCTACTGAGTCTGGAGTTAAGCAAGGATGCCTACTGAGCCCTATCCTCTTTTCAATATTTTTAAATGATTTAGTGGAATTTCTTCCAAAAGGAATCACAATAAGCGGTCTGGAGATTAAAACATTGTTATACGCAGACGATATAGTGGTTTTTGCCGAATCACCAAAAGCTATGCAAGACACTATCAACTTTCTACAAGAGTACTGCAATGTTTGGGGTCTAACGATTAATTGCGAAAAGTCAAAGGTGCTAATTTTTAAAAAATATTGGCTCGCATCTGCTGAAAAATGGAAACTGGGCGAGACTAACTTGGAGGTTGTGAAGTCGTACAAATATTTAGGAGTCTGGATTCATCACAATGCTCAATTTAACTTTCACCTGGGAGAAAAGCTAAAAGACTCCAAAGTAGATATTAAAAGTACTTGATACTAGGCAAAAAGGACGTTCCAACTAGCACAAAATACAAATTGTTTAATGCCGTAGTGAGAGCAATAATGTGTTATGGTGCATAAGTATGGGGGACACGGCGATACGATGAGGTATAGAGTCTTCAAAGGTACTTTCTTAAGAAAAGTTTTCGTCTGCCACAGTACACGCCGAACAGAATGTTATATCTGGAGACGGGACTATCGCCTCTATACAGTTAATCTGCATTTCGACTACATGCAAAAAGTCATAAATATGGAGGAAAGAAGGGTACCTAGGATGTTAGCAGAATATTTGTTAAAAGATCGTCTGCAATGCTTCAGAGAGTGGGACAATTTAGCCGCGGAGTACGGAGTGCGACTGAATTTGGAAGATACCGCGTCTTGGAAAACTTGGGCTAGAAACATCACCATTAAAATGCAGGCAGCATATAGGATCTAATTTGTTGAAGAATCCCAGAGAAGCTCAGAGCGACTGATCTATAGGCAGCTCCATTACGATCTGGGTGAGAATAACTATTTCTCTGATGAGGTTTCCATTGAAGGAATACGAAACATTTTTATGGCCAGAGGTGAAATATTGAAATTGAATTTTATACCAAATGTTACAAGGAGTGAAACAAACTGCCCTCTGTGCAACTTGAGTGAGCTTGAAAATGTCATTCAATTCATGGGAACTTGCCCCATTCTACGAGGACTCCGGCTTTCAATTTTTGGAAAATGTACCCTACGACTAGGGATGTCGAAAATAATATCGTTTGTATGAAAATATCGATATTATATCGATATTTTTCATACAAACGATATATTTTCGACATCCCTACCTACGACCTCACGAAATAGTTGACATCCTCAACGGCGCGGACTGGAATAAGCCACAGAGTTATGTAATTAGAGCCTTAGCTTATAGAAATAGAATCTTGAATGGATTATTTTAAAAATGAAATTATTTTTATACTGTAAATTCTTTATATATGATATATGAAATTCATGTTAGCACTCAACTCAAACCCAAAACGCATGGCTGAACGATCTGGTATCTGGGGACGACCCGGGCAGCCAGGTGTATTAGGCTTCATGTGGAGGGTGCGAGGAGGTCGCCATAACTTAATGCATTTAGTTCTTACTTTTTATTTTGTACATCCTACCATTGTTCATATAATTTTAATTTATTTTCGTTACAAAAATAAAAACTACTACTACTACTACTACTCGTATACTGGTATCTTTGTTTCATTTCCAAAACAGTATTTCAACATTAAATCCATTAATATAATTGTCTATTTCCAGGCAAACAAAATTGGACTCCCGCCGTTTTTCTGTCACAATGGAGATCCACTAACAACACCCCCACCTGCTCATTGTGGTATACCTCCGTATCAGCTGGATCCCAAAGCCATTGGTAATAAGAACTCTTATTCACTTATAACTAAAGCATTATTCACATAGAAAACCATCAATGGTTCCATTAATTTACATGATTGCTTGGCTCTCTATGTGGCCGGTTGTGGTGCAGCACGTAGTGTGTGTGCTGGCTGGGCAAGAGGATTTGGGCTCGCGATATTTTCGTTTCTTTAAGGAAATATAGTTAAATCAGACTTTTGACACAGTCTCTCAGTTTTAAAAACATCAGAATGAAATATGATTTTGAGCTGATTGCATTGAGGCTGGTCTTGCCTGGGAACAGATTATAAATAAAAACCAAAAATCCAAAGCTAACTTCGTCTGTGCCGAAGAAGAAAATTCCTATGACTGCTGTCAGAAGTAATAATCTGAACTGCTCGGTTCCGACTTATTATCAGTGTGCAGCTAAGAGAAGACTCTGTGTAAAATTTCAGCCCGATAGACAGACAGACGGATGAACAAAGCTTAATCGACTCAGCTCGTCACGCTGATCAAGAATATACAAGCATCCTACAAGCAAAATTGATTCGTATATAACTTCGGTGTTTTTTGTCCGAGTTTATTTGTACTTTTTAGAATAGATAGATATTGAGCCTCACTTGATATATGCAAAGTCTGTAAGGTCTAACTTTAAAAATTGTGGCTCTAACAGATTTTTGCGCTTAGATGGGGGAGGGGGAGGAGTTTTCCAAATCTGAAACAAGCTCGATTTGAATCTGGTATACACCTACCTTCATGCAAAAATTTGTGGCTCTATCTCTTACAGTCTCTGAGATCGACGCGTCCATACGGACAGACAGACGTTTCACAGACGTTTCCTTCTAACTGTTACATTCTTTTGCAAAACTTCATGGTTCCCATTTTTAATTTGAACAGGGTATAAAAAGGAAAAAATGTTAAACGGTGGTTTACTTTTATAAATAGCGCCATTTGGAAAATACTCCATATTTGACTCATTTTTCAACTTTGGTAGACTCCCACTAAACAAGTTTCAAAAAGTTTTGCCATTTCTTAGATAGCCTAGAGTTATCAATTATCTATCTAAATTGAGTAAAATTGGCTGACGAAGAGACTTTACATCAAAAAATCTTTGAAGTTAACAGATAATTACGAAAAAAAAGTCATATAGTTCAAAAGTTATGTTTTTTGCAACGTGTTATGGGAAAAGGCCTCTCTGTGCGTCGTTTGCTCTCTTTAATTTAAATAAAACTTTTTTTCCGCCACAACAAATATCAATTCCATTTCGAATTGCCAAAATGCAAATTTAATGTCTGGTGCAAACAGAGCATTAGATGAACAATCTGCTAATTATTTGGCAATTGTGTGGAAAATTTACATTAATGTCTCAAGTCTATGGCTCCGCGAGCAAAAGCGGAATCTATTTATCTCAAGCAACAGGAGATACTTGAGCCGCAGAAAACTGGAAGAGAACGAGACGGGATTTCCGATGGAACTTTGCAAGGAGCTGTGTTTTTTGCCAAGTAAACGCGAACGGGAGAAGTGACTTGCGAACTTCACATCAAGGACAAATCAAATAATATTGCTATTGCAAAATAAATCCCGGGATCGCCAAAATGTATGTAGTTGGACCAGTTGCCAGTTACTCTGCTAAGGTCACGCCGCTTTGCCCAAGCCCGGGTAACCCAACCGTGAGCTATTGACTTTTTCACCCTCCACCGCAAAGGCGCAACTCAAACAAATTATGAAATAATAATTGCACATGATGCGATTTTATTTGTGTGTATGTTGCTTTATTATGGCATTGAGTCATCCATTCTGCCAAATTTCCCTCATCGTACGCCGCTCGTGCTGTGGTGTGGTGGTTGGGTCGTTCAAGGGCCCTGTTAATAGGCATGGTCTGCGGGTCGGCTTGTCGATCTAATGGGAACCAGCGGCGTAAATAAAAGGCATACACTTAAGAGCTGCTTGTGGATTACACGGCTTTATGATCCTTCACAATGGCTGCGTACTAATAATTGAATAACACAATAAAATCCCAGCTAGCTGTAGAGGACAGCACGCGGGGTGATGATATGCGGTTATGCTTTAGTTCAAAACGTCCCCCAATTTGTTCGGGACATAATAACTATGAGAGTTCAAGTGCTGTGTATTGTTTGTTTTCTCAATTTGCGCATGCATAAAATTTAAGATTATAGAAATGAGGAGTAGCGGCTTGCTGTTGGACCTCAATGTCAAGCTACGTAATCGTGTTTCACATAAGTAGTGTTTAATGGGCGGCGTTTTAGAAATCTCTGGGCAGGTTTTCCTCTGGTCATTATACTCTGTACCAAAGTATCCAAGGATTATATTAACTTTGTGCAAAAGTATGTAACAGCCAGATGGAAGCACCTCCGACCTCATAAAGAATATACGAGTATATTCATGATCAGCATCAACAGCCGAGTTGATGTATTCAAGTTCGTCCGTCCGTATGAACAAACAGATCCTCAGATATGGTAAGAGATAGAGGCTCGATATGTATGGGACATAAACTTCTAATTCATGCCGGCAGATCAAGTTTATCTTCAACGAGAGCGACCATCGAACAAACTAACACCTAACATTAAACGATGTGCACTTTTGATTCTAAAACAGAGATGGGCAGCGCTGCCCTCGTGTGCATTGTGAACGTCGCGACGCGCCCATCTCTGTTCTAAAATAATATGTCAAAAAAGTCTTAAATTTGTATATCTGAATCGGTTTGGAACCCTGGAAAACCTGATTAACATATATTCCAATATTGCACAGTCAGCCAACATTTGGTTGACTAACTTGGCATAGTTTGGTCTTTTTTATACTACCCAGAAAGCTTTAAACATCGTTTCTTTCTTTCCTTGATATTTTGTTAAAGTACTGGAAAAGTGTAAGTCTTAAAACAATTTTCAATGCATTTCTTTATTTTTGAAGCCGACAGCCTGGGAAATGTTCCTTGGGGATGGCTCCAAAGAAAGTGTGAAGAAACAAAATACGTACATTTTTTTTAAAGGGATTTTGTAGCGCAGTGATAGTGCCTGACCCTTGCACAGGCAATAAATCCATAGATTCGATGTATTTCCGATTCGATGTAATACCGATTCGATCTCAAGATCACAGCACAGTCTTCAATAGTGATCGGTGTATTTAGATTTGTTTAGTGAATTTGCCATCGACTTGTATGTTTCCTTATAATGAACCTTTCCTGTATCTCATCGAATTTCCCGAACAATACCGACTATTTACGCACAATTTTATTAAGTCAATTGAATTTAATGCCATCTGCAATTCACCGTATCTTTAATTTGATGTAAAACAATAAATAATAGCAATACAATTTTTTTCTCTTAATACTCATTCCAACATTACTATGCTAGAAAGGAAGACGAACATATCAATTGGATTAGCAATATAACAAATTTTTTAACAATATTAATTTTTGTTTACGCACAAAAATTTCTTGTCAATTGAATTTCAGTAAGACCCAGCAACTGTAAATCTGCTTAAAACAAAATATGCGTAGAAGCTTTTTTGCGTTGATCGGCTCTTCACAGTGAGAGCGTACTGAGAGCCACTCTCTCGTTTACAAATGTCAAATTACACATGTCAAATTACAACTGAGCACAGCACACAGTGAGTGTTGGCCTGTTGAAACAAAAACAATGCGTTGGTCTGCTTACCTATCTGTGTGAAGCGTGTGTGTGTATTGGTAAAACTTTTAGTTTGTGTCAAAACAATTATTTTTTTTTTGCAATGGCGGGGTCTTAATACTCATACGAACATATGGTATATATTTTGGGTTAATTGAAATTGTTTTACTATGCTGAAAAGGGGGCCGTACATTGGTATGAAACTATCTTAGCGTATTAAGGTAGTAGACTGCCGATATTTCGACCGTTTTCGTGACCTTTTTTTAACAAGTAAATAATATACGATCTTTTTGTAACTTTTACATATTTATTTTAGTACTTTAAATGATACAAAAAATTTTTTTTTATTTAATTTTCCATTTAGTTATTTACAATATGTAATGTCAAAGTGGAGTTTTCTAAAGAATGATGAGCTTTTTCGGGGAAGCACACAGCCTTCCGTAGTCATCTGAAATGAAAAAATCAAAACTATTATTATTGTGTAGACCTTATTTTAATGAACTAACCAATAATATACATAATAAAAATAAAAAAAGCGGACTTGTGAAAAAAGTTTGCAAAATTTAATTTTTTTGTTGATAAAATGTTTAAAAAAATTAATTTATTATTAAAAAATTAAATGTTTTAAAGGTTAGGTATCTACATATGTGTTTGTAGAATGTGTATGTAGAATAACTAGTTAAATTTTGTGCCAAATCGGTTGAATAGTTTTGAGTCAGTGCTTCCCCGAAATTTCAAAAACTTAGTTTCGAGAAAAACGCGGTTAAAAATTTTGTCAACAAATAATACTTACAATATTTAATCAGCTATGCCCGGTGCATACAGCAATCCTTCTGTTTCCCTTGAAAAGGTTAGCTTAAATATGTATACCTGGGTATCTTTATAAAATAAAGGTTGGAAGGACAAAAGAAGAGGGAACGGTCAGAGCAGCTGCCACTGGCGTGTCAACACACTTTCATACACTCTACGGCGCGCTCTCTTGTTTTGCCTGTAAATTTGGAAACATTCTAAATTTCGGTCTGAAAATTTAAGAGCATATTTTTAAAATGTGGTTCTTCCGAAAAATGTAAAAGAAAAAATCGATTTTTTTGACCCATCACACCGGACTACTACCTTAATATATAGAAAGCCTTTAGTCGAAAAACTAGTTTAAGTGGGAAAAACTTTTTTGTTTTTAATGGAACGCCTCCAAACTTCGGATTTCTTAGTTTGCTATGCTTTTCCATGGTTTTACTAAGTTTGGTCAGAATCGGACGTCTTAAAGTATAGCTGCCATAGAAAAGTTAGGTCTGAAAAGTATACCACAGTACGACACTAAAAAAACCCGATATGATACCCTTAAATTCTGTTAGAAGGGACTTTTGTAAGCACCACCTCATACCCAGATTAAAAACTGTACTCTAGGTTCGCGTTTTATGGGTACTGTACTAGAAACACAAAGCGACAGCAATTTTAACTTAATTGTTAATGGCTCAAGATAAAAATCTACAAAAATTCCGCAAACATGGACAGGGTCATTTGGCACGTAATATCAAAAAAAAAATCCCGTTTATTGGTTAAGGTACCTCCAGAAGGGCTCAAACTTAAATTCTTGAATATCCTTAAAAGTGCACGGTAGAGTTTAACTAAAAACTAAATTTAAGATGGCATAATGGGCTATTGCATGTCCCTGAGAGATGGTACTCGTCAGCCCAAAAACCCCTAGTTGGAGTACCATTTAAAGATGCACCCACAAACCACTCCATATAGGTCATAAAGTAGACCGAAAAATAGATCGAGCTGCGTTTTCAGATTTGCCACCTTGAATTTATGTAGTAGCAATTGACTTTAAACAACATTGACCAATTAGGGTATTAACAGCTTCCCAAAATTATGCAATTCATTTCATGAGTAAATTACTTTATTACCCTGCTGGTAACGGATCATATGATTTAAATACTTCAATTTGAGACATCTTAGTGTATCGCGGTTTGTCCACTAAAGGCATTTTTTAATTAAAATTTCCATGTTCTTGCAGTAAATGAAGAATTTTGCTTATTAGATTAATTGCAGGGACCGTAACGATTATAATTTTTATGAAAAAAATTGAGAAATAATAATTATTTTTTTTTATTTCATTAAAAAAATTATTTTTAATTATTAAAAATGATTTTTAGAATAAAAATAACAAATAATTATTATAGCTCAATTTTTATATAAAAATTAAACCATAACTTTTATTTTAAATTTTTATTTTAAAAATTGAAAATAACAATTACTGTTCAATTTTTATAATAAAAATTGAAGTTGAATATCTTTTGAACCGAAGGAGCCTAATCATATATCGGCATATATATATGATCTACGCATTAATACCTTTCATTTGATATATAATATGTATGTACAAATGCATGCCTTGTTGGTTTTTTATTCTCCAAAATAAAAAATGTTGAATAACTCCTACAATTTATGCAGTGTAGTGTATGTGCCCAATATCTACAACCTCTAAAAGTTTCATAGAGATCCGATAACAAATGTCAAATGGTCACTGTAATGTCAATGCTCTGTTTATTAATAAAGGGAAAGGCTATTAAACACTAATTGCCCTGAGTAACGGGTATGTCGAAGTCGGGCAGGACCGACTGTAACTTACGCTCTCGTTTCACCTTGGTCTTTGGTTAATTCATGGCCCTTGGATATTTTCAGCCATCTTTGGTTTAGCTTTAGAATTTAATGGGGTTAAACCATCCCCGGAATAGATATACTAAGGAAAAAGCGACTTAAAAAACATTTTTTAAAACCCTTGTTGATATTCTAAAATTCGTAGACTTGGAGGGTATTGGTTTTCTTTACTTCTATTGATTCGCGCCAGTTATATCTCCCCGACTAGCGGTATTGAGAACGGATCCGTTTTCGACATTTTCTCGAAGGTTTCTCTCACAAATCTATCGAGAATGTGTTCCGTTCTCGGTCCGAAAAAGTATTACCTGTCGCTCAGTTTGTGGCAGCAAAACATAAGTTCTCGATATCCGTTTTCGGATCCGTTCTCGACACTTTCCCGATAGCGAAAACGGATCGAAAACTAATCCGTTTCCAATACGTTTTCGCTATCGAGAAAGTGTCGAGAACGGATCCGAAAACGAGTTGCAAACGTTTAGTTTCGCGATAGTTGAAAAAATGTTTTGTTTCATTCCATTTTGTTTCCCAAATGAATACTAGGCATTTTTGTTAGTTTTGTATATTTACTTATTTTAGTTTATTCTGAATCATAAAACCGAAGGATTCGTAATTTAAATATTTATTAAAAAAAAAAATATATATATATATATATTTAACATTACATTTACATTTTACATTAAATTAACAACATTCTCTGCTAGCTGTTCAAGAAGCAGCATTATTTAATGGCTAAACTCGTTGAAATACTGGCGTCTTTTTCTTTTTAATTGCATTTTATCTTAACTTTATTAAACACTTTTATAAACAAACACCGAACGAACCTTTTCCAGCAAAGTTTTTTCACAAATGACCTGACGCCGGCGTCAGCACAAAGTCAACAGGCAATAATTCGACAATTGCAACAAAAACAATATTTGACTTCCGAAAAATGCGTTGTGTTATTATTGTTTCGCCTCTGACTTTCTGTACATTTTTCTTTTTCCTTTGTTTCTCTTCTTTGCTGCTGTCACAAATAGAGAAAAAATAGCTAATGTCCGTTTGAAACCCGCATCTCTTAAGAAAAACGGATTTCGATTATAAGAGAAACTATCGTAATTCTCGTAGGTCCGGATACATACGACAAATTGTCGGGTGGGATGGCAGTTATTCGACACCAGTGTATACACACACATACACAACTTAATGGTTTTGTATCATGGTGCATGCCACAAGTTTAAAATAACAATGCAAATTATATTTTGACAAAATCTGGTTTCAATACTATAAAAGCGACTAATTGCCGGACTATTAGTGGAACACGAATAGGGGCGTTTTCCTATTCAAGGCTTTAAAGTAGCACGACCGCCCTCTGTGCGGCGTGCTAAAAAGGACGTCGCTCATAACCTGGGGTGCTGGGTTGGATGGCTGGCTACAACCCCCGTGGTGACCCTTCATAAAAAAACCTGGACACAACGCTCGACAGAACCATATAATCGGGTTGTTCATCACGATTGCCATCGTCGGCGGCACATGCCTTTCTAGATTTCCCGGTAATGATATGCGCAACTTAAGTAGGCACAACAGAGATGGCATCAACTGCGATTGGAACGGCTCTTCAGAGTTTAAATCAATAATAATGCGACATCTTTAATGGCGGCTCTCTATTTGCAACGTTCCATTTCGATTCTCGTTTGGATTTGGAGCTTGCCCTTACCCGAGAATACCTGCACATGCACTACGTAGACATGCGTTAAAGGACCCGCTAATTCGCCGTGTTGAAATTGATAGTGCTTTGCATAAGAGTTGTGTCGCGCTTAAGGGTTGCATGTCAGCCGAGCGCAAATGGTAGGGGAAGATATTAGTAATACGGAATGACCCATACCCATTCAAAATTCAATTCAAACCTAGTAACGAAAAAACCCAGTGGATGAAAACATGTTGCACAACCACATAATAATGACATCCTCTTTGTCGCCAGCTCAATTTCATGTCTTCGTTCCCGCTCGCCCTGCGGCACACGCAGCCGCCTGCGGGTGATTGCAGCGACTGTCGCACTACACCCCGTTCTGTTCTGCCCGCTCTATGATGCCACAGCAGCGTGCAACAATACAAACTTGAAAATGACAACAACGGCAGAAAATGTATTGTCAACGGGCAATAGCGAGAGCAGAGCGACATCGCCGGGGCATGAAATAGAAAGGACAACAAATTTTCAATTAAGTTGAAAACGGCTTGAGCAGAAATAAAATTGCTAAATAATCCTATATTTACACATCTACTTTGCTGCCAACAAGCAAGGGTACACATTTCCCGCCCTTCCCAATGTGATGTCATTGTTGCGGGTAATCAATTGAAACGCATCAGCATCTGAGACGGTTAATGATTTGGGTAGAATGGCCCCGTCCATACTTATCGCTATCCCAAAAGGCTGATCGCTTGGCACAGATACGACAAATGTTCACAAATTTGCTGGCGCGGGGATTAGGAAAAAAAGTATTATGTATATCATGGAAAAGTGAACGTATACATATGTACATATGCATGGTCAGAGAAGACATTTATAAACTTAAGGCCGATGTCCACTCGACAAGAATTCTTAACCGATGCTGCTGAGCTGCTGCTGTTAAGACGATATTCGTTTTTTTGTAGGTAAACCTCTGGAAGCAACCCTGAGCAGTTACCTCAATTAAGAGCAGCAGATTCCGTCCAAGTTCTACCCGTATTAAAGCGCCTTCCGGATGTCAATTTTCTGTAAATCACAGCACTACGGTGTTATTGGTGCAGGTCATTTTGATACATGATACAATAATTACAAGGTTGCGCACTGCGCAGCATCGATATTCTCAGTCGACCTTAGTTTGACGATTCAAAGGTGTAAACCGGTTTATCGAAGTGACCTGGTCGCTTTCGATTTCCTGGTGTAGGAAGTAACTTCTAACGAAATCTGCCAAAATGTGAAAAATCGACTTTGTGGCCCAGTTGGTGTGTGTTTCGCATCTCTGGGGTTCGATAAAGTCACTTCAGTTTGCGCTGCCTTGTAGGTATTGTATTATGGTTCAAAGCACATGAAAATATTCAAATGGAGAAAGCACATTCTAGAAAGAATTGACTTTTCGAAGTTGTCAACTTTTACATACAAGTACGTTAGAGTGGGTCAATTTTTTTCTCGACCATGCGGTTGTCAAAATCGTAATCTACGACGAAATCTAAGAAGGTTTGCCCAAGAAACCATGGGTCTAAAATCCAAATCGAGCTTCTCGTTTTATCGAGAATCTCTTCCTATTTTATATTTTTATACCCTTGCAGAGGGTATTATAAAATTGTCCGGATGTTTGTAACGCCTGTCCTTCTGTCCGTCTGTTTCTATGCTATCTCCTCCGTCAGTTTTAAAGCTATCCTCACCAAACTTTGCACGAAGCCTTTTGGTACAAATACGCTGCATATTTGTCGGTACTGGCCGGATCGGGTGACTATAGCATATAGCTGTCATAGGCTGGGGTGCAAACCGGCTCTGAACCGAAAACCACAAAGGAAAACGGTTCGGTTCGGTTCAGTTCACTGACGAGTCAAAAGCCGCACAAATTTTGGAAATTTTGATCGAATTGCTACGATAAGTCCTTATTGATGCCGGCTTTATGTAGCACCCAACCATTTTGAAACATGCAATTGTCCACCGACCTCTGAATATGCCTGTTATAAGTTAACATTCCTTCTCTGAAAGTTGCTAGTCGATTTGTTTGCATATATCGTTTCCTTTACGGGACAATATTCTCATTAGTCTGTCGAGCTTCTTCACCTTAATCCATTTTTAGCCAGGAGTACAGCTATTAAAGTGATATCATTATGCGCATTTTACTATTCAAACTTTTCAATTCTCTAGAAATTCAATATCGAAATTGTCGAAAAGTCACATGTCACTTAAGATATCATTATATTTCAAATATTGAAGCAAAAGTTCGGCGAAAATACACTATAGGCAAGCTTAAATATTTTAAAAAGTTCTCTGGTATAAAATAGCTTGCTCAGAGAAAATGTTGAAAATTTAAAGGATTAGCAAGACCAAATAGAGTTGGTTCAAACAAAAACCCGGGGTGTAATACTTCTTAAAACCAGAACTGGTACCTTATAATGTGTTCGAATCCTACTTTATTTTTCATCAAACAGTATGTCCCACCTAGGTTTATAGTTTTTAAACTTCTGCGGTTTCAAAAGTCCTAAACAATTACTTTCTGAACAGATTTAAGGATATTTTTGAATGTTAGACTTCAGAATAGGCTTAAAAGTTTAAGGTTTGGTGGAATGAAGGGTAATCTTAGATTTTATACTCAACCAAAGGCATTAAGAGTTGACATAGGGTAAAACTAGGGCGATCCAAGAAAATAATGCTTTTCCTTCGAAACTTCGGAAAAATATCTTTCCGCGTAGACTTTAAAGCAAACTTGGGCTTTATACCTAAGAAATGGCTTAGGACTTGAGACAAGGCAAAATTAGAAACGATCCTTGAACAGAAATTCATTTTTTGACAACTTTTGGACTGCCTTACTATCGAAAGTCTGGAAAGTAATAGATTTTCGAACAGATTTAAGCAACATTCGGGACGTTCCTAGATCCTAGAAATAAGTTTTTGACATTCTTTTAATATATAAATATTAGGTGCTTTGCGAATTCCTGTCCGCGCAGATTTTGGAGAAGATCGGGGTTATTTGTAAAAACAGAAAATGGCCTTCATTAAATTTATAATAAATAAAGACTGAACCGAACCGAAACCGCAGTTTAGTTGGTTTCAAAAACCATGTAATAAACCGAACCGGTGGTTCAAAAACTATGTGAACCACTGAACCGACCAGTCCTTATTTCCAATCGGTTTGCATCCCTGGTCGTAGGAACGATCGGTCGAGAAAAACTTTTTTGTTTTTAATGGAAACGCCTCCAAACTTCGAATTTCTTTTTTTGTTAACGATTGTATTTTAAGCAATTTTAATAAAATGGGTCGATCAGCACTGGTTTGCGAGAAAGAAAAGGGCTTAATTCTTGCCTTTTTAAAGTCCGGCTTGAATATAAGCCAAATATCACGGGAAATCGGTCGCACTGTTGTTGCCAATTTTTTGAAGAATCCTGAAGAATACTGCAAAAAACCCTAGCAAGCGACGCATTATTAACAAAGTGAGCAATTCAACCGCCTCATGCTCCCAACTTGCTGCACTCAGCGAAAATAATGTGTCCACTATGACGGTCTGGAGAGTCTTAAATAAATCTGATCACATTTTGAGAGGTGTACTTAAAAAAATTCCTCATTTGACAGTCCGCCACAAAGCAGCTCGGATCGAATTTGCACTAGAAAACTTGTCAACAAACTGGGCCTCGCTAATTAATGTCTCATTGTTAGTTTTCATATTTCTCATCAATTTTATTTTGTATAAGTAATTTTTTTGGATGAAAAAAGTTTGATCTAGATGGTCCAGATGGATTTCGTCATTACTGGCGTGATTTAAGAAAGGAGCCCCTTTACTTTTCGAAAAGAAATTTTGGTGGCGGGTCAGCAATGGTATAGGGAGCATTCAATAAGTTTGGAAAGCTGGATTTGCAATTTACGAGCTCCAGAATGAATAGTGCAGACTACAAGCAAGTCCTAGAAAATAGTTTGCTCCTCTATTTAAATGAAAACCGGGAAGCTCCCTATATTTTCATGCAAGACAATGCCCGAATCCCCACTAATGGGGTCACAAAAACTTTTTTACAAGAGTGTTCCGTCGAATTATTGAAATGCATGCTCACCAGACTTAAATCCAATTGAAAATATTTGGGGAATCTCTCTTTTTAAAAGGATCGCAAGACGTGTCTACAAGGAAAACACAAGCTACGACAGTGCTAGCAACCTTAAAAGTGCGATTTTAAGAAAATAGTACCTCCCTGAACCCCAGTTAATAGTGAATCTGATAGATTCAATGAAAAAAAGAATTTTTGATGTTGGAAGATGTAGGGGATCGACAATTAATGCCTAAATTAGTAGTTTGAATTGGTTTTCATTCCTATACTTTAAGTGTTTAAACTATTAGTGTCTTATCATTTTGATAAAGTTGAAAATGCCACTTACTTTTTATTTTGCTACAAAAAAACACTATAACAAAAACTATGTGACAATAATTATATTTGAGTTGAATCGTTTGTCTACATCGATTTAATATGAGTGAGCGACGGTTTATGCTATACGTAAATATATCTTAAAAATTATATTCAAAATACTGGTGTCTTATAATTTTTATATGAACCTTAGTATAGCTGTTATAGAAAAGTTGCGTCAGAGAAATAGCCTTAGTTAGAAAAACTTTTTTGTTTTCAGTGGAAATGTCCTCAAAATTGGCTTGTATTTGTTTTATTTGCTCCTACACAATTCTACAAAGTTTGGTCATAATCGGATGACTATAGCATATAGCTGCCATAGGAACGATCGGTCGAAAAACTAGTTCTTGTGAGAAAACCACTTTTGATTTTAATGGAAACGTCCCTTACGTTGGCATATATTTATTTAATATTCTTTTACACAATTCTACAAAGTTTTGTCAAAATCGGCAAAATAGCAAATAGCTGCAGTATGAATGATCGGTCGAAAAAGAAGTTCTGGTGAGAAAAACTTTTTTGTTTTAAACGGTCGAATTTGGTCGAAATCCGACATCTATATAGTAAAGCTCCCATGGAAAAGTAAGGTCCGAAAAGTAGTCTTATTTAGAAAAACAAAGCCTTTGCACTTGTATACAAAACTTCGGCCGTGCCGAAGTTAACTTTCCCCTATTTTTATACACTTGAAAAGTGTATTATAGTTTTGCCCAGAAGTTTGAAACGTACAGAAGGAATCATCTCAGACCACATTATGTATATATTCTTGATCAGCATGACGAGCTGAGTCGATTGAGCTTTGTCCGTCCGTCTATCCGTCTGTATGCTTCCACGCAAACTAGTCCCTCAGTTTTGAAGATATCGAGCTGAAATTTTGCACAGAGTCATCTTTTAGGTGCACACTGCACATATGTCGGAACAGCGAAAATCAGATGGTGACTTTTTGTAGCTACCGTACAAATTTTTTTAGTTATTTTATTTAATATTCCAATGAGACAAGACATTAAGCTTATAAATTAAGTCATTGGTCACAAAAGTTTTTAGTGTATTTTAACTTCGACACAGACGAAGTTAGCTTTGCTTTCTCGTTTTTAAATATACTAAAATTTATTTGAGTCTTCTAAGAAACTTGACAAAAGTAATTATGTTTGTTGTTATATCGGAAATTTCATGAGCTTTCAAATGCTGTTAATGTTTAGGTTAATTTTAAAAAGGTTTTTACCTCAATTTCCAATTGTGGTTCACTAATTTGAGTACTTTTACAACGATTTTTTTTCCAATCTTATTGTACTTTTCGGAATATATAGATATTGGGCCTCACTTGATATATGGAAAGCCTCAAGATTCTAACTTAAAAATTGTGGCTCAGAGAGTTTTTTGCGCTTAAAGGGGGGAGGGGGAGGAATTTTTCAAATCTGAAACAAACTCGATTTGAATCTGACGGACAGACGGACGGACAGACGGACATGGCTAAATCGACTCGGCTGTTAACGCTGATCGAGAATATATATACTTTATAGGGTCGCAAATGCTTCCTTCTACCTGTTACATACTTTTGCACAACTTCATGATCCCCCTTTTTCCATTTTTAAGGGGCACACCTAGTGTAATGGCCTAAAAAAAAGGTGATTTCCTATGGGAGCTGTACTAAATAGATGTCCGATTTCGAACAAACTTAGTAAAATTATGGAAAAGCATAACAAACTGTGAATTAAGAAAATTGAAGTCGATCCCAATTAAAAATAAAAGTGTTTCTCACTAGAACTTCTTTTTCGACCGATCATTCATACTGCAGCTATATGCTATAGTCATCCGATTTTGACAAAACTTTGTAGAATTGTGTTAAAGTATATAAAATAAATATATGCCAACGTAAAGGACGTTTGCATTAAAAACAAAAAAGTTTTTCTTACAATAACTAGTTTTGCGACCGATCGTTCCTATGGCTGCTATATGCTATAGTCATCCGATTTTGACCAAACTTTGTAGAATCGTGTGGGAGCATATACAACAAATACAAGCCAATTTTGAGGACATTTCCATTGAAAACAAAAATGTTTTTCCAACTAAGACTACTTTTCAGACTCCACTTTTCTATGACAGTTATACTTCATACGAGTAGATGTCCGATTTCGACCAAATTCGGTGGAATCATGGAAAAGCTTAGTAAACTAAGAAATACGAAGTTTGGAGGCGTTTCCATTTTAAACAAAAAAAGGTTTTCTCACTAAAACTATTTTTTCGACCGATCGTTCCTATGACAGCTTTATGCTATAGTCACCTGATCCGGCCAATTCCGACAAATGTGCAGCCTATATTTACCAAAAGACTTCGTGCAAAGTTTGGTGAAGATAGCTTTCAATCTGACGGAGGAGATAACATAGAAACAGACAGACGGACGGACGGACAGGGCTAAATCAACACAGCTCGTCGTGCTGATCAGTAATATATATAGCTTATGTGGTCGGAGATGTTTCCTTCAATGCGTTACAAACAGGGTCATTCCGTCAACTCCTTTTGAATTGCATTCACGAAATCAAAATCGAAGGCAAGTCACTTTCAGGAATACCACTATTGTGTCAGAGCTGCTTTCCTCATTTCTTCTATCTTTCTTCTTTGGCCTTGATGATAGCATCGCAACCGTTTTACGGTCTCGGCCGCGGCCACTAATTCCCGCCACTCGCCTCTGTCCCGAGCGACATCCCTCCAGAAGGGCACACCCAGCTTCCAAATATCTCGCTGCACCTGGTCGCGCCATCTCCGCTTCGGTCGACCCAGCCCGGGCGAGACTCCTAACTCGTTCGCATACCGACTGAACACCTGTTTTGCTGGAGCGTTATCATCCATATGGGTAACATGTCCTTTCCAGCGCAGCCGCTGTTGTTTTATGCGCTTAGTGTCCCCATAAGTGTCGCCAACTTTTAGAGGTCAATAAATCCTCCGAAGAACTTTTCTCTGGAACACGCCAATTGCCGCCTTATCCGTTGATGACATTGTCTATGCTTCTGCGCCGTATAGCAGGACTGGGATGATAAGCGACTTGTATAGAGCAATTTTCGTTTTCCGAGAGAGGGCTCTGCTCTTGAACTCCTTACTGAGCCCGTAGTAACATCGGTTTGCAAGAGTAATACTTCTTCGGATTTCCAGACTGGTGTTGTTATCGCTGGTTATCGTCGTACCAAAGTAGACAAATTCCTTAACAACAACTTCAAGTTGTACACAGAAAAAACAAGTAAGGGAGCTGTAGTCGAGTGCCCCGACTACAAAATACACTGTTCCCTTGATTTCGTGTGTTTTTATTTACATACACACACACTTACACATACACCAACATACACAAAAACGAATGAACGCATGCGGCCGCTCGCGATTACTGACAATGCAAGACCCCCTCTCTCCCACAAGCAAAATTGATTCGTGTATAACTTCGGTGTTTTTTGTCCGATCTTATTGATCTTTTCAGAATAGATAGATATTGGGCCTTACGTGATATATATAAAGTCTCGAGGGTCTAACTTAAAAATTGTGGCTCTGACATTTTTTTGCCCTTAAAGGGGGGAGGGGGAGGAATTTTCTAAATCTGAATCAAACTCGATTTGAATCTGGTATACACCTACCTACATGCAAAGATTTGTGGCTCTATCTCCTATAGTCTCTGAGATCGACGCTAAATCGACTCAGCTGTTGATGATGATCAAGAATATATATACTTTATAAGGTCGCAAATTCTATCTTCTACATGTTACATAATTTTGCACAACTTCATGATCCCCCTTTTCCCATTTTTAATGGGAACAGGGTATAATAATAGATTTTTCGGCAAAATTTTGGTCTTATATAAAAACATGTAAGAAAGTCGGTCAAGCCCGACTATAATATACTTTGTACCTGTGAAGTACTACCCATCACCGTTGCGACCGTTGCTGCCCATAAATGTTTGTTCACCTTATAACTCGACTATCGCTCATCCGATCTTTACCATTCCTTTGGCGGATTGTTAAAGAAGCCTGATTACTAAATATGTCCACAAGTTACGAACCTTCTATCTATAAAACTGCCGAGATATGAGGTTTTTTCCAGTTTGCTAAGGTTTTTTTTTCGGAAAGGGGATCATGAAGTTGTGCAAATGTATGTAACAGTGAGAAGAAACCATTTCTGACCCCTTGAAGTATATTTATAAATAATCCTGATCTGCCTGCATGTACAAGGAGTCTTCATTCACAAAACTTTGAGACTCTACATCTTGCCATCTCTGAGATCTCTTTTTAAAAGGATCCGCTCACGTAAATCGGACCATTGAACTAAGAGATCCTATGTTGAAATAAAAAAACGTTTTGCTTCTTTTTCTAATACATTACATTTTCAGGTCTAACACGTCCTGCGTTGTACCCGTTTGCTGCAAGCCAATACCCCTACCCTATGCTGAGTCCTGACATGTCTCAGGTGGCTTCATGGTAAGTAACTTTCATTCAATATCGCGCAATTTAAAATATGCAAATAAAAAACCTCCGTCTTATGGACAAATATATAACTCCTCTGTAGCACCTGAAGAGGAATACTGTTACCAATTAGTTGAAAATCTATTCGACCCTGCCGACTTCGATTTACCTGTTATTCAGCTGACCACAAGTATATGACAAAACTTGGATTCTCTATATCTCAGCTTTATTATTCGATTTTAATGAATACTTTCCAGATTAAGTAAATGGGCATATTCAACATATTTCAATAAATCCATTGTCTAAATTTATTCTTCAATCCCCATATTTGTTGTAAAAGGGTTTTTCTTGCTCCGATGCCATAAAGTATATTCTTGAGCAGAGTCGGCAGCCGAGTCGATATATTCATCAAAGACCTTCTCGGACTTGGTCGTTCGGAGAAACTTCGCGACTTTGTTGCGCACAGACAAACCACCGATGAGTAATTTAGTCTTAGCACCACTCCTTAACCATTTTCAACTTACCTCCCACAAGTCCTTAACTTGAAATCACATTGATAATGACATTACATTAATCCTACGTTCATTAATTTCGTTTCAGGCACACTCCATCTGTATACTCGGCATCTAGTTTTAGAACCCCCTATCCCTCCTCGTTACCAATTAATACAACGCTCTCAAGGTAATCGTAGAGTTACCCCATTCAGTTTCCGCCGAAACCAAATTTATATATTTATTCTTAATGATGCAATTCTAGCGACTTTCCATTCCGATTCTCACCGAGCCTGCTGCCTTCAGTTCATGCTACATCTCACCATGTATTAAATTCCCATCCTGCGATTGTTGCGTCCGGTTCCAAACAAGACTGCGGCGCTCAGGACACAACAACGAATAATCGGTATCCAAGGTAAGGTTCCTGTTTACGTAGCTCTGCATTTGGGATTGAATGTCCCATATTCAAGTGAGGTTGATGAAGTACACTCCCCCTCCTATGTATATGTGTGTAAGTCTGCTGACTGTCTTAACTGTTTAAAAATCGCGTAAAAGTTTGTAAATCTGTCTAAGGCATTCTAGAGTTCGCTGGTCTCCATCAAGTGTGCATCTTAGTTCGTGAACTGTTTGCTTGTACTTTATGAAACTAGTAATATGTTGTGTATGGATACTACTGGACAATTGTATTTCTCAGGATATCCTAGTGGGTGGGCGCTTAACAGTCGCCATCTTTAATTTACCCACAGAGTACTTCAACGGGCTCGCACACACACACACACATATATAATAGTGAGCAACAAATGGACAAACATCCTGGCTATATGAACTCTCTCATTGGCCCTCTCATTGATTAAGCGCCTGCGCATTGGACTTCATCCCCTAAAATTGGTCTCACGTTCGAATCACACTGCCCCTTAAATTCGAACGTCAAGTCTGAATGCATTCGAAGTTATTTAACCGAAGGGTTTTTACACTGAAAAGTATAAGGAATCGTTTTGAATGCATTTACTACAAAACGAAGAATTTGGATTCTCTTATAAGCTAAATTATAGCCATGTCAGTTTCTATGCTATCTCCTCCGTCAGTTTAAAAGCTATCTCTATCAAACTTTGCTCGAAGTCTTTATGTACAAATACGCTGCACTTTTGTCGCAACCGGCCGGACTTTAGCATAGGAACGATTGGTCGAAAAAGTAGTTTTAGTAGGACAACCTATGTGAAATGACAGAAAAATTATTGGTTACTGGATGAAATGACGAACGTTAAGGGCTTAAGCTAAAGGCCTATTTTCATTCATTTTTTATACCCTCGCAGAGGGTTTTATAAAATTGTCCGGATGTTTGTAACGCATAGAAGGAACCACATAATGTATATTTATTCTTGATCAGCATGACGGGCTGAGTTGACTTAGCCCTGTCCGTCTGTCCTTCCGTCTGTTTCTTTGATATCTACTCCGTCAGTTTTAAAGCTATCCTCACCAAAGTTTGCACGAAGTCTTTTGGTACAAATACGCTGCACATTTGTCGGAACCGGCCGGATCGGATATAGCTGTCATAGGAACGATCGGTCGAAAAACTAGTTTTAGTGAAAAAAACTTTATTGTCTTTAATGAAAATGCCTCCAAACTTCGTATTTCCTAATTTAATATGCTTTTCCATGATTCCACCAAATTTGGTCGAAATCAGACATCTATATAGTATAGCTGTCATAGAAAAGTAGAGACTGAAAAGTAGTCTGGAATGTCCTCAAAATTAACATGTATTTGTCTTATATGTTCCCACAAAATTCTACAAAGTTTGGTCAAAATCGGATGACTATAGCATATAGCTGCAGAGTGAATGATCGGTCGAAAAAGAAGTTCAAGTGAGAAAACTTTTTCGCGATTTTTCTATAGTTCGACGTGAAGCACTAATCAGTCGTTGCACAAATCGCTCGGTTCCTTGAATATCTGGAGGAATTTGCGAATCCGGAAGCGGTGGATCTTCAGCGGATTCTATGTATTCGGATTCTATGTATTCCAGCAAATGGTCATAGGGTATGCGTGCAGTGAATGGAGGCTCCGATAAAATGCAATCGTTATCCAAGTTTATTATGTCAACGTAATTATTTCGGTTAAAATTAATAGTAGGCTTTCTGTAAGCTCTTAGTTTTCTTGGGTCGTAGAGCTTTTCATATAATTTTCTTTAAAGACCTCTCGCGACCTCTCTCAAAATATGCGTTATTTTGAACAACAACCTTTCATAAAAAAAACATTTTTTTTTTAAGCTTATTTTGTATTTATTGAATCTTCTCTTAATGAGACTAACAATAATTTTTCAGATCTTAATCTAGAAACTATTTCATAAACCATCCCCTGTTGGAGATAGTTTGTGTTCTGCGGCCCTTCAAGTCAGTCGCTGGGTTGGTAGGTCATTTCTCCTGAGACGAGAATGCGTTGCTAGAATGGAAAGAAGATTTTGCAAGTTGATTTGGGTGGGTAAGAAGCTTCTCAGAATATTTTTGTTTAAGTTGCTCTATTTCAGTTTCGACCAATAATAAACATTGCCAAAATATTTACATTTTCGGATGGTTTGTTTGTAGTTAAATACGACCGCAGAAGTCTACTTGCTTTGGTTAACCAACGAGAATGAACGATTGGCGCAGCTTTCAAGTTGCTTAAACCTTCTGGAAAGTATCCGTTATGAATTGCATTAGCTATCCGGTACAAGAACTTAACGCCCGTTGAAAGATTTTTTTCCTGTTCTGACGACAAGGCAGGTGGCATATTTCCTAGCAGAATACGTTAGAAGTCGGGTACAACCTAAAAAACACATGTTACATATATAAAAGCAAAAATAGACATCTATATATTAATACGCTAAAAAGCTTTCATACGAATGTACGGCCCCCTTTTTAGCATAGTAAAACAAATTCAATTAATCCAAAATTTATTACATATGTACGTATGAGAATTTAAGCCCAGCCAGTGCAAAAAAAAAATTAATTGCAATTATTTATTGTTTTATAACGAATTAAAAGTTGTACTAATACATACACACACTTCACACATATAGCTGAGCAGACCAACGCATTGTTGTTGTTTCAACAGGCCAACACTCTCTGTAAGCTGTGCTCAGTTGTAATTTGACATTTGTAAACAGACAAAGTGGCTCTTAGTACGCTCTCCCTGTGAAGAGACGATCAACGGGGAAAAAAAAAGATTCTACTAATATTTTGTTTTGGTTATAAGCAGATTTAAAGTTTCTGGTCTAACGGAAATCGAATTGACAAGAAATTTTTTGCGAGGCAAGTGCTGCTAATGAAATGAATTTCGGAGCGTAAACAATAATTAATATTGTTAAAAAATTTGTTATATTGCTAATCCTATTGATATGTTCGTCTTCCTTTCTAGCATAGTAATGTTGAAGGGAGTATTAAGGGCGAAAAAAATTGTATTGCTATTATTTATTGTTTTATAGCGAATTAAAGATACGGTGACATGCAGATGGCATAGAATTCCAATTAACCAAAAAAATAAGTGCAAGAAAAGTCAGTATTCTTCGGGAAAATCGATCAGATACAGGAAAGGTACATTATAAGAAACATACAATTCAATGGGAAATTCACTAATCAAATTTAAATACACCGAGCACAATTGGAGACTGTGCTGTGATCTTGAGATTGAATCGGTATTACATCGAATCGGAAATACATCGAATATATGGATTTATTGCCTGTGTAGGGTCAGGCACTATCACTGCGCTACAAAATCCCGTCAAAAAATAAATGTATATATTTTGTCTCTTCACACTTTCTTTGGAGCCATCCCCAAGCAACATTTTCCAGAAATGCATTGAAAATTCTTTTAAGACTTTCACTTTACCAAAACTTTAACAAAAGATCAAGGAATGGAAGAAACGGTGTTTATAGCTTTCTGGGTAGCATAAAAAAGACCTAGCTATGCCAAGTTAGTTAACCAAATGTTGGCTGACTGTTAAAATTGGAATATATGTTAATCAGATTTTCCAGGGTTTAAAAAAGATTCAGATTCAATTATTTTTGGACCAAAAACTATGCCAATTTAAGACTTTTTTGACATATTACTTTAGACTTAAGAGTGAACATACTTTAATGTTAAGTGTTAATTTGTTCGATGGTCGAATTTCGACCACAGGGCGAGCCTAGTATTTATTAAAGTACCAATTGATTGCTCACCTGAACCTGTTTGCAGGTATCCATTAAATTCGCCTTTGTATGATGAAATACTTAAATTTTATAAACATCTAAATTATTTTCAAAGATGACAACGTTTTTTCGTATCAACGCACAGATCTCACAGATGGTAAGAGATAAAGGTTTGGCACGTATGGTACATGAACTTCTTATACTTGCAGGCAGCTCAAGTTTATTTTCAATTTTCGCCATGCCCCCTCCTGAGTCCGCAATTTATAAAAATCGTCATATCTCCCACAGTTTTGAAGATAGATGGTTCGTACCTTTTGGACATATTTAGTATCCAGGACTATTTACCGATCCGCCGAAGGACTGGGAAAGATCGTATGAACGGTAGTCGAGTTATAAGGAAAAAAATAGGGGAAAGTTAACTTCGGCTCGGCCGAAGTTTTGTATACCCTTGCAGTTTGTTTTTCTAAATAAGACTAATTATCGGACTTTACTTTTCTATTGGAGCTATACTATATAGACGTCCGATTTTACCAAACTTAGTGTAATCATGGAAAAGCATAGTAAACTAAGGAATACGAAGTTTGGAGGCGCTTCAATTGAAAACAAAAAAGTTTTTCTCACTAAAACTAGTTTTTCGTCCGATCATTCCTATGACAGCTATATCCGATCCGGCCGGTTCCGACAAATGTGCAGCGTATTTGTACCAAAACACTTCGTGCAAGTTTGGTGAGGATAGCTTTAACAGACGGATAGGCGGACAGGGCTAAATCAACTCAGCTCGTCATGCTGATCAAGAATATATATACTTTATGTGGTCAGAGATGCTCCTTCTATGCGTTACGAACATCCGGACAATTTTATAATACTCACTGCAAGGGTATAAAAACAAACTGCAAGAGTATACAAAACTTCGGCCGAGACGAAGTTAACTTTCCAATATTTTTTAGGCTTAAGACTCGGCGATATTAATCGATCCTTGAACAGAAATGCGATTTGACCACTTTTTGAACTGCCTTACCTTCGAAGTGCAGGGCTTTAGGCCTGCCGAACACAGAGAGCCCAGCTTTGGGAAATCAAACGCACAGGACACATAGTAAGCGCGCACACCAACAGCTTAGCGGAGCTTAGAATTTTGTATATAAAATTCGTAAGCTCCTGTAGCTCTGCCAGAACAATCCTAGAAGTGAGCTTTTGGCATTCTTTTAACTTGTCGTATCTCAAAAAAATATTATCTGCCTGATCTTAAAAAGTTAGAAAAATAATTCCTATCCACGCAGATTTGAGGGAAGATCGACATTTTCTGCGTAAGCGGAAAACAGGCCTGCCTTAAATTATCAGAGTGTTAATTTTGTCCATAAACTTGCGCTCAAGCAATGATGTAAACAGGTGCCAAAATCAATTTTCGTTCTTACACAATTCCGGGCGTTTCTGACGGACAGCTTTATGGAAGTTGCGCATACCCTGCTGGTAATATTCCTTATTGTCCGTTTTTCCCTGTGGCAAGAACTCATGGTGCCCCAAGACCCTGCAATTAAAAAAAACTCACTTTCGACTCAACTTGGCGCGCTCTTCTCTCGGCCCTCTGAGATTAATTTGTACCAACTTTATCATTCTGCAAATTAAATAAATAATTTTTGGATTGTGGATTTTATTTGACTAAAAATTACATGGATTTTTTAATTATGTGGACGGATTTCTTGAAAACCAAGCGAAAGTTGGCAAACTTGCAATAATTATTTTCGTCTAATCTCGTTGACAGATGTCAGATCAAAAGCCAGTGTCAGGTCGACGGGCTACCGCCACATTGCCAATCAATATCGCTTCTTTAAAACTAACTTTTTCAACTCGAAATTGGGTTTTAAAGGCCTGTCTTGTTTTACTTACTAAGCATTTATATCGTTTTAGCCGCAACTCCTGAGCAACATATTTGAGCAAAAAAACAAATTGATCTAAAATTATCATTATGTTTTGAGTTTTGTTTTGATTTACTCAGGCAATAACACAGGATGGAAACAGACATTTTGGTCCAGCCGTTTCGATTCATGAATCTGGTCCAGTTTGGTCCACTCATTCCAAAACTGGTCTCGGTATGGCGTCATAAGCTCTTGTTTTTAAACTATAGCGGAAAATTAATTTTACAGAATTTTCACTCCTAAAAAAATATTGCAGGTTTCACCGAGCAAAAAAATTTCTGCCTATTAAAATCAAGCGAAAGTGGCAATATTGGCCTACTGAGGCACTCATTCCAAACAACTTCTTGTCTTCCGTTTCGCTTTCCGATTATGGTGACTAGCAAAAAGCTGCGAACCATCAACGCATCTTTTTTAAGAAGACACTACTTTGTAGGCCGAGAACTTTTTGAACAGCCCTCGCAATCAAACATTTTTACTTTTGTATTATTTTTAATGAATCGTGCAACCAAATACAAAATACTGAATCAAAAAATCTTTTCCCGATTTTTTACCACAAGTTTTTAAAAAGCAGGTAAAATTAAGTCGCCTAGACCAGAATAGGGCCTTAAAAAACTTTTTTCTCAGTTTATGGGCAATTTTTTGAATTTTATTTTCATGTACAAGCCAGAGCGGTGGTCCAATTTTAATAAACTCATTTAGTAATTAATTTAATCTCATGTGTTCAATAAATCGCTTTCGATTTTAAAACTACACAAATCGTATGATAATTGGGTCGTTTTTGGATCGGAAGCGATTTGTAGAAAACATGGAAATATTCCAAATATAATTTACTGTGAAGTAAAATTCCATTTCGTACATAAGAAAAATAGTAACAATGTAATGTTGGGCTCCTGTTTTGTAAATCAATTAATAAGCTTTGGAGTCAAGAATCTATAAATACAGACGCCATTATGGTTGGAGATTCCATAACTATGTTATTCTGAACGTTTTTATACTCTTGAAGAGGGTATATTAAAATTGTCCGGATGTTTGTAACGCATAGAAGGAAGCATTTCCGACCACATAAAGTATATATATTCTTGATGACGAGCTGAGTTGATTTAGCCATTTCCTTCTGTTTCTATAGTATTTCCTCCCTCAGTTTGAAAGCTATCTTCACGAAACTTTCCACGAAGTCTTGCCATTCTTTCCACGAAGTAAGTCATTCTGGGCACTCCGGAGTCCCGCGTAGTTTTCGATGTACGCCCATCTCTAGCTCTGGCAAATGCAAAGGTTTTTTATACCCTTGCAGAGGGTATTATAAAATTGTGCGGATGTTTGTAACGCATTGAAGGAAGCATCTTCGACCACATAAAGTGACGAGCTGAGTTCGTTTAGCGTTGTCCGTCCGTCCGTCTGTGTGTGTTTTTTTTTTTAATGAAAAATTCACAGAAAATTTTTTTGTTTTTAATGAAAAAGCTTTTATCATTGGCATACACTTATTTTATATTCTTTAACACAATTCTACAAAGTTTGGTCGAAATCGGATGACTATAGCATATAGCTCCCATAAGAACGATCGGTCGAAAAACTAGTTCTAATGAGGAAAACTTTTTTGTTTTTAATGAAAACGTCCTTTTTATTGACATATTCTTATTTTATATAATTTAACACATTTCTACAAAGTTTTATCAAAATCGGATGACTATAGCATATAGCTGCAGTATGAATGATCGGTCGAAAAAGAAGTTCTAGTGAGAAAATCTTTTTTTGTTTTAAGTGGGATCGCCTCCAAACTTTGTAATTGACAGTCTATTATGCTTTTCCATGATTTCACCAAGTTTCGTCGAAATCAGATATCTATATAGTATCCCATTGAAGATCCCATTGAAAAGTTAGGTCCAAAAAGTAGTCTTAGTTAGAAAAACTTTTTTGTTTTCAATGGAAGCTGCAAGGGTATACAAAACTTCGGACGAGCCGAAGCTAACTTTCCCCTATTTTTTTGTCTGCGGCGGGTGCCAATCCATTTTCCCCAAAAAAAAAAATAATATAATCGGGAGCAAATGCGAGCGGCGACCCCAACTGGTACAGAGTATAATATAGTCGGGCTTGACCGACTTTCTTCCTTGTTCTAGGTGATTTATTAAACTTTCCTGCCGATTGTAAGACTCAGTTGCCCAATACCGAACACATAACAGAAGAAGTCGCTAAGCAGCAGGTCAAAGTTTTGCTTGTCTATATTTTTTGTTGAACCGAACCGAAATTCTAGGTTCGAAACAGATTCAGGTTCTGCTTTTATTTTAAAAAAAGTTCGGTTCACAGCAAAATAAAAGTCGGAATTCCTGTTCAAAACCGGTTTGCAGCCCTGATATTCACAATTAATTTAATCTCAGCACAGGACCTAAAATGCTAAAAAAGATGATTGATACTAGAAAAGTTTTTCACGCTAAGCCCTAATCTGGCCTTAGAAACTCCATGTCTAATGGATTAACTTTAAGCTTGACATAAAAATGCAGAAATGGCTAATTTGGCCATATTTCCAAAGACAAAATATTTAACAACGAGAAGGCTAAGCTAACTACCGCTGTGCCGAAGTTTTTATAACCTTGCAATTGCTCTTTTTGAAATAATGATTTCGACCAAACTTTGCAAAATGTGTTTGAAAGCATATATTATTAATGATGTTCTATTTAAACATTGTAACATTGCACACTGGGCAAGCCGGCCGAAATTTTGGACAAATTCAAACTTTTTTGTTTGGGAAACTGAAATTTGGAACATTTTTACAAATTGGTTTTTGAATGGTAGCAATTCAAAGTTGATTTTTCTTGAAATTGTTCCAAAAAAACCAAAAATTAATATTCGAAACTAGGAAAGAAACAGCTTCTAGAGTTTCATTGTATATTTTCGGCTACGGAAAAGATTTCAATTAAAAATTACAAAAAAGTTTCCAATTCTCTTCGTTTTCATAAAAAATGGAAAAAATCTTAAATTTTGTGGGTTTTGGCAACTTTGAGTTATGAGTGCCCACCAGTGCCACTGGGTGTTCACTGGCAACATGACTAATTATTTTCTTTGAATATTGTACTATAACTGGAGTTATGCGCTTTTGCGCGGTTTTGCTTTGATGTTATTAAATCGCTTTTAAAAATGTATCCCCATTTGGCATCGAGCGAGTTTCAATTTTCAAGTCAGCCGAAAAGTATGCTTTTCTTTTTTAAAACATAGGAATTTTGTCCATTAAGCTAAACTGTGAGAGCTAAGCTATTTTCATTCCCATGGATTAAAATGTGTAGCATACTTTTAGAAGCACGGACTTGCGGTTTAAGATACATACTAAAATTATTTTTCAATTAATTAGTTTTTTATTTTTAGTTTTATGTTTTAAGAATCCAATAAAAGGAACAGGTTAATTAAATGAAATAATAAAGAAAGTAATCAGCTTGACTGAAAATCCTTAACGGGGTGGTCATTCAAAGTTAGTACCATTTTGGGTCAATAACTCATAAACGACTAATTAGATCATGACAATTTTTTTTGCAAAATTTGGCTTTAATCTAATTACAAGTTTTTTTTTTAATTTAAAACCAAAATGTTGAAAAATTTTCCAACTTTGATTTGGATTATCAATGTTATAAAATTTTTAAATTTTTAAAAAAATTATGTGCGTTAAGTTCAATTTTTTAAGAATATTTCGTAAAAAATTCAGCTTCCTAGCTAGTCTGGTGTAGAAATGCCAAAGTTTTTTCCAAAAAATGAGATTTCTGGCCCACAGTGCAATGTAAAAAACGTTTTTTTTTTCTTTGACCCATTTTCCGACCGATCGTTCCGATGGAAGCTATATGCTATAGTCATCCGATTTTAACAAAACTTTGTAAAACTAGGTGAGAGCATAATCAATAAAAAAATGCAAAAGTTCAAGTTGGTACCATTTAAAACAAAATAGATTTTCTTACTAAGCCTTTTTTTCAGACCAATCTTTTAAATGGGAGCTCTACCATATAGTTGTCCGATTTTCATCAAACTTGGTCAAATTATGAAATAGCATAGAAAACTGAAAAATACGAAGTTTGGAGGTGTTCCCATTGAAAACAAAAAAGAGTCTCAATAAAACTAGATTTTCGACCGATCGTTCCTATGGGAGCAATAAGATATAGTCATCTGATCCGGACGGTACCGACTTATTAGCAGCGTGCAGTAGAAAGAAGAATCTGTGGAAAATATCAGCTCGATAACTTTAAAACTGAGAGACTAGTTTGCGTAGAAACAGACAGAGGGACAGGGCTAAATCAACTCAGCTCGCCACCCTGATCAAGAATATAGATTATGGGGTCGGAAATAAATATTTCCATATGTTGCAAACTTCTGGGCAAAATTATAATACCCTTTGCATTTTTGTATTTTACATGAGCACCAGTCATAAAAATTTCTAAATTATAGGATTTTTGTTTAAAATAATGGTTTATTGATTAAATTTTTTTGTCTAAATACTTATGCCGACTTGTGTATATGGGTATTTCCATGATAACGAACATGACCGTCGTACGCATTTAAAACAGAATAAAAGTCAAAATAAACTTTTTTTTTTCTTCTGCCACTTTAACTTATAGCTCTTTCGGAGCATTTTATTTGGTGGAAAAGTTAGTGGCAGACAAAGTGCTGGTTCCAAGATAAAGCCAACCTAAAAGCGATACGCACGTGACCAAAGATGGAAGTGCTTTTTTTGGGAATCAATATAAGTGCGGAACTCAGCGAAACCTGCCAAAAAATTTTAGTGCGACTAATTTTGAAATGTTTTTTAATCACTTTTACTGTATATTAGAGTTAGTTTGACTGAAAAAATTTCTTTTTTTTTTTTAAGAAAGTAAAATAGGATTCGCTACGTGACATTGCGCACGTGACAAATTTTTCCATCATAATATATTTGTGATTTCTGTTATAATATAAAGCAAAATGGTACAGTTAATTGCAATCACATAGTTTGTAATGGTTTCATTTTCATTATTTTTATACTCTGTACCAGAGGTACACAGAGTATATTAAGTTTGAGCAAAAGTGTCCGTCCGTCTGTCCGTATGAACAATCAGATCTCAGTGATGGTAAGAGATCGAGGTTTGTCATGTATGGAACATATGTTTCTTATACTTGGAGGCAGATCATGATTATTTTCAATTTTCGCCACGCCCCCCTCCCGCCCCCGCAATATCGAAAAAAACGTCATATTTCCCGCAGATTTATAGATAGAAGGTTCGAACTAGGGATATCGAATATCGAATATTTTTCCGAGGCGATATATCGGATATCGAATATTTTTTGGCGATTTTTTCAGCGATATTTTGCTTGCAGCGTTCGGTCACACTGCTGCGATCAACTGTTTCTTGAGTTTTTTGTCGAACAAAAAAATAGTGGAAAAAAACAGTTTTTTTTTTTTAAATTGATTACTCAGCTTGTGTTAATCGAATAGGGGTTTCATTAATATTGCTGAGAAGTATTTTGATGCATCTGGTTGGGGGAGAACACTATTTGAATTTGAGCTTCTGTTTACTTTAGAATTTATATTTTAATCGATTACTAATCTTTAAGTTGATCATTGTTATTATCCCAGGACGGCAACGCAATCTCTCATTAAGTTCTCTCTTTCTCCTATTCAAACTCCTCTTTTGACTTCACTCAATCTTTGTTAAATATCACTTAGTCAGTAAGCGTTGAACCGCCACAGAGCGAACATCAGCACGAAGCCAGAATAAACATACAAATTTATAATGTGAAGCGAAGCATTTTTCCTTCAAAATTGGGACCAACCTGGAGAGACGATAATTTGAACGGATTCTTAAAGATCCTTCTATCTCAATTTACTTGTCCGAGAAAGCGGCCAACACATTAAAATCAAAATTGAATAGAAATTTTTATAAATTAATAATATTAAATAAAAGGTGCTAAAATATATATATAATTTTTGCTGTGTTAACCACCATTATACAGTTTCTAAGAATACACAATTTATTGCCCCAAGCATACCCTAAGTTATGGAATTTTCCAAAAGTTGGAGACTTTTATAGTTTAAAAGATATTAATAAATTAAGATATATAAAAATAACAAGAAAGATAGTCGGTCAAGCCCGACTATAACATACTCTGTACCTGTGAAGTGCTGCCCATCACAGTTGCGACAGGTGCTGCCCATAATTGTTTGTTTTCCCTATAACTCGACTATCGTTCGTCCGATCTTTAAAATTTCTTCAGCGGATCGATAAAGAATCCTGTCAGAAAAGTGTCATAGGCTACGTCTTATGTCTGTGAAATTGACCAAAAACAGCGCAATTCGCAAAATTTTACCGTTCATCCGATTTCAATGGAACTTTGAATCCAATCGGATGAAAATAGGTTTTATGCATGCAGAGTTTAATGACCCTAAGGTCAAATTTGCCAACATCAGAAAATGGCATTACAATTTTCCAAGATCGCAAAATCACATGTAAATTTATTTCACTTACTGCCCTTACAAACCGAATTTCAAGTCAATCGGATGAAAAATAGATTTTTACATATCGAATTTCCCGAGAATTTTCCTTGATGGCGGATTTTCTGAAATCGGGAAAACACGTGTCCAATTATTTCGTCTACTTTGCTTATAAACCGAGTTTCAAGTCAATGAAAAAAAATTTACCCATACAAACTTTTCCTGGAATTTTCCGACCCTACGGGTAAATTTTTCAACATAGGAAAATAAAATCTCTGTTTATTTCACTTACTATCTTTGCAAACCGAATTTTAAGTCAATCGGATGAAAAATAGATTTTTGCATATTGAATTTCCCGGGAATTTTCCTAGCGGGCAGATTTTCCGAAATCGGAAAAATACGCGTCCAACTATTTCGTATACTTCGCTTACAAACCGAATTTTAGGTCAACCGGATGAAAAATAGGTTTTTGCATATCGAGTTTCCCGAGAATTTTCCTTGTGGGTGGATTTTCCGAAATCGGAAAAATACGTGACCAATTATTTCGCATACTATGCTTACAAACCGAATTTCAAGTCAATCGGACGAAAAATCGGCGCTTTCCCGGGAATTTAACGACCGTACAGTATAATTTTCCAGCTTCGAAAAACAGCATTTCAATTTAATTCACTTAATGTCCTTACAAACCGAACATCAAGTCAATCGAATGAAAAAAAAAATTTACCCATACAAACTTTTCCGACGCTATTCCGGGAATTTTCCGACTCTACGGTCGAATTTTCCAGCATCGGAAAAACACGTTTCAACTTATTTCACTTACTGTCCTCACAAGCCGAATTTCAAGTCAATCGGATGAAAAATAGATTTTTGCATATCGAATTTTCCGAGAATTTTCCTTGTGGGCGGACTTTCCGAAATCGGACAAACACTTGTCCAATTATTTCTCGTACTATGCTTACAAACCGAATTTCAAGTCAATCAGATGAAAATACAATTTTCACCTTACAAACTTTTCCGATGCTTTCTTTTTCGGGTGGAATTTTCCAAAACCCCGTTTTAGTTCGCACATTACCACATAAGGAAACTCCTGTCCAAATTTCAGCCCTCTAGCTCTTTTAGGCTGTGCGATGATTGCCAATCAGTCAGTCAGTGTGGAGCTCCCATACAAAAGATAGTTCTGAAAAATGGTCTTAGTGAGAAAAACTTTTTTGCTTTTAATGGTACCGTTTTATTTGGTATTTGTTTATTTTATATGCTTTTACATAATTTTACGAAGTTTTGTCAAAATCGGATGACTATAGCTTATAGCTCCCATACGAACGATCGGTCGGTTTATTCATTTTTTTTAATGTTATAATGAGGCTATTCACTAGCCCTCGTAAAATGGCAAAGCGTAAAAGTGTAAATCCAAAAGTTGACGAAGCAACAACAAAACACATGAGAAATGGGTGCAACAAGCTTTGAATAAGCGAAAAATTGACTTGGTCCTTTAAGAAATAGTATGCAAAATAGCTGTATCACTAAAGAAAATTAAAACAATGTTTGGAGTAGGTGCTGGCGGCTCTTTACAGACAGAGTTTTGATTGTATTTTTTTATGCTTTTAAGTCTTGGGTGTTCACGACCCCCAGTTAAGCTACGGAATTGTTAAATTGAGGAAATTAAAATTTTTTTAAACATGTCAGTAGAATTGTTATGTTTTCTTCTCCTTGTTTTCGAATTGATGGCCTGGTTAACGCCGCCATGCATCATGTAGAGCGAGCGCTTGACAGGTGACATGAACACAGCTTCTTGCCATTGTTGCGTCCCTTCAACATCAGCGTGCAGGTCAGCCGATCCACAATGTGACACTTCGCCTTGCGGAAACGCTAGGCGTCATAACATTCTTCCAGCGCCTTTGCATTGCCTTTCAGTTTTCTTCTTTTTAATGTACAGTTTGCTGGTGTGACCTCATATTTTAAAGACAAAAATCTCGAAATGGCTCGTTACTATTTTTAACAGATTCTTTGAAAAATTTTACAACCCTTCAAAACATTACACTTTTTCACATTTACGACTGATTTTTTAAACATACCCTAAGGCATGTTAAATGTCGTAATCTTTTTCTCATGTTTTGTTGTTGCTTCGTAAACTTTTGGACTTACACTTTTACGCTTTGCCATTTTACAAGGGCTAATGAATAGCCTCAATAACATCTGCTGTAGTTGTAAAAATTCACCTCACCTCAACAAGTGGCAGGACACCTCCTTTGCACAGTCAACAGTTGTCCAACAGTTTTTTGAAGCGAACGCGGAACTTGTATCGTTTATCGAAAGGTATCAATTTCGAAAAGGATACCAGCAGAAAGCTGATTTTCTGAAAACACATGTAAAAGAGTGAGGATGTTTATCCACCACAGTGAAACTGTAGAGTCGATGCGTTTACACTCAACAATACGGTAAGCTCTTTCTGCGAGGTGAAAATAGTTTTCAAACTGTCAGGATTGGTCTATTAACCACAAATCAGCAGAAGGCTCTTAGTTTCTTTGAGAAAAAATAAAACTGTATTATTTACAAACTTTTCCACTGTCCAAGAAACTCTGAGAGCGCACAGAAGTGAGAGCTGCGCGTACGCTCTCAGCGCGCACTGCGCATCTGTGGCGCTGACACACACCGGCCTGGCCTCTCCCTTACGATGTGGGGCGACTGTCGTTTGGCATCGTAAACGTTAGCATTAAAGCCCGAAAGACGAATGTAATTCGTCAAATTGTTGTGCTAGTATGTACACGTTTGCGAAAAACTTTATTAGCGGCGGTTGCAAGACAATACAAAACATAAAACTAAATAAACGCCACTCAAATCGAGCAGATTTTCGATTAAAAATTGTATCGCGAAAAGCCAATCGTTCGTCAGTTGGCTAAGGTTAATTTGAAAGCGGTACAAGCCACTGCAGTTGGTTGTCGGTCCGATGCAGGGCTAAAAAGTTAATAATTTTGCATAACTCAAACTGAATCGAAGACAGTTACTAAATCCGCCCAAAACAATTTGAGTCTCGAGTGACACCTAATCGTTATTTTAATTTTTCGCAGGGATGATTTAGAGTGAAAAGTGTACATAAATATCTCGAAGAAACAGGGACATCATGCTGTGTCTGTCTGTCTGTCTGCAACAGTAGAAATTTTGTATCTATATTTCGTTGAAGTTTAATTGTATTTCAAATCTCGCTCATATAAATTAACTCAGCAATAAGGGAAAGAGGCATAGCAGTCAGGTCGAGCAGTCGAGCAAGCATACGAGAACTCAGTGTGCGTGTCAGAGCGTGTGTATAACTAAAGAACCGTTAGCTGCTCAGGTGCATCTCTTGGGGAATAAGTTGTGATAGATAGTAAAACTGTCATTTAAGAATTGTGCATTGAGTCCTAGCAAAGGAACGGAATGTTATTATGTGTTGCGTATCGCGCTTCGCTTGAATCTGCAACAGGCAGGCAACAGGGTAACACAGAGAACTTTGCAGACTCAGCACGAGAGCGGGAGCAAGAGAGAGTTTCAATTAATTAATGTGCGAGCAAGGACTATGAAATTTGATTATGTATTTTGCTGCTTTCAATAAGAGTGGAGGGTGGCACAGGTCAAGAATGTATCATACAGCCATGAAATTAAGTGCTTTAATATATCTGACAGACAGATAGATGCAAGGTGTCTCTGACTGGAATGTAATTTTCAAACATTCCCTGCAATTGAGTGAGATACAAACAATATATCGCGGTGAATTTTTCAATGCAGAAATGAGTAGCAGGTGTAGACAGTTTCCATAGATTGCAACACACATGAAAAAGTGAACAAATAAAGCGACCCCTAAACCGAACAATCAAAACCAAATGCCACTGGAGGAAGTGCAAAAGGAGCCACAGCAGTTAGCACAGCTTGTGGCGTGCGCAAAGAGCCACTTACATTTGAATGACTTCTCAACAGAAGAAAGTGGCAAGAAGTTAGTAGGGGATGCTCAGTTCCTTGCTCCACCTCCTCCACCCAGTAATTCGGCCGAACCAGCGCACTCGATACGCCAGGGTAACCTTATCAATGACGAGTGGCTAGCTAATGATCAACTTCACATACCAACGAGTCAATACGATAACTCCATTCGAATTCCCACCATGTCCAGCTTTGGAGCTTCCGCAGACGCACTCGCAGAGTCGCTGGACAATTGGCAAGCCATTGCCAATAATGAGCAGGTAGACAAAAGCAGTGCTAGCAAAATGTCCAATGCTGATTCAATTGATTCAACAACAACAACTACCACCACTGCAGTTACTCCTGCATCTGAAATGGGAAGCAACCACACAAAACACAGCTACTTGGACACTTTCCGCAATGCCTACGGTGAGTACACTGCCCTGAATGCGAACTGTGCAAAGAATCCGAATCTGGATATCCTGGAGCACATATTCAATGTGCCAGCGAGAAGCTCAGTGGTTCCAATCGCTACCACGGCGTTATCCGAGCTACTCCTACGTCAACAGAAGGACGTGTTCCGACATTGGCAGAAAGTGGATGATGCAG
Source organism: Lordiphosa collinella (assembly GCA_018904265.1). Taxonomy (NCBI): domain Eukaryota; kingdom Metazoa; phylum Arthropoda; class Insecta; order Diptera; family Drosophilidae; genus Lordiphosa; species Lordiphosa collinella. Next base: position 170,910 of record JAEIFV010000529.1, read on the forward strand.
ATCGCAACCAAGATCGGGACGAACTGTTAGCTCGCGTATATAGCAATAATGTTTTGTCCCAGCAAAAGTGTAGTCAGCAGCAACAGCTCTTGGCCACGCAACTGCTTTACGCACGGTTTCTGCAGCCTCAGTTGTCAGAGCCAGAAAGAAATACTGAACGAGCATTGCATATTGTCGAATTGCCGGGATCGAAGAACTCAAGTTCGTCGGTTTTCCAAGATGTGACCGTGCCATCTGGCACTGGCACTTCGCAAGACAATAATAACAATAATAGGATACTAAACGACATTGAACGAGGTGGTGTGAGATGTAGCGACTTGCCTCCAATACATCGACTCCCGCAACCCAGTCCGTCAAGTGAGAAGCGCAATCATGCGAATCCAAAGTCGGAAAAAAATACAAAGGATAATTGCGACTCGGAATCAAACAGCTATTTCTTCAAGGAACAAAAGAACATATTGAGCGATGTTAAGAAGGGGCTAGAACAACTTACACTACTTTCAAGCCAGTTTCGGGAAACCCTAATATCACGGAATCCTGCTCGGTCTCACGGAAACGATTATGGAGATAACGATACGGCGCCGCTTGATGCCACTGTAAAACGACAACTGGACGGCAACAGCAAGTCAGTTGAGGGTATGTTGACCCAGGTGAGAAGGCTGTATCATCAGTGGAGCAGTGCTGAGCTGTATTATCTACGCAGCTTGCAACGATTGGGTCTTAAGCCAGACGATGGAACTGGGTCCAGTCGCACACCGACTCATACTGTAATGGCCCTGGCCGCCATTGCTCTGTCCGCCGAGTGCGAAGCTGATCAAAAAAAAGGATTTCGCAAGCAGGAGCCGAAAAGCGAGTCGGATTTCCCCGAGGGAAAACCCCGCACGCTACAAGATATCGAGAACTTCATTCTGCAACAGGCCTCCACTGCAGTTATTCAGGAAACCAATCGTGCTAGCACCACCCCACCCAATGGCCACTGTGATACTGGCAACAGCGATAGTGAGGAGTCCACTCCAGTTGCATCCCCCATGTGCATATGGCATCCAAAAAGCAGGGGCAGGGACGTGCGCCTTGCCGATGAAATGGAAAATTGCACCACCGCAGCTGAGGTTATTCTAGAATATGCTTCGTTGGGATCTGAATCTAAAACCAATGCCTTGAGAATGCCAAGCATGTTTACCACGAGTATGGCTAATGCAGATACTGGTGAGAGCAGTCCTGCCTTAAATATCTCGCCTGGCGTGGCGCGATCCAATCGAGAAACAGTAGCCGCAGCCGTCTCAAGCGTCGGTGACACTAGCTATTTGGCCGACATTCAATTTCCTCCCACACCAACTACACCACCGACAAGCAGCAACAGTAGCTGTTCGACTGGAACTCTAGCTGGGTCTGCTGCGTCCGGTGCGTCCAGCAGTAAATGCCATCGGAGAAAATCAAGGTATGCGCGACGCATCGAAACTCCAACAACATCGTCCACTTCATCGGGCACAACCGTGAGAAGCAACTGCCAGCAGGAATATTCGAGCTATAATATCGATATGGCCAGCTTGCCAGTGTCACCAACTGCGTTAGCAACGGCGACGTCAACTCCTGCATCATCGGCGATCGCTGCCGTAACCGCCCTCCAGGAACGCGCACTTACTGATATGTTTAAGGCACGGTTTAGTGCGCTGACGGCGGCCGCTGCTGGAGTCGGCGACAAGTGCGAAGCTGTGCCCATGGCAGACGCTCCATATGACCTGAGCATTGGGACCAGGCTGAAAAATATGTAAATGTATAACACAAAGCAACACACAAAGACTGTTTCCACCGTGCGACTTTTTAGCGGTCTAGCATCTTGATGAGTACTGAATACTTAAATGAAAAATTGAAATTTGTGGCAGTTGCGGATGGAGTTCAAAATTGTTGCCAAATGCTAGGCGCTAAAATATTGTTTGATGGAAACGCGCTATAAATACGCAAACCTAGACTTCAAACTCTCACATTAATACACTATTTCACATTGACAACTCATAGCCCTTCTATTGTTGTTCTGATCTCCCTTCATTTCCGACTTAACGATCCAAACGAACCCCTTAAAACTTAGTCTTCTGCTTTAGTTCCACCGTCCGGCAAGAGTAACCGATTTTGGGTTAAGGGTAAGTTTTCACACACCAAAGAAAACTCTTTCTAAGAATGCACCCCCAAAATCGAGTGGAAATCAGTGTCAATAGTAAGCAATGCCCTCGAATTCTTAAACTAGGCATAATTATCAGTTCTGGGACATTTGTTCTCAGGTGCTATCATATTAATTCAAGACACTGATCACTTAGTAGAAAACTAGCTAAGAACTTTGAACTATTTGAATATTATTTGGCTCTCGCAAAAGCTCTAAAAATTAACCAAGCTACTTTTACACATAAAGCCCCAGGAGTGTCTTAAAATCAGGGACCGAAGGTAAAGGTTATAAACAAAAAAGAAAGTCGGTCAAGCCCGACTATAACATACTCTGTACCTTTACCATTCCTTTGGCGGATCGATAAATAAACCTGATTTTTACATATGTCCAGAAGGAACGAACCTTCTATCTATAAAACTGTTGGAATTTGCGGCGGCGGGAGGGGGCGTGGCAAAAATTAAAAATAAACGTGAAGCTTATTCCCCATACAAGTCAAACCTCGATCTCTTACTATCTCTGAGATATGTTTGTTCATACAGACAGAGGAACAGACGGACAGACAGACAGATGGACAGATAGATGAACAGACAGACAGACGGACGGACGGACGGACAAACGGACATGGCTAGATCGACTCGGCTGTTGATGCTGATCAGGACTATATATACTTTTTAAGGTCAGAGATGCTTCCTTCTGCATGTTACATACTTTTGCACAAACTTAATATACTCTGTGTACATCTGCTAAATGTAAAATGGCTTGACACAGCCCAAAGGGCCAAAGCCTGGCCTCTCTCAATCTCTTGGCTTGTGCGTTTCTAATTTTTGCACAAGAAAAAGGGTCCTACAGTTTAACGCCGAATCCGAACGGCAGTTTGAGAAGTTTTTGCATGGCTAATTACTTCAAAGCTGGCGCTAGAGAGGGGTGACCGGGTGTAAAGTTTACTCTGGTACAGATTATAAAAATAGGGGAAAGTTAACTTCGGCTCGGCCGAAGTTTTGTATACCCTTGCAGCCTCCATTGAAAGCAAAAACAATTTATAAATACTATACAAACTAACTAACAATTTCGAAATTTGGAGGCTATTCCATTTAAAACAAAAATTTTTCTCACTTAAACTAGTTTTTCGACCGATCGTTCCTATGGTCGCTATATCCCATAGTCATCCGATTTTGACAAAACTTTGTAGAATTGTGTGAAAGCAAACCAAATAAATAAACCCCTTTTTTAAAAATATTTTCATTAAAAACAAAAAAGTTTTTCTAGCTAAAGGTACGGTCCCACACGCAAATAATTTGCGCAAATATTTCAGAAAATTTGCCTATTTTGTTTGCCTTATGTGGGAACACCAAACAGTTAGCGCGCAAACATTTGCCAAGTAGCCTTTGCTTATGTTTGGAATATTGCTTTAAACAAATATTTGCCTAGTGGGACCAAGAGGTCGTGGGTTCGATCCCGCCTCGGAACATCTAATGAAAAGTTTTTTCTTTGAATAAACTTTACACCCGGTCACGCCTCTCTGCTGTTGGCGCCAGCTTTGTAGTAATTAGCCATGAAAAGCTTCTCAAGCTGCTGTGCGGATTTGGCGTTAAACTGTAGGTCCCTTTCTCTTGTGCGAAAATTAGAAGCGCACAAACCAAGAGGTTGAGAGAGGCTCGGCTTCGGCCTTTGGGGCTGTGTCAATTAAAATAAAAATAAACCACAAGCCAACGAAAGAACAAAATGTGTATATACTTCCTAGTTATTGAGCTATTTTTATACCCTGTTCCCATTGAAAATGGGAAAAGGGGGATCATGAAGTTGTGCAAAAGTATGTAACAGGTAGAAGGAAGCATTTGCGACCCTATAAAGCATATATATTCTTGATCAGCATCAACAGCCGAGTCGATTTAGCCCTGTCCGTCCGTCTGTCCGTATGAACGCGTCGATCTCAGAGACTATAAGAGCTAGAGCCACAAATTTGTGCATGTAGATAGGTGTATTCTGAAAAGATCACTAAGATCGGACAATAAACACCGAAGTTATATACGAATCAATTTTGCTTGTGGGAGAGAGGGGGTCTTGCATTGTCAGTTATCGCGCGGGGCCGCATGCCATGCGTTTGTGTGTATGTTGGAATGTGTGTATGTGTGAGTGTGTGTGTATGTAAAGGAAAACACACGAAATCAAGGAAACAGGGTATTTTGTAGTCGGGGCACTCGACTGCAGCTCCCTTACTTGTTTTATATAAGAAACTAGCTAACCCTGCAGAAGTTGTTCTGTCCTCCCCTATTTCTTATCTTTCTAACCTCTGACTTAAATGAGATACTGTGGCTATTTAAGATTGCAAATATCGCTACTCTTTTTCCTAAGCAATCCGACACTTCGTTTCTGCTTATGCACTGTTTATCCAATAGAAAATCATCGCTTTCGATGTTTCCCGACATTTCGCGGTTTTTTGACCATTTTCCGCCTATTTCTTTAATTTAGAAACCTTCGCAGGCAAGCGTCAAACCATTGTCCAAAGTTATATCGCAATCGATTCACAGGTATAATTATGCAAAGACCTTTCATTGTGTTGCTTCTGCATTTACGTTTTGAGAACATATGTTCTTTGTTTACAATTAACCAAGCCTCTTCAGACCAATTGCCATTACATTGGGAGTCTTAATTTCTGTAATTCATTGAGTTATTATTGATTAGTTTATGAAAGTATAGATTCATTGTAGGTTCCAACCTTCTGCCATTTGGCGCGCCCTTATGTAGTGTTGGAAACTTCGTCAATTGACGAAAATGAACATTTTGCCAAAATGCGAAAATGCAAAATTCAGTTGTAGTGAGGACAGGGCATTATACTTGCAGGCAGATCAATTTTATTTTCAATTTTTGCTACGCCCCCTCCTCAAATTGAAAAAAACGTCATATCTCCCACAGATTTATAGGTAGAAGGTTCGTTCGTTCTGGACATATGTAGTAATCAAGGTTATAAAACGATCGTAAGGATCGGATGAACGATTTTCAAGTTATGAACAAAACAAATAATGTGCCTGGCACCAATACAAATAAATATTGTGCCTGGCACCAATTGATGGCTGGCGCTCGAATAATATTGGTACAGAGGCGACAGAGGCTTTTAATCTGAATACAATTCAATTTTTAAAATTTCTCTTGCCCGTCAGGTTTTTGAGCAATCAATGGTCAAAGTTATAAAAGTTGCTTAAAATGGTACTTTTCAAAATTTATTTAAAATCCATCTTGAATGGAATGATGCGATTGAAAATGAATATGCATAGAGGAACTTTATTCTTTGGACGATTTGGACTCATTTGAGCGTCAACCAAGAAGCAATATTTGTTGAACTGTATAATGTATTTAATTTTAAGCTCGCTAGGGTTTCTTTGGAAAAAATTTTTTCTGCTATACGCATTGTTAATTTTTTCTCATTCATACATATTGACTCGCCCTTATGAATAAATCAACCAATAATAACCAATAACCAAAAGAAATAATTTTATTTCCAATATTCGGGCCTGTTCCGAATTGCGAAAACGAGTGGAATTGCCGCAAATCGAGTTGATTGCTGTTTCGAATTCCGCAAATCGACAAGAATTGTCGTTTTCAAATCAGTGGAATTAAAAGTAATTGCTGTTAAAAGCATTAAAATACTTCCTGAATATGATTAACTTAAAACCAGGGACCGAACAAATCACTCCTTTTTATATAAAAATCAGAACATAATAATTATTTTGTGAATTTGTATGCTTTGATTGACAAAAATTTTTTATAATCTCTCAAAATTTCAAAAAATTCTTGTTTTCTTAATATTTAAATTTTATGTCATAAATAAATTTACATATTTTTTTATAAAAACATAACCAATATTGTCTCATCCACCGAACCTTTAAAGCATTTTTTTATTTTTTTATCTAATCAAAAATTTTCAAAATAATTATTATTTTCGGTCCCTGCTTAAAACTCGAAATAAGTTGAACATTTTTAAGATCGTTTAACATCATTACTTAAACTGTTTAGAGATGAAGTATAATTTAAAAGAATTTTTTTATAAACTCTTTAAAATATTGCATAAAAAAGAAAACCGAGCGGCCGCTACCCAACCGAGCTGTTCTGAATTCCGCTTTATTTTTTAGTCGATTTGGACCTTCAATCGGCGGCTGCTAGGGTTGCTGCATATGAATTTATTTCATCGGTCAGCACTTTTTCTATTTCACTTAGCTCTGTCTAACCATATTTGATATCACATATTCAAATGTAATATTTAATTACTAGTTTAAGTAAAAATAAAAAGATTTAAAGAGTAAATAAGGCATTTATAAATTTAAATTATGGAGATGATGACAACCCTGGATGCTGACGATATACACAAATACGTGCTCTTCGTCCCCCAACGTTCGTTTTCGTTTCGTTTTTACTTTTTGAAAACGTTCGGAATTCGGAACAGGCCTGATTATTCAAGGAATTGTTAATAAAAAAATTTAACACTTTCATAGGGAGCTCTTAGGAATTTAAAAAAATTAAATAATATTATCATTGGTAATTCACAGCATACTTAGGAAATTAATTAAGTAAATCATTGCAGAGTAATACAATATAATCTGTTTCTATGCTATCTCCTCCGTCAGTTTGAAAGCTATATTCACCAAACTTTGCACGAAGTCTTTTGGTACATATACGCTGCACATTTGTCGGAACCGGCCGGATCGGATGACTATAGCATATAGCTGTCATAGAAACGATCGGTCGAAAAACTAGTTTTAGTGAGAAAAACTTTTTCTTAGTTAGTTCTTAGTTCTTAGTTTGAAAATCTTTTTTGTTTTCAATGGAAATGTCCTCAAAACTAGCATGTATTTGTTTTATATGCACCCACCCAATTCTACAAAGTTTGGTCAATATCGGATGATATATCTCTGCCATACGATCGGTCGAAAAACTAGTTCTAGTGGGAAAAAACTTTTTTGTTTTAATTGGGCTGGCCTCCAAATTTGGTAATGAACAGTTTGTTATGCTTTTCCATGATTGCACTAAGTTTGGCCGAAATCGGACATCTATATAGTACAGCTCCCATAGAAAAGTAAGGTCCGAAAAGTAGTCTTATTTAGAAAAACAAACTGCAATGGTTTACAAAACTTCGGCCGAGCCTTTCCCCTATTTATTATTTTAATTTAAAAAAAAATTTTAAAATATAAATTTTAAACTCAAAGTAATTTTTTGCTTTCAAAATAATAATTATTTCGTAGTTTAAAAAAAAGTTATAACAGTTACGGTCCCTGCTTAAAACTCTTATATAGATATTCTTAGCTAACTCGTAAAAAAAAACTTCCAGCCTTTTTGGAGCTCAATTATGACAACTCGACATATTTTCTTCCATTAATTTAATAAGTAGTCTAAGACGAAAGCGATAATCTCAGATCGCTTCGGGATGTATCAAGTAAGTTTCGAACTATCTGCAGAAATCGGAATAGTTCGAAAAAACCCAGAATTTCAATTTAAAATAGGAACAAAATATTCTTAATTCTTCCCATCAATGCGGGATTCATGTCCCCATTTTGAGTTGCCAGCATTTTCGGAACCAGGTTCCCAATCTTTCGCCACCATATAGTGGATCGTATAGAGCGAAATTTATTTACGTTATAAAACAAAGCCCTCTATAAAGATTATCAAATTATTATATGTATACATTTGTTTATTACAGAAACTTGGATGCCAAAAACTCATCGAATTCGCAAGCTAACGACTGTAAAGATAGTTCAAACGATAAGAAGAAGCCACATATCAAGAAGCCGCTGAATGCATTTATGCTCTACATGAAGGAGATGCGTGCCAAAGTTGTAGCGGAGTGTACACTCAAAGAATCCGCAGCTATTAATCAGATCTTGGGTCGACGGGTAAGACACTTTGTACCAACTTGCATCCTCTCAATACATACCGATGGGCAGTAGAAGTTTCCTGAAAAATGTCAAATTCTCCTGGGCTCCTGCGCTCAATAGAGCGTTCTACGTGTAGCTCGGTGAGCCAATGGAGCTGCTTTGAAATTTTCGGGTTACTTGCATTTTATTAAATATGACTGAGACAAACTGACCAATAAAATCGACGCATTCAAAGGCTTACACATCTCTGCTTGTGTAAGGTAGTGACCATCGATCTGAACCCAAACTACATGTAATACAAATACACCTCGAATTGATTCCACATAAATTCGTTTGTTCTTTCTTGAAATTGATGCTAACTGATTCCACATTACTGATACTTTTGTAGTGGCACGAACTGTCCCGCGAAGAACAAAGCAAATATTACGAAAAGGCGCGGCAAGAGCGTCAATTGCATATGGAATTGTATCCGGGGTGGAGCGCACGAGATAACTACGGTTACGTGTCGAAAAAGAAAAAGCGTAAAAAAGACAGATCGACAGCGGATTCGGGAGGTATTGCACAAAATTGTCAAATTGTTACACTCCTTTCCTTCTAACTGCATTCAACTCTTATGTTTTTCGATTTCATCAACCACACACATACACACTCACACATCTGCACACATACACAATAACTCAAGCACACACCTAACATCAGCTACTAACCCACCAAAACTAGAATTAACAGTAACTTGAAAATGTACCTAATATTTATGTAATTTGTGTAAATACTTAGATTGTATTTAAATCTCGTAACTTGACGTAAAATTATGTATAAAACATCGATAAAGGAAAAACACAAAAAAAAACGAGGAACTTATTTCTCCGTTTGTAGCGTTGATATTACTTTAGATGAGCTTAGATCCGCATAGAGCGCCTCACATCGAATACTTAAGAATGAAGCAGTACAACCAAAATGCAAAATGGTTCTTCCATGGGCCAATGTTAATTCTTTTTCTCGTTCTTTTGGCCAGAGCACGTAGCAACAACTTGAAGTGTTTATCATCTCGGTTATTGGGTAGTTGCTTATTCAATTCCTTTTCGCAATGATAACATGCAGAGAATATGGATAGAATATCCATATTCCTTCGCCAATATCGCAGGCAACGCAAAGTGCAACCCTTGAGAGGAAAAAATTCCCATTGTCCATAAAAAAGTATATACATAAAGTATATACATATGTCCCGGCGATCTTCGAAGCGTATAGCAGTCAATGAAAGTAGTGATACCTTTTAACTAAACTTAATTTATGAATTTTAATTAACGTAAAAAAATGAAGGCACAAAATGTATTAAGTTCAATAGTTCAAGAAAGACATTTGCTTTGAAGAAGCTTTGTATTTTGCTCGGTTACACTTAGGTTGATGTTTCTTTTTCGTTTTGTTATAAGCCGCAAGAATAAATAAATAAAGCGGATGGTTTGCCAACACATTGGAATCCTCGGAATGAGAGCTTCTTCACCTTTGAATTTGTCTTTGAGTATTCCCGGTTGAATCACAATCAGTTTTCTTATCGCCAAACGAGTTTCATTGCATAGTTTTGGTTGGCTTAGATTTCGAAGCATTATGACTATCGAGCCAACCTGAAGTTGTGAATTGGGAGGTGGTAAGCCATGCACTTCCAAATCGTTTAAAAATTCAGTTAGATACTTGGTGGCAAATCCAACAAATCAAAGAACGTGAAAATACGTCCAACCGTTCTTAAGTTATAACTGGTGTAACTAATCCCACTTTGTTTGATCGTCATGACAAGGTGAGTTGTCCGTCTGCTTTTATGCCATCTCCTCCTTCGGTTTTAAAGCTATCTGGACGAATCTATGCACGCAGCACTTGTAACTTAGTAACTATTATGATTTATGTTGTGTTGAGGCGAATAGTGTGTGCGCCCACTCTGCGGAAGGCCTGTCCTCCATCCAATTATTTGCTTGAAAAATCTTACTTTTCATTTCTCACTAAAGACCTAGGTGGACTTCCAACGTTACTAGAAGTTTTATACATGAATTGGGGGACGAAGAGCAGCCGTAACGATTTCCTTACAGTTAACATTATGCACGACGCACGTAAAAATTAATTTTACGCTTAACAGCACATATGTGGGCTCAATGATTACACGGTGTGACAGTCAAAAAACTTCTGGGATGCGACATAGTGTAGGTTGTAGATATAGTTAAATGTAACATTGTGGCATACCACAAATTTTTCGTGCACATCAAAATTTGGAATAACGGTTAAAAGTCCGTCTTTTCGAGGTTGATATAGTTAAAAAATCTTATTTCTTTAACTAGGCGTCCTAAATGTAACACAAATCGATTTTTTCAGTTTTTTGCGACTTCATCGAACTTTAAATGAAAATGAATAGGTCAAATTTATATAAAACTATTTAATTTTGGTATGCAGTTTCAAAAAACATTTAATTATGCGTTTCTGCAACTTAGTTTATTAAAATCGAATAATATTTGGTTGAGTTATTTAACTTTTTAGGAAAAAAAACCTTAAAAAGCCTAATTAAAACAAGTAGGAAAGTTGGGTAAGGCCGACTATAATACACTCTTTACCCACAAAAGTGTATGCTCAGTGTAAATTTAGATGCTGCAGTAGCTGCTGAAAGCAATGCTGCTACTGCGCTGCAGCAGAGAAGTTTCTTTCGCTTATATCTTGACTATCGTTCATCCGATCTTTACCAAACCTTTGGTGGACCGATAAAGAATCCCGATTACTAAATATGTCCAAAAAGTACGAACCTTCTATCTATAAAACTGCCGAAGATATGACGTTTTTTTCTAAATTTTCGGGGGCGGGAGGGGGCGTGGCAATAGTTGAAAGTAAGCTTGATCTGCCTGTAAGCAAATGAAGCTTATGTTCCATACATGTCAAACCTCTATCTCATACCATCTCTGAGATTTATTTATTAATATAGACAGACGGACTGACAGACGGACGGATAGACAGACAGGCGGACAGACTGACGGACAGACGGACATGGCTATACAATACATATTCTAAAAAAAATTATTCAATAATTTACGCTAAAAACTCAACAATTTTTCGGTCGACAGTGCTATTATGGCGCGCCTCATCACCATATAGCGAAAATTTCATTATCCGAAAAACTTTAATAACTTTGCTAATTATTGACCGATTTTAGAAAATAGGCATACGTTCTAACCGTGAAGATGTGTTGTTCTTAAACAATAAAACAAATATTGGTGGTTTCTAACCAAACAGTGTTCAAAAACGTCACCAAAGACAAAAATGGGAGAAAAAAAACCAATCGAAAATGGATTACGTAGCAAATACTGCAAGATAAGAAATGAATCCTGATCAGTCATATATGGTATCTTTAAAGAGCTAAATTTCTTCTTTCCTAAACCGGTAAGAAAATAAAAATCATTTGATATATGACAAAGTTATGGGCGTATAAGTGAGTGTTTGTGCGAAAAAAGGCTTTTTTACCGTTATTCAAAATTTCGATGTGCACTAAAAAATTCTAGAATGCCACAAAAATCTACTGAACCATATCTACAACCTACGCTATGTCCCATCCCAGAAGTTTTGTTTTGATTTTTTTTTGTCACACCGTGTTATAGACTGTCGATCGTATTTGGCTTTATGCAGCTGACGCAGTATTGTCCCCATACAACATTCAGTCACTCTTCTTCGTCAAGCAAGTCATCAGCGATCAACATATATGCAACCGCTCGGCTTGTTACGACATTTTTTAAGCGAGCATAAAACAGAAAACTGTGCGAGCTCGACAGCTGAAAACTGTAAGATTTAGATCACGTTGTGTCAAAAACAAAAAGGGACACGCATGGAGCAGAGGGTACTTTATAACTGTTTAGATAATTTTAACGCATCGAATAAAGCACCTTGTACGCCATAAAGTAGCAGTGGGTGCTATCTCCTCTATCAGCTATAAAGTTACATTGATCAAACTTTACACGAATTCTTGGCTGCACAATTGTCGGGACCGATCGGATCGGATGACCATTGTTGTCATAGGAACGATCGCTCTAAGGACTAGTTCCAGTGAGAAACCTTTTTGTTTTCAATGGCAGCGCTTTTAAAACATGACAGTTATAGATAATATCTCATCAGATAATATCCCTCAGATATCATTGTTTTAAGAGAAAGTTTAATTGACTTATGAAACTTCTTTAAAAGCCTCTAATTAGATACATTACACGGACTGCAAGGCTATATAAACTTAGTTTGCTTTCCGGTTTTTTTGTATTTATATGTATTTAAATAGTGCGACTATCCTTTATTGTTTAATATAGCTTGTTCATTTTGATTTAGCTGCCTTAATAGACGGTTGCCAAAATTCGCTAATGAGAAACTCTTATGAAGTAGAACCTATCGTAGTTTATCATTGAACGCTACATTCCAAGAACTTAGAGATATTTGCTTTGCAATTTTAATATCTTCAGAAAAACTCTTTAGAGATATATTCAAGTGTAAGGACAACTTTCGAAAATAAATTTTATGGTCCGTCAATTGTGGATTTAACTACATTTCTAAGGATTGTTCAGTTCACTGAACAGATCTTCTTATTCTTATTTGGCCCGATATTTCTATCACAACCGTTTGACGGTCTCGGCCGCTGCTATTAATGCCCGCCACTCTCCTCTGTCTTGTGCGAGCTGGCGCCAGTTGGTCAGCTCAAGCGCCTTAATGTCTTTCAGCACCTGTTTTTCCCAACTTAGTTTCGGTCGTTCTACACCTCCTGCTTTCCCTAATTCGTTCGCCTTCCGCCTGTCCACTTTTTTTACTGGAGCTTCTTCATCCAAACGAGTAATATGTCCAAGCCAGCGCAGCCGCTGTTGTTTTCTGCACTTGACTAGATCAGTGTCCTCATAGAGCTCATACAGTTCGTGGTTCATACGGGTGCGAAACTCATCGACAACTTTTACAGATCCACAAATCCTCCGAAGAACTTTTCTCTCGAACACGCCGATCGCCTCCTCATCCACTTTTGTTAATATCCATGCTTCTGCGCGGTATTGCAGGACTGAGATAATAAGCGACTTGTATAGGCGATTTTCGTTTTTCGAGAGAGGGCACTGCTCTTGATCTCCTTACTAAGCCAGTAGTAACATCGGTTTGCAAGAGATTCTTCTTTGGATCTCCACACTGATGTTGTTGTCGCTGGTTATCATCGTTCCGAGGTAGACAAAGTCCTTTACAATGTTAAAGTTGTACTCTCCCATTGCAACAATTTGTCCAAGACGCTCACTGCGCGCTGAGACTAAGCGGATGAATTATACGCTAATCGGGTGCCAAGCCCGAAGTAACGCCCCTATTTGTCCCAGGGAAAGGATCGCCGCTCACGTTAGCCAGCAGCTTTGCGGATGCATCGCTCTGTTACCAGGGGTTACCACGGGGAGGTGTGAGTCGACTTGAGACGCAGTAAGCCAGGATCGCGCTGGGTTTAAACCGGTCAGCAATTTTGTTACTGAACAGATCCACCTATTTCTTTTATTGCTTATTACCTTGTTTGACTTGAAAAGTAAGAACGAATGTGAATCTTCGTTTGAAAGGGAAGTCCTGTCGAAAATACTGCACCTGGCAAACTGCCTTTGCTTGTTACAGTGCAGGGCATTACTAAAAAATATTTGGCTTGACACAGCCCAAAGGGCCAAAGCCGAGCTTCTCTCAATCTCTTGGCTTATGCGCTTCTAATTTTCGCACAAGAGAAAGGGACCTACAGTTTAACGCCAAATCCGCACAGCAGCTTGAGAAGCTTTTCATGGCTAATTACTACAAAGCTGGCGCCAACAGCAGAGAGGCGTGACCGGGTGTAAAGTTTATTCAAAGAAAAAACTTTTCATTAGATGTTCCGAGGCGGGATCGAACCCACGACCTCTTGCACAGCGGTCGCGCACACTAACCGCTGAGCCACTCGGCCACATATCAAAATTGATGTTACCCCAAAATAAGCCCCATGTGAAATTTTTGTTGACCCCTTTGAGGTCGAGGTTATTAGTTGGTTGCATATTACTATTAAAGCAGCAAAGCAACGCTTAACGCGACTTTCTTAATGCCAAAGGTAAAAATAAAATTTAAGGTGTCATTATGGAAAGACAGTCGGAGTTGCTTCCAAAAACGGAGGTAAAACATGCAGGCATGTGGCGCCAAAAAGTATGCAACATTTTTTATAACTTGGCCATTTTTTATCCGATTTTAATGAAACTTTCAGAGATTGTAGATATTGGGTACATGCACTACGCAGCATATATGAGCTTGATGCCTTCAAAATTGTAGGAGTTATTTAAGATTTTTTTATTGTGGGGCGGAAGGGTGCGTGGCCAAAATTTGAGTCTACATACAAAATTTGGTGGCTCTAGCTCTTCTAGTCTCCGAGATCTAGGTGTTAATACAGACAGACGGAAAGATGGACAGACGGATATGGTTATATCGACGCGGCTGTTGATGCTGATAAAGAATATATATACTTTATGGGGTCGGAGATGCTTCCTTCTGCCTGTTACATACATTTGCACGACTTCAGTATAACCTTTGTACTCTACGAGTAACGGGGTATAAAAAACACAAAAATTTTATGTATGCCTCACTGAGATTTGAAACCAGGTCTTGTTGCCTCTCAGTTGAGGACCTTAATCTGAACACCACTGGTAGACACAATGGGTAGCACTTTTTGTAGCTTTTACTAACACTTGAAGCTGTCATTTCAACCATAGAAAAGGTAATTATCTATTGTAGTAAAAGGGCAGGGTGCTTAGTAGTGGAATTTTGAGCTTAAGTATTTTTTGATGTGAACCATCTTTAATTTCGGTACAGAAGATTTTAGTAGGGTTAAATTTGATTTCAGCGTCATGCGTTCTTAGCGTTTCACACACAACCGCACCGAGTACTGAGTATTGAGAACTTAAAACCGATAACTGAGTATCGTGTACTTAGAATCGAGTATTGAGTTTCGAATACTGAGTATAGAGTATTAAGTTTCGAGTACTTCGTATCGACTAATTAGTATCAAGTACTAAGTATCGACTACTAAATATCGTCTACCAAGTATCGAGTACTGAGAATCGAGTAGTCAGTAACAACTACTTAGTATTTAGTACTGAATATCCAGATTTGTGTACTGAGAATCGAGTTTTGAGTATCGAGTATATAATATCACACACTTCTTCTTCCTCTTTGGCCATCACAACCGTTTTACGGTCTCGGCCGCTGCCACTAATACCCGCCACTCGCCTCTGTCCCGAACGACATATATAATAATATATAATAATATCACACACATAGGCATGTAATAAGAGGAACATATCGTATACAACATGTTTCACATCAGGGCCCCGTGATTGTTACCCACATATCGAATGCATTTTAAGGACTATAGGTCAGCAAGGCTTGTAGAGAAGTGCCAAACTTGTTTTAAACAAAGCTGAACTGATCTCTGTTTGAGTCATTAGAGAGCAGATCAGAGATCAGATAAATATTAAAGCATTTGCTGTTATGTTTATTGATTTTTATATGGTGGATTCGACACATCTCCACTTAGATAGACATTAGACATTGTCGTCTGTGAACGATGAGCTTTACTTAGACAAAGAAGCTGTTTTGAAACTATAATATATCTGCAACAATCCGTTGTGGGTACATGGGAACATCCAAGGCTGTGAAGGCTTCCGAGCGTCGATTTCACATTTCCTTTTGTGATTAAAGCTTTATTATAGGTATGAGGCGTTCTTTCTTTTAAACTTGGAGATAATTTTATGTGCCTTTAACTGGCAGATCCACACAAGTACGCACACACACAAAACACCACTCTATTAAAAATTGGCAAAAGAAGTTCGGAAAACAAACGAAAACATTCCATTTTGTTTAAAACTTTCATTTCTATTGATTCTTGAGTATAAGGACCGTACATAAAAACAAAATTGAAAATTGTGAGTCTGGAATTAAATTGGCGAATGCATGCACCCGAAACCGTCTAGAAGATCGATCCGTCAAAGCTTTTCAACGTCCGTCGCTGACAAATGATTTCAGTCCGGGGCACGACCAGCATCCCCCGATGGGGTTCTCTTTGACCTTTCTTTAGTTTAACAGGCTAGGCGGGAGCCGCAACATCATATGTTCTAGCATGTGACATAACTTATTCACTGATTAATGTATCTGCATATTATCTGTTTTTTTTTTTTCATAATTATGATTTGCGCATATCGCAATGTTATCTAAATAACTTGATCAATTGGCTGAATGAATTCGTGCACACAAACTGAAACCAAATACAATTAACCCGACCCGATTGTATACAACTATTACATAATATTATTTTCGCGAAACCACGCATTAATCCCACTCCCAGTGGCATGCCTTGGGGCGTGAGGAGCAGGCCAAGTATTACGAGTTGGCGCGGAGAGAGCGTCAACTGCACATGCAAATGTACCCCGATTGGAGTTCGCGCACGAATGCCTCGCGCGGCAAGAAGCGGAAACGGAAGCAAGATGTCAATGACGGAGGTTAGATACATTTCCTTAAACTATTGTACGATATAAATATCATGCCAAAACCAACTTCAATTGAAACCAAGCCAGATCAACTTGAATCGATCACAGAGATCAGATGTGAAATTCCAGCTCTATATGTGTCAATACGGAATCGAAACCCAGCCATTCTTCTCATATATACATGTGCGCGTGCACATGTATATAGTCACACACTTTCACCAATATATAATGAAAGAGCGCTCTCTGTGAGAGCAAGGCACTTGCAATTGGGACACTCATGCTACAGTTGGCCTCGATAAAGAGATCGCCAACCACCTAAATTGTTTCCAGCCTGCCAATAATAATTATATATGCTCACACGATTACACAAAGCTGATTCTAATTCTGAGACCATATAGGAACCAAATTCCATGTGCCATAATCATACATTATCTTCCACTTCACACTGTTTTCCCGCAACTCGGCAAAGTCGAAGTAGCTCTAATTCTATTGTTGATCCCTGTACTACTCCTGCATCATTCTACGTGTCACACCCATTTTGAATCGAATGTTGTCAATGTCTAGTCCTTAGTATGCACAGCACTTGCTGATTTATAAACAGCACTCAGACTACTCGTGCATGCCCGATTACCATCTGTTCACTTGCGTAACTGTACATATTTTATCATATTTTACTAGCAAAGAGAGTACTACTAATAGCCGATTCTTATTTTGAGATACAAACTAAGCTTCCCTGCTGTTGGTGCTCCTCCAGTTGTGCATCAACAGTGCCATTGATTACTCATTAGATTTTATATATTTTTCTTTGTGTGTCTTGGTGTGGTCTTGAGGTTTTATTTTCCATTTCATATAACATTTGTAGTGTCGCTGTAGATTATTGTCTAAAATATAAACTGTGGCTTAACTAACAAATCGCTTTTCCAAGTCCCAGCTAATCACACGTTTATACATATATATATCTATACATCCGCATACATATATAAATGTAAATGTGCAATGGGAGACCATAAAATCCAACTGCTAAAGTTTTTCCCTCGCTTCCATAGGTAATAACATGAAGAAATGTCGCGCCCGCTTTGGACTGGACCAGCAAAACCAATGGTGTAAGCCATGCAGGTAGGTTGAAACCACAATTTGCGGTAGCCACGGTCGAAATTGCCTAGACTAGTCTACAATTCGCATATTACCAATTACCACAATACCTAGGACTATTCGAACTATGCCCGTTTTAATATTAATACATACATATCATGAAAATAAATAAGTATGAACTTATCAAAATGCAAATACCCAACCCATTGAAATGCGGATAATGTACATGCAAATACACTAGACTGGCCCTTAAGGACTCATTTGAACTCATTTTCAGGTGCCTCACTGAAAGTGAATGGTTTCGATTGAAAAGCCAATCCGATATAGGGACTTCCAATATAACGCCTCGACTTATTTAAAAGAGATGACAAATTAGCTGTTGGCACAATAACGATTATCAATCCAAATCCAATCCAAAGTGATCCAAATCACTCCAGGTAGGCAGAGGCAAACGTTTCAAATGTATGAGTTATAATTCCACTTACTCATAACATGGTAAAATAATATTTCGACAATCGCAATTGTTTCATCGTATGTGCCAGTATGTGCAACAAAAATTAGACAAAATTATCTCCTGTAATATTATGTTTTTGGCACATACGATATTTTCGCGTAAAGGGGTCGATATGTTTGCGAAAGTTAGGGGAGGGAGCTAAAAATTAATTTAGCTTAAATAAAACAAGAGTCAGCTTGCCAATTTAATCTTTGAAGGAACATAAATCCATGTCAGATCTACGATTCTGCAGAGACGGCTTCTGCGCCGACCCAATGCGGTCCTGGTATTTGTGGTGACCATGCAATTACTCGTTCCTCAAGTATTGGACGAACAGTGGGCCGGGAAGCAGATTAGTGCTGTTAGAGTCAATAAACTATAAAGACATTACACTACATGCAGAAAATTGTTCATGTGAATGTGAATCATGCCGAATTTTAACAATCACTGAAGGTAGGTCGCTTATGTACAAACCAAAAAGTAATGGTCCACTTTAACTAGTATATAAAATCTCCAGTTAACGAAGGGGGTAAAAACAGTGATGAATCAAATTCCTCTCAAAAGTCCACGATCACCGCAACTTGTTGGTTTTTATACCCTTGCAGAGGGTATTTTAAAATTTTCCGGATGTTTGTAATGCATAGAAGAAAACATTTCCGATATTCTTGAGCAGCATGACGAGCTGATTTGATTTAGCCCTGTCCGTCCGTCTGTCTGTTTCTATGCTATCTCCTACTTCAGTTTGAAAGCTATCCTCAACAAACTTTTCACGAAATATTTTGGTACAAATACGCTGCACATTTGTCGGAACCGGCCGGATCGGATGACTATAGCATATAGCTGTCATAGGAACGATCGGTCGAAAAACTAGTTTTAGTGAGAAAACTTTTTTTGTTTTCAATTGAAACGCCTCCAAACTTCGTATTTCTTAGTTTACTATGGTTTTCCATGATTCCACCAAATTTGGTCGAAATCGGACATCTATATAGTATACGAGGGCGGTCCCAGAAATAGCCGACCTAACTACTAAAACACAAAAATTTATCATTTTTTTTTTTTCAACATAGGATCCTTTTAGGTCGATACACTTTTCGCAGCGATGTTCAATAGCTTCGATACCTTTTTTATAATTAGAACTGTGAAGCTCTTTAAAATAGGCATTAACCTCGGACTTCACCTCTTCATTGTTGCCAAATCTTTTTCCTCCGAGCCATTTTTTCAAGTTTGGAAATAAGAAATAATCAGAGGGAGCTAAGTCTGGCGAATAAGGGGCGTGAGGTAGCAATTCAAATTTTATTTTATTTCATTAATTTTAGCCATTGCAATGGCAGAGGTGTGAACCGGCGCATTGTCATGATGGAACAGCAAACGCGGCACCCATCTTGCGCATAACTTTTTCATGTCCAATTTTTCGGTCAGTATGCGATGTACAGAACTTTTTGAAATGCCTACACATTCAGCTAACTCACGAACTTTCAATCGCCGGTCACTCAATAAACATTTTTTAATTTTGGCCACCATTTCTGAAGTGGTCACCTCATTTGGACGCCCATTACGATGTTCATCTTCGCAGCTCAAACGACCTCGCTTAAACTCAGCCACCCAATATTTTATTGCTGTAAACGAGGGGGCATATTTACGTACCTTTTTAATATTGGTTGGACTAAGACCTTTTATATGAAAGTATTGTATCACATAACGATGACCAGTTTTGTCCATGTTTGCAAATCAATAAAAAGCGTTCTCTATTAAAATCGACAAAAAAAAAAACTGTGCAAGGTAAAGACACCAAACTTCAAACTTAAGCTTTTAATAGTCGGTAATTCCCGTTTTTAATATTTTTTGTGAACACTTGCCAACACTACTGTGCTAGGTCGGACACCGACCCATTTTATTGAAATTGCTTAAATTACAATCGTGAACAAAAAAAATTACAATTGGAGTTGTTTTTAACAGTCTAGCCTTAATTTTCGTTATGTGTCCTATAATTCTGATACAGCTGCAAGCTAGCAAATTTCTATGACTTGAACGTAAAATTAACGGCACTTTTCCAAGCAGTGATAAAAATCGCAACCAACTCATACTGGGCCAGCGCACTGTGGGCCAGAAATCTATTTTTTTGGCCAAAACTCTGTCATTTCTACACCAGACTAGCTAGGAAGCTGAAATTTTTTACGAAATGGTCTTAAAAGATTGAACTTAACGCACATAATTTTTAAAAAATTTAAAAATTTTATAACATATTGATAATCCAAATCAAAGTAGAAAAATTTTTCAACATTTTGGTTTTTTAATTATTTAAAAAGAACTCGAAATTAGTTTTACGCCAAATTTTGCAGAGAGGTACATATAAGTTAACATTGTTTTTTGGAAAACAAAATTGTCATGATCCTGATTACTCGCTTATGAGTTATTGTCCCAAAATGGTACTAACTTTCAGTCAATCGGACTATTTTCACTGTTATTTTCATTTATTTAACCTGTTCTTTATATTGGATTCTTAAAACAAAAAATTAAAAATAAAAAATTAATTAATTAAAAAATAGTTTTAGTATGTATTTCAAACCGTAATTCCGTGCTTCTAAAAGTATGCTACAGCTGCAAGTATGCTACGTTTCAATCCATGGGAATGAAAATAGCTTAGTTCTCACAGTTTGTCTTCATGGTCCAAATTCCGATGTTTTAAAAAAGAAAAGCATACTTTTCGGCTGACTTGAAAATTAAAACTGGCTCGATGCCAAATGGGGATACATTTTTAAAAGCGATTTAATAAAATCCAAAGCAAACCCGCGCAAAAGCGCATACCTTCAGTTATAGTACAATATTCAAAGAAAATAATTAGTCATGTTGCCAGTGAATACCCAGTGGCACTCGTGGGCACTTAAAAGTCAAAGTTGCCAGATGTAAAAAATCCCACAAAATTTAAGATTTTTTCCATTTTTTATGAAAACGAATAGAATTGGAAACATTTTTATAATTTTTTATTAAAGTCTTTTTCGTAGTCGAAAATATACAATCAAACTCTAGAAGCTGTTTCTTTCCTAGTTTCGAATATTAATTTTCTGTTTTTGGAACAATTTTAAGAAAAATCAACTTTGAATTGCTACCATTCAAAAACCA
This sequence comes from Lordiphosa collinella, assembly GCA_018904265.1. Lineage (NCBI taxonomy): Eukaryota > Metazoa > Arthropoda > Insecta > Diptera > Drosophilidae > Lordiphosa > Lordiphosa collinella. The sequence goes on from JAEIFV010000529.1 coordinate 192,150, forward strand.
ATTTGTAAAAATGTTCCAAATTTTGGCAAAAAAAAGGTATAGGTATTCTTAATCATTTCTGACAATCGTTTTATCCAGTTTCCCAAACAGAAAAGTGGGACTTTTGGCCAAAATTTCGGCCGGCTGGCTCAGTGTGCAGCGGACCGAAATTTTGGACAAAAGTCCCACTTTCTTGTGTGGGAAACTGGATAGAACGATTCTCGGAAATGAGTTAGAATACTTATAGCTATTTTATGCCAAAATTTGGAACCTTTCCACAAATTAGTTTTGGAATGGCAGCTTTTCAAAGTCGATTTTTCTTAAAATTCCTCCAAGAAATGGAGATTTGATAGTTCAAACTAGGATAGAAACAGCTGGCGGTATTTGATTTTATATTTTTGAGTACGAACTAGATTTCAATAAAAATTATAAAAATATTAATTTCGTATTATTTTTCATAAAAAATGGCAAAAATCTTAAATTTTATTATTTGTACAATAAATCGACAGCAAGGCTATTATAGATAGAAAAACTGCTGAGAGGGATCCAATTAACTGAAAATCCTAGGTGTGGTGAGCAGTCCAAATCAGTAACTGTTTGGGATAATATCTCAAGATCCATTTGACATACGAGGGCCGTCCCAGAAATGGCCGACCTAGCACAGTAGTGTTGGAAAATGTTCGCAAAAAATATTAAAAAGGTGAAGTACCGACTATTAAAAGCTTAAGTTTGAAGTTTGGTGCCTTTACCTTGCACAGTTTTTTTTTTGGTCGATTTTAATAGAGAACGCTTGTTATTGATTTGCAAACATGGACAAAACTGGTCATCGTTATGTGATTCAATACTTTCATATAAAAGGTCTTAGTCCAACCAATATTAAAAAGGTACGTAATTCTGCCCCCTCGTTTACAGCAATAAAATATTGGGTGGCTGAGTTTAAGCGAGGTCGTTTGAGCTGCGAAGATGAACATCGTAATGGGCGTCCAAATGAGGTGACCACTTCAAAAATGGTGGCCAAAATTAAAAAATGTTTTTTGAGTGACCGGCGATTGAAAGTTCGTGAGTTAGCTGAATGTGTAGGTGTAGGCAGTATCGCATACTGACCGAAAAATTGGACATGAAAAAGTTATGCGCAAGATGGGTGCCGCGTTTGCTGTTCCATCATGACAATGCGCCTGTTCACACCTCTGCCGTTGCAATGGCTAAAATTAATGAAATAAAATAAAATTTCAATTGCTACCTCACGCCCCTTACTCGCCAGACTTAGCTCCCTCTGATTATTTCTTATTTCCAAACTTGAAAAAATGGCTCGGAGGAAAAAGATTTGGCAACAATGAAGAGGTGAAGTCCGATGTTGATGCCTATTTTAAAGAGCTTCACAGTTCTAATTATAAAAAAGGTATCGAAGCTATTGAACATCGCTGCGAAAAGTGTATCGACCTAAAAAGATCCTATGTTGAAAAAAAAAAAATGATAAATTTTTGTGTTTTAGTAGTTAGGTCGGCTATTTCTGGGACGGCCCTCGTATCTTGACATTTTTATACCCTGTTTCCATTGAAAATGGGAAAAGGGGGATCATGAAGTTGTGCAAAAGTATGTAACAGGTGGAACGAAGCATTTGCGACCCTATAAAGTATATATATTCTTGATCGGCATCGACAGCCGAGTCGATTTAGCCATGTCCGACTGTCCGTCCGTCTGACTGTCCGTATGAACGCGTGTTTCTCAGAGACTATAAGAGCTAGAGCCACAAATCTTTGCATGTAGGTAGGTGTATACCCGATGCAATACGAGTTTGTTTCAGATTTGGAAAATTCCTTTCCCTCCCCCCTTTAAGCGCAAAAAACTGTCAGAGCCACACTTTTTAAGATAGGCCTTCCAAACTTTATATATATCAAGTAAGGCCCAATATCTATCTATTCTGAAAAGATCACTAAGATCGGACAATAAACACCGAAGGGGGGTCTTGCATTGTCAGTTAACGCACGCGGCCGCATGTGTTTTTTTTTTTTTTATTAGAGATAGTATACAGGTATAAAATAGAGATTATTAACAAAAGAGGGTTGTGAAAATAAAGTGAAGATTCCGCACCCGCGGGACCGCCGCAAAGCATTACTTCGCGGGGCGGATGGCGGTCATGATAGCCGCTCAGTCTGTAGTGGCTGCACGCCGGGTCCTCCCTCTTTGCCGCAGATCCTTCATGATGGCGGCCGCCATGTTGGCTATGGTTTGCCACCCACTCTGGCTGGACAGCATGCACTGGACGATGTCGGCCGTCAGCTGCTTGTTTAGTGCTTGTGTCGGTTGTGTGTGTATGTGTGAGTGTGTGTGTATGTAAAGAAAAAACACACAAAATCAAGGGAACAGGGTATTTTGTAGTCGGGGCACTCTACTGCAGCTCCCTTACTTGTTTTTTTTATTGAACTACTACGCATATATACCTCGATGCAAAGTTTGGCATAAATCCAATTACAAGTTTTTCTTTTTTAATAAAAAAACCAAAATGTTGAAAAATGTTCCAACTTTGATTTGGATTATCAAAATGTTATAAAATTTTAAAATTTTTTTAAAAATTATGTGCGTTAAGTTCAAATTTTTAAGAACATTTCATAAAAAATTTCAGCTTCCAGTCAGGTGTAGAAATGCCACAGTTTTGGCCAAAAAATTAGATTTCGATCCCACAGTGCAACGGTAAATTTTTATTGCGTGATTTTCTTTCGTTCGTCATATATGTTTCTATTATATTCCAGTTCAGAAAGATTTTGCGAGGGAGGAAACGCAAGTTATAAAAGTGTGTTATAATTTTGATATGGACCTTATAAATCAGAGGTGCCCAGAGGCACTACTTGACATTTTCTCCTAAAGACGGCTGCATGTCTTTTCAAATGAAATGATTCGTCGCCAGCAACGAATGCGACCACCACATATATGTTGGTTTTTGTTTCAACCTTGCCACAAAGCATAGGAGAGAGAAAATACACGAAGCTGCTTTTATAACTTTCTTTGGATTGTGAGACGCGCAGTCTGTTAGTTTTTTTGCTGTTGCTCTGGCGAAAAACAAAAACGCTTTAATTGATCGCCGTGAGCACCCCTCAATTAATTAGATATTCGACCCACTTGAAATTTTTGATACAACTTAGTGTAGTTAGAACTGCTTCTTAGCAGTTCGAAACGGTTCGGTTTTGTTCCGGTAAGTGATTTGAAACGGGCTTTTTCGGTTAACGGTTTCGTTTCCAGTGTCGGTGTTAACTCCTGTTTTCCTCTATTTTAAATAATTTGGCATAGAAGTATGCAGCGCATAGAAATATTTATTTCTGACCCCATAAACTATCTATATTCTTGATCAGGGTGACAAGCTGAGTTGACTTAGCCCTGTCTGCCTGACTTTCCGCAAACTAGTCTCTCAGTTATCGAGCTGAAATTTTGCACAGATTCTTTTTGTTGCTGCACGCTACTAATTCCTCCAATAGGATCGATCGGTCGAAAAACTAGTTTTAGTGAGAAAAATTTTTTTGTTTTTAGTGTAAACGTCTGCAAACTTCGTACTTATTTCTATACACTTGAAAAGTGTATTATAATTTTGCCCAGAACTCATCTCCGACCACATACAGTATATATATTATTGATCAGCATGACGAGCTGAGTCGATTGATCTTTGTCGGTCCGGCAAATTCGGTCGAACTTCTATATAGCAAATCTTAAGGGGACAAATATATGCTTCGCTATATAGAAAATTCGCAATATAGAATTGCTTGAATATTGAACGAAATATTGATGGAAATTGAATTCTTATAAACCATTTGAGTATCTTTAATATCTTTATAAGAATGTCCAAAACTTATGCGTGTGTGTCACAGAAATCTCTAGAGATTTGTGTATGAATGGTTTCATTTCGAAATAAAACTGCTTGCCTTAATATGTGAAGTGTCTTTAAAGTGCTAGGCAAACTAGATTATTTGACAAAAGTTGAGAGATTTGAAACCGACTGCTCAAGGCAAAGCAGATTTTATGCGTACGGTCCTCCTTCCCTAACATCTAGTAGCCGACATTATTCTTGCCACTTTACATATAAAGTCCTCCCAGTTAAATTTAAAATCTCTTCGGATTTGAAGGATTCGTCTATAAGTTCTAGGAATGCACTTCGAAAATGGAGAATGTCGGCAAGAAGAGAATACGTACTATGCATTTTATACACCCTATTAATTGTATGAGAAAAAAGTCTCCTGGCTAAGATTAAATTAAGGTGAAGTCCAAGTCATCCTTAAAGCCCATATCTCTCCTAAGGATCAATTCGGTCTATCAGTGGTTCCCTTGGTAGAGGGTCGATCAAAAATTATCTTAGGAAAACGAAATTTATAACTACGTATCCTTGGCTAAAAGAAAGCGATTCACATTTTAAAACTCACCAGAGAACTGAACGGAACCGTTCTTCTTTGTGGTTTTCGGTTCGGTTCTGCATTTCTGAAAGGAAGCCGGTTCGGTTTGCGTTTGGTTCACCAGCTGGAAAAAGCGGCTCGGTTCAGAACCGGCTTGCATCACTGATTTATTTTAAATGCTTTCAGCTAGTTCTAGAAAGTTTTTTCAAAATCGGATGACTATTGCATATAGCTTCCAAAGGGCCGATCAGTCAGAAAATAGGTCAACATCATTATACATAATATATGCTTTTAAACTGGTTTAACAAAACTTGGCTGCGACAAAGTTAGCTTAGCCTTCTGGTTTAAACAAAAATTTTTTTAGGTTGCTCGGTAGGGTACTCTAACTTTTTATACCCTGTTCCCATTGTAAATGCGACCCTATAAAGTATATATATTCTTGATCAGCATCAACAGCCGAGTCGATTTAGCCATGTCCGTCAGTCCGTATGAACGCGTCGATCTCAGAGTCTATAAGAGATAGAGCCACAAATTTGCATGTAGGTAGGTGCATTTAGGTAAGTGTACACCCGATTCAAATCGAGATTGTTTCAGATTTGGAAAATTCCTCCCCCTCCCCCCTTTAAGCGCAAAAAACTGCCAGAGCCACAATTTATAAGATAGACCTTCCAAACTTTATATGTATCAAGTAAGGCCCAATATCTATCTATTCTGAAAAGATCAATAAGATCGGACAAAAAGCACCGAAGTTATATAAGATTCAATTTTGCTTGTGGGAGACAGGAGGGCCTTGCATGTATGTTAGAGTGTGTTATGTGTATGAAAACACAAGAAGTCAAGGGAACTGGGTATTCTGTAGTCGGGGCACTCGACTACAGCTCCCTTACTTGTTCCATCATGTCTCAAGTCAAAAATTTCAGACAGAGTCAAGCCAGGTATGAATTGAAAACATTCTTTCCGAATCTATTTGGCAGTTTAAATGATATGAGCAATATTTTTTAAAAAAAATACAATTTTTTATTCAAAATTGTATTAAATATTTTTTAAGTTTTAGGAAAATAAGTAAGTTTAATAGTTTAATAGTGGGTCGTTCACTAAGTAATTTGGGTTTTTTAGTGCAATTGAAACACGATTTTTTATTGTGTAAAACCTTTTGCCATCTTTCGGGCAAAAAACTTGTCCGAATGGTTTTTGACGTCCTGATTTGAGGTGAAGGTTCTCCCATTCAAAAAATTTTGCAGAGACCGGAACAAGTAATAGTCCGAAGGTGCCAAGTCTGCAGAATATGGTGGGTTTGGTAGCACATCTTCGATAGGGCACCAAACAAAAACTGTTTCAAAAAAATTTTTTTTCCGCTTCGGTTTGGTTTTTCTGTTTCAATTCCGAATGCATTTTACTTTCGCCAAACCACGGGCCAAACGAGATAATCAAGCGAATCGATTGAAAATGGAACGTGCGGAAATGAGAGCGGCAGACTTTTACGTTTTACTTTTCGGTTTGGCTGACGCTGCCAACTACTTGAGACACTTAACAAAAAATAATTTTTAATTCTTTTAAAGACAAACGCAATTCAAATTACATAAATAAATTCTACATTGATCGCAGAATTAAGGAAAATTAACTTTATGTACATTTGGCAACTGTACGTGTGCGTAATTTGTTAATTACTTTTCATGTCACCGGCCAGCAAGCATTTGCGAGAAACCGAATCAATTCCGATTCCGAAAAGTTGCAGTGGAAGTGGAATTGAGAACATGCCTGTATATCAGCTGTTCAAATATATAACGATAAAGAGCTTAAGTGTGAAGTTGGTTGCGAAATTAATTAGTGAACGACCCAATAAAATAACTATATTTGATTATGTTCGCTGAAGAATCGCACTATTTGTGAAGAAAATCTAAGGATAAATATAGAAGATACATAAAAAAACAATGCATTAATATATAATGTACTATATGTATGATGTCTCTAGAAAGTCAAATTTGAAGTGAACGTGTCATTTTGTCTGTAAACTAGTGTTATTGACCCTAAGATAGTGTCAATAAAGATGCAGAAATCTCCATGACTAGTTGTAGAGGGTTGATTTTAAGGGGTAGTACAAGTTGCGCGTGCTATTTTTAAACGCGTTTTAAAAAATTCACAGAATGAAAACGAAATGATATTTTTAAAATTGTGTTTTTTATCTGAAAGTTAAATGAATAAAAATACAAAATTTTTGGTTTTGAAATTGTAACGTCTACCAAAAAGTTTCTGGCCTGCGAAAATGGTATGAAAAACAAGTAAGGGAGCTGTAGTCGAGTGCCCCGACTACAAAATACCCTGTTCCCTTGACTTCTTGTGTTTTCATACACATATACACACACTCACACTTACACACACACTCTGACATGCGCACACGCGGTAACTGACAACGCAAGGCCCCCCTCTCTCCTACAAGCAAAATTGATTCGTATATATAGATAGATATTGGGCCTTACATGATATATATGTATAATGTCTTGAAGGTCTAACTTAAAAATTGTGGCTCTGACTGTTTTTTGCGCTTAAAGGGGGGAGGGGGAGGAATTTTCCAAATCTGAAACAAACTCGATTTGGATCTGGTATACACCTATTCACATGCAAAGATTTGTGGCTCTATCTCATATAGTCTCTGAGATCGACGCGTTCATACGGACAGAAGGACGGATAGACGGACATTGCTAAATCGACTCAGCTGTTGATGCTGATCAAGAATATATATACTTTATTGGGTCGCAAATGCTTCCTTCTATCTGTTACATACTTTTGCACAACTTCAAGATCCTCCTTTTTCCATTTTTAATGGGAATAGGGTATAAAAAGTTGGCCGATGGCGGCCGTGATTTGGAGACACTCTGTTATCCGAAAGCCAAAAGGAATAAAGATTCTTGTTTAGTATCGATGTAATTCTGGCATGAACCTAAGGTTTTGAAAGAAGTTAATATTTGACGAAATAACGGCACTTTGAAAATAAAAAACGTTTTTTAGTACTAAGAATAGGGGGAAGCTAACTTCGGCTTAGCCGAATTTTTGCATACCCTTCAAAAAAAGAGGTTTTTCTAACTAAGACTTCTTTTCGGACCTTACTTCTCTATGGGAGCTATACTATATAGATGTCCGATATCGACTAAACTTAGTGGAATCATGGAAAAGCATAACAAACTGTACATTTTTGAAGGCGATTCCATTTAAAACGAAAAAGTTCTTCACACCAGAACTTCTTTTTCGCCCGATTATTCATACTGCAGCTATATGCTATAGTCATCTGATTTTGACAAAACTTTGTAGAATTGTGTAAAAGTATATAAAATAAATATATGCCAACGTAAGGGACGTTTCAATTGAATTAATGGAAAAGCATAGTAAACTAAGAAATACAAAGTTTGGAGGCGATTCCATTGAAAACAAAAAAGATTTTTTTCACTGAAACTAGTTTTTCGACCGATCGTTCCTATGTCAGCTATATGCTATAGTCATCCGATCCGGACGGTTCCGACAAATGTGCAGCGTATTTGTACCAAAATATTTCGTGAAAAGTTTGTTGAGGATAGCTTTCAAACTGAAGTAGGAGATAGCATAGAAACAGACAGACGGACGGACAGGGCTAAATCAACTCAGCTCGTCGTGCTGATCAAGAATATAAATACATTATGTGGTCGGAGATGCTTCCTTCAATGCGTTACAAACATCCGAACAATTTTATAATACCCTCTGCAAGGGTATACAAATTTTAGAAAAAGTTGGAGGTTCAGGCCAGAATGAAGACAATTCTGTTATAAAAATATGAAAAAAAAAAATTTTTGTTGGCCCAACTTGTACTATTCCCTTTACAGACCCAGGGGTTCTGAGCTTGCCATTGCTTTTATGAATCGGTTTTATTGGACACATGGTCAACAATACCATGGATAAACTCGTCGCATCCGTCGGAACTAGAACGTTCGAGTCATTTAACGGCATCAAAGAAAAACTAGGAAGATGAAAATCGCCCAAAACACTCAGAAGTGGACATGATCATAGACATGTTTCCAAAAATAAGAAATTGTTATTTTTGGAAACATGTCCCTCTGATTGGTAGATAATCGCAGAGCGATTTTAGAATTCAGTAGTGCCCTGCCTTTTTGCACAATTATAGTTCCTGGACAAGCTGTGATACACAATGTGTGTCCGATTGATTTGTTTGTTCATTCGGACTTAAATGACTTAAATGGCTTAAATGACACTTCATTATTGTGAACACTTTGTAGGTTTGTAAGTGCCATCTTCTTGCAAACTTATACTTTTGGATATTCTTGAATGATTCAAGGTGCTAGCGTTTGCAGTAAAATGTGTTTTACTTTGTTCTTGAATGTGAGGAATATTTGAAAATTATGGGAATAAGAAATTCGGTATTTTGAAATTAGGAGTAAAGGATTCAGTTTTGGCCAGTCTAGTCTGTTATGCACAGATGAATGTATGTACAACCGTATGACAACGGGCATTCTCTTTCACTTTTAGTACCTTTGTCACTTATCACCTACACACTTATACACAAGCGCATATTCCTACTACAATAGGTACATACCATTAATTAACAGTAACATTAATTACAACAGTAATCAAATATAAACGATCATGCGGCAATTTTAATTGCATGGAATCGAGCGCTCTTCTGTACCTATAATGCCCTTGCCTGCACCCCGCACAGGAACAAACACTTGATTTTAATTACGTATTTTTTTGTCCAGACTGAATTTTACCGATTGGTTTTAGAAATAGGCTCGAGTCCACACAATCTACTTAATTGCAACCATCAGATTAAAAGGAACAGGTAGTCCGATGACGTATTTTCTGCCATGTTCGCACTCCCGACTGCACTGATTTCGATGTATTTCGCCAAATTCCAACATTATACTTATGTTTATTTTTTTTTATTGATGTTTAGTCAATCAGAGACATATTTGAAATCGGCTATGATTTTTGCAAGTTATGGTTAGTTTAGGATGTTCACCCAAACTCACTCTTGTATACTCCCAAAAGTTTTTACGCTTCAAAAGTGAACCAGAAAAGGACAATTTTTGAAAGTGTATTGGAAAATCGCTGTTTTGCATATAAATTCCATGCATAAATTTTCTCTCCATGTAATAACTTTCAAAGGACCCACCCCAAAAGAGCCTACTTAAATATTCTGTTTCATGTTGTTACTTTTTTTAAAAGCGTTCTTATGTTAACCGGCTCAACCAATACTTGAACTAGCATTTTAAAATTGAATAATAACTACATATATTTATGAAGCAACAAGAAGGTAAGGCTGAACTAAATTCAGAATCATTAAAATCATTACATCCAAAAGCTTTCCCAATTCGTTGACCGATCGTTCCTATGGCAGCTATAACATACAGATTAAAATTAGATTTAATCAAATTTTAAGACAATCCATTTATCTATAAACATATACATAAGTATATAAAATAGCGAATGTATGTATGTTTGTTTCTTACAACCGACCCAATATTTTAACAAAAATCCCCTTAAAGAGTCTATTTTGAGCCCTTTTGATGATTACTATCTTTTATTGAAATACGACTCGAAATAGACTTGCAAATGACTCGAAAATAAGTCAAATTTGATCAGAAGAACTGAAGGGTAAATAACGAGCGCACTTATGACTATTTTAGTCAGACCGAGGACTCGAAAAATACTCGAATGTGATCAAAAATTTTATAAAATGTTTGTTAACCGGTTCGAAAGCGGTTAAAAACGCTTCAGATTCTTAATAAATATTTAATAAGTATTTCCATCACAACTTCTTCTCTTCGTCTACTAAATCGCTTTATGATGGGCAATTAAGTAGAAGAAGAGGTACTCTGTACCAAAGGTAGACAGAACATGTTAAGTTTGTGCAAAAGTATGAAACAGCCATAAGGGAGCATCTCCGACCGTATAAAGTACATATATTCTTGATTAGCATCAACAGCTGATTCGATATAGCTATGTCCGTCTGTCCGACCGTCTGTATGAAGAAACAGATCTCAGAGATTGTAAGAGATAGAGGTTTGACATGTATGGGACAAAAACTTCTTATAATTGCAGGCAGATCAAGTTTATTTTAAATCTCCTTTTCCCACAGTTTTATAGACATATTTATAGATATATTGAGTAATCAAGATTATTTATCGATCCCCCAAAGGAATGGCTAAGATCGGATGAACGATAGTCGAGGTAAAAAGAACACAAACAATTATGGGCAGCACTGGTCGCCACGGTGATAGGCAGCACTTCACCTAACTTAACTCAAACTTATATAGGTACAGAGGATCTTATAGTCGGGCTTGACCGACTTTCTTTCCTATTTTATTTGTAATTATTTGTTTTTGTGTACAAAATCAGAAAACAAAACAAACGCCAGCTTATTTTGCCATTCTGTCGGTTGAGAGTGTACATTTCCAAAAGAATCACCAATCATAAAAATGTACATAAATGTACATTTTTATAAAAATGTACATAAATGTACATTTTTATGGAATCGACAAATTTCAAAATGTACACATATGTGCCAGTGGAATTAGCCTATTAGCTGTTAGACGTTGCTCAGTGGAAATATGCTGTTAGCTGCACAATGCACATATGTCGGAACCACTTGTAGCTGCCATGCATTTTTCCCAATGACACAGGACATAAAGCTTGTAAATTAAGTGATTGGTCACAGAAGTTACTCATTTTCCACGTATCTTATTCGATCTATTATAAAATGTTTACTGGCTTGAGTTACCTAAGAAAGCCGTAGGGAACCGCGTACAAAACTTTGTGGTGGAGTTGTTCGCGATTCATTGAAATAGTCATGGCACCGACCAGTCTGAAGATGGGGGTAGCTTGAAAAACTTTCTTGTTTTCCATGTTTGTTGAACATGGTCAAGTCGTACACTTCACAAATGAAGGGCCAAATATATCTTCGCTCATTGGAACGGTGGATCTTAAAATTGAGATAAGTCAGAGCTAACCGCGTTATTGTTCACAATTCACAAATATAGTATGTATATCCAAACAGAAAGATCTGTAGAAATGCGTTTTTTAAAGTGTACTAAAACATCGGCGCCGTCGGAGTCAACTCTGTTTTTCGTCCTTGGCCCCATATATTGATATCACAACCGCCTGGACCGGCCGCTGCTCCTTGTGCCCCTGTAGTTTCTGTTCGTGTAAGCTTTCTCTCGACTCCTCATTGTTGTTATAGTAGTCGTGATGGGGTACGTGCATTCAGGTGACCCGTTAGATTCCTAGTTCCGTTCTCGCAACAGTGTGGTAGCTGAGAAGATTACTTGTGAGTGTATTTCGGCCAGAGACATCGGATGATGTGACAACCAGGTCGTTTTACCCAAGTTTCGATCGATCTCTGTCTGAAAATCGTTACAACTGTTCAATAGACGAAATAAAAGTTGTATCGCTAGCAGATACCTATTACAGTGTCCATCTCCTTTTACAGGCTTAGGGCCAGGCTTAGGGCCAGGTAACTTTCTTATTGTCCAGAATGTCACCCAGGTTCTTCGCTTCTGTTACCCCATTCTTTGCCGTTCTCTAAGAACTTCCGGGTGCCTGTATTTCCTTGTGAACAGCGCTAGTTATAATTTAATCTAGCTTTTCAGGGTGCATCCTCAATATCAAGCATTCACAATATGGTTTGCCCTAAAAAAATTGTTCCAAATTTGGTGGAAGTCAGTCGAATAAGACATAGCTGCCATAGGAACGTTCGGACGAAAATTTACCGCAGTAAATTAAACAGATTGGTTTTTATTTATCTGATTTGCACTTAAGCAAGTCTGCTCAGCTGCAGTTGGACGGATTGATAGTAGGTTAGTAGAAAATCCTTATTGATAGCCTCACATTTCACTGGTAGAATCTTATTGATTGATTCTTCTTAACCGAAACCGAACAGTACTATTGAGAACATGCAATCAAAATTTGGTCCAAGTTAAATTTAATATGGTCAAATTTTATAGCTATATCTTTAAAATGTATAGAGTTGACCGAGGACATCCAAGGGTATAAAATCTTCGGCACAGCCGAAGCTTGCTTCGCCTTCTTGTTTTTGCATTTACATGTAAACACTCCAACACATTCACAATCACCAAATGCAACACAATAGATGACTAAATGTTTTGATGTTCTCGATTACCCCTTTCTCTTCTTAATGCTAACGTTAAATCAAATGAATTTTTGGACTTTCAATTAACTCTCGACTTGACTGATAACTCAGTCCTAGTTTGGGTGTCATTTCAACGGTGAACAACAGCGGCGGCATCGGCAGCGGTTCAGGAGTGGGCAGCATAGGTGTCGGCATGCTGGCACCTATTGTAAGTGGCATAGGGGGCACAGTAATGCTGCCCAATTCGTCGTCCTCGTCCTCCTCATCATCATCCACATCGTCTTCTCACACGCATATTCAAATGCTGACCAACAGTAATGGAAATGGAGGAGCACCTATAAATGGCAGCGCTGGAGGCGGTGGTGGCGCCGCTAGCGCAGGTTCACAGCAGCTCTCGCCGCAGGCACCTCCCACATATGTCAATTTGTAAAAGTATACAAATATGTGCCGCGGTCATGATGGCGAAGAGCGGCCGGCAATCGAGGATATTATATGTGTTCCTTAAACTCAAAAGCTCACGGCTGCTCAGATACTAGTAAATAATCCAATAGTAAAATATTTCCCAAGTGTACATCAGTATTTGCAAATTGGGTCACTTACATAAATAAAAGCTCCAAATGCTCCTAATTATATAAACATATAAACAAATGTAAGCTTTTAGAATCCTGTAAGAATTTAATCAACGACTCTTGAAACACCCGCGATTCTCCAATACACCAACGGACAAAAGGCGCATATCAAAATGTATCGTAGATTGCAACGCAATAAAGCTACAAAATTTTATGGGCGCATTAAAACCATTACCCATTAGTCCTCCTTGCCTAAATGTAGCACATTTAAAAAAAGTATTAAGCAGAATAATTAGCAAAATCGTGTAAGATCCCTTTTATAGCCCCTGCCCCTTTAAGGACATTTGATATAAGTATTTCATATGTATTTAAGGTACATGTCTAGTTTCAGCAGCCCAAAAGTAAGGGTTTACGAAAAAATTTATTACTCGAAAAGTTTACCACATATCGACTAGCGGTTTTTTTTTGTTCGATAGATAATTGATCAAGCTAACTTTTAAAATTTTTTTTTAGTTGTTGTTGCAGCGGTTGTTGTTGTAACCCGCTTCAAAGTCGACCCATTTTTAAAAACAGAGGTGCCTGGTGCGTCAGATTTCCAGAGAACGCGTCATCGGATAAAAAAAATTTAAATGAGGTTTTGTTGGGAATTGATGTGGTTATGGTCGGAACTAGGATATCTGGGATCGGTATATATATAGGGGAGTAAGGGGTTCTCAAAGTCAAAATTTCGAAAATTGACCTATTTTTACCCCTTAAAACGGCCCTAACTCCGCTATTTATGGACCGATCAAAAATATCCTAGTTCCGACCATAGCGACGGGTATTACGAGCAATTTAAAAAAAACTATAAGAAAATCGGTCAACAAATGGCCTCGCAATCTGACGCACCAGGGTGAAAAAAGTGGTTCCGAGATAATCGCATTTAAAGTTTCGACAACCTACTGTACTGCGCCCGACCTACCTGTACAAAAATCAAAATATCTCAAATTTTTATTTTTTTTTTTGCTTAAAAATTTCAGGGGATGTTTTTAACATTATAACGCATGATTTAAGCCAAAAAAAAAAAATCGAAATTTTCAAAATCTGAAACTAGACATGTACCTTAAATCAGAGCTCGCAAAAACTGATTCCCTTATACAGGCAGTTACCCTATACTACCATGAAAAAGGGAACCGAAATTTCATTTCGCCCAGGTTTATTCTCAATGCTCTCTTTGCCCAACGAGCGAAAGTGTTTTTCGCTTCCTTTGTTTATCAGACCGGTGGCCGGGTGTGGTACAGCGGCTAGTTTGTAAGCCTGCTGTTCTGCAAAACTCACCCGGTCATCTTCACTAGCTATTGTCGCCAGTAACGTTGAAGTAACTAGCCATGAATAAGTTTCTCAAACTTTGCCGTTCGGATTCGGCGACAAGCTGTAAAGTCCTTTGCCAAGAGATTGAGAGAAGCTCGGCTTGGCCTTTTGGGGCTGTAAAGTCATTTATTTTTTTTTTGTTCGGCAATCACTTTGCTGGGCAGAGTCTAGCGAAAGTGTCTTTTGCGCATGCTTGTGCTCTGAGCTCCAATGCTTTGAGCTCCAATTTAAGCTTTTGTATCATGCCGCTTGTTCAAGAGAACCATTTTTATATAAATTTTATGAAAAAAAAGATTTATGTTTTAGTTGTGGCACAGTTTTTGTTTAAAAATGTAACTCCAAGAGATCTTTCTGAGTTAAATGAAAAGAATAAAACTTTATATAATCCATAGATTGTAATTTAAAAACATTTTAAGCAGACTCGTAAAAGATTTAAATGATTTAAATGTGTTATTGGTTTAATCAGAACTGATTTAAGGGTACTGTATACCTTCAGGTGCCATTTTTTAAAGATTTTAAAAAAATTTGATTACAAAAAAACTAAATGTGATATTTACAAGCGGTTTTTTTATTCGATAGGCAATCGCTTAAATTAGGTTTGGAATTTTTGAATTTTTGTTGTTGTTGTTGCTGGGTTTGTTTTTGTATTCCGGTTCAAAGTTGATCAAAATTTAAAATCATGGTTACCCACATAAAAGGAGTAACTGGTGACCGACTTCGAGATAATCGCGTTTAAAGTTTCGACAACTGTTTTAGATAAAACAAAAATTATTTTAAATAGATTCAAAACACGAATTAGATGCACTTAAGTGTAAGCTTTTACCGAGAAAAGAAATTATCAAAATTGGTTTAGTAATTCCCAAGAAATTTGGGCCAAAGAACGTAAAAACGTGGTAAAAAAATTATCGTAAGGAAAAGTTTGATTTTGCAAAATTTTCATATTATTTAATAAAAAATTAATATCTATTAACTTTTTTGTGTTTTCTAATGATCTTTCGGAAACAACAGTTGATTTGCAGAAAAATATTGACAACATATTTTTTCCGAAATACGACGATACCGACCTACCTCCACAAAAAAATTCTCAAAAAGAAACCATATTATTTTTTGACTTGAAATTTTAAGGAGATGTCTTTAACACCCTAACACATAATTTTAGCAAAGGAAAAAAAATTTTGATGAAGGTATACCCTTAAATCCTTTCTTTTCATCAACTAATCAAATGTAACCTTACTTGGTTTTTTATCGCGGCTCAGTATTATCATAATCATGACCAGTATTAAAAAGCAGTTATTTAAGAATTTAGCGGTTTTAGTGCCTTGGAGATCAATTAACTGAGAATTGTGGTTTTGCATTGCTCCTGGATTTCTATTTCCCTTGATTGGAAGAAAAGTTTGTCTTGTATTATTACTATTTTGTAACGACTTGTCTGTCACTGTAGAATGGCTTGATACATCCCTTATGCTGAATCTATTTTCATTATAATTGGTCATCCATGGCATTAATCTCGGCACATCATTATATTAACCAAGACTGGGTAGTCATTTGTGGTCTTGAAAAGCAGTTTCTTAAGTATTTAACAGTTTAATTACTATGGAGATCTATTTGAGGTTACAGTGAATTGATGACGTGATTATCAACTTGATTAAGAGTACACTTTTAAACTATTATTAATATTTTGTGTCCTCTTTGGTATTTTTTTTTTTTGCGGCTCTATAATTCGTCAGTTACGGTAAATAGGTTTTACATAACTCAACTACCACAAAGTAGATGTTACTAATCAACTACCAATTCTAGGTTCTCTCAGACATAGTTGGAACTACGTTTAAATTAGTTTAGCTATGCGTTTCTTCAAGATACAATATTTTATTTTTTTTTAATGGATTGTACGGCTTAATTAAGTTTTAATTTGATTAGTTTATGAAGAGACTTAAAGACTGAATTTAAATCATTTCTGATTAAAACAATACCAGATTCAATTCATTGAGTGATTAAATCAATACCAGATTCAATTCATTTACTGATTTAAATCAGACAACATTTCAGTCGTAAGAATTAAATGTAAGTTAAAATGATTCCATTCTCTTGTTTAAATCAATGATCGAAATCTTGTAGACTTAAATTAAATAAATGCAGTCAAAATATAATTCTTTCTGATTTCTCCAAAAGAATTATAAATCAAATTAGAGCAATCGTCAATGATTTCAACAAGATTTAAATTTTAATCAAAGCCAATTTAATGCAATCATTGCTTTTTTATATCAAGTTTTGATTGATTCGTGAATCAATCTTAAAATGATGGATTTGTGAATCAATTTTAAAATGATAGATTCATTTACAGCTCTGATTTTAAAGTTATCCCCTAAAAATTACGTAAAAAAATGAAAGAAGCCAGCTCGGGAGTAAAAATCTCCGGTTTTTTGTTTGTTTTTAAGTCCGAGCTCTTGCAAACCGATGTTATTACGGGCTCAATAAGGAGTTCAAGAGCAGAGACCTCTCTCGGAAAACGAAAATTGCGCTATACAAGTCGCTTATCATCCCAGTCCTGCTATACGGCGCAGAAGCATGGACAATGACCAAAGAGGATGAGGCGGCAATTGGCGTGTTCGAGAGAAAAGTTCTTCGGAGGATTTATTGACCTCTAAACGTTGGCGGCGAATTTCGCATCCGAATGAATCGCGAACTGTATGAGCTCTATGGGGACACTGACCTAGTCAAGCGCATAAAACAACAGCGTTTGCGCTGGATGGGACATGTTACCCGTATGGATGATAACGCTCCAGCAAAGCGTGTGTACAATCGACATGCGATAGAGTTGGGAGGCACTCCCCCGCCTGGTCGACCAAAGCGGAGATGGCGTGACCAGGTGCAGGGAGACATTGCGAACCTGGGAGTGTCCTTCTGGTGGAATGTCGCTCGGGACAGAGGCGAGTGGCGGGCATTAGTGGCAGCGGCCGAGACCGTAAAACGGTTGTGATGGCCAAAGAAGAAGAAGAAGAAGAAGTCCGAGCCGAACTTGACTCGAGACCCAAAAAATGCTAAATAAAAATCGGTTCTAACCAAAAATTTGCTGATTTTGTCCAAATCGACAAATGCAATTTTAAGTAAAATCAATTTAATTTTTGCCCAGGTTCACCCAGGTTAACGTTTTCATTGACCACAATAGTAAGAAAACTCTTCTGGTGGGTTGAGTACTGAGGTGAGACCTGATTTAAAAGAGCAGGTACGAATAACTTCTTTGTAGGTGTTCTTTTTTTATGAATTTAAGTTCTGAATTTCATGGGTACACTACCCACATTGTACTAGAATTACTCATGAATATGAACTTATTCTAATGAACTTGCCTTAATTAATCTTTCTAAAGTTCACTTCAGTGGAGTTGAACTGAGGGGAAGTTCCACAGAAAAGAATGTTCAGTTTTCAAACCAATACAATAGACATTATTTCGCACTCCGTCTTAAAGATACCGAAATAGTCAGTGTGTGGTAGCTAGCTCAAGGTCAAGGATCTATTATAATTCAATAATCAACATCGACAAAGATTACATTTGAACCCCAGCAGTGGGCAGAACTGATACGCCTGTCCCACGGCAAAGCCTCTTCAGTACGCTTCAAATGCAGTCACACCATCGAGCCATTTACAAATTCCACTTAGAAATGATTAAAGTGAGGGCAGCACACAATCTTATTGACTTTGCTCTGTGACGAGCTCTTACTGTCTGTGTGACGGCAGCGCTGTCTTTGAGAGTTTGCCTATGCACATTCGATAGCGACGTGATGGCTCCCGCACTTCAGGCACAAATTTAAATTAATTTTTTTACATGCTGTTTCGCGACAGATGTTAAACAATTAAAATCCTCATCCTTGTGTTTCTAGAGTCGTTGATTAACTGCAAGCCGAATAACCTAATTTTTAAAATTTCTACGTTTACTGAATTCGAAAAGGGACGACCTCCACGAGACGCACATAAATATAAGAGGTTAAATTAGGACGACTTTTAATTTATACAGGACTGTTCTCCATTGATTGGAATTGGTTAAAGTTGTGATTTCCAAGAATCGAGTGTCGAATGAAAATAACTGAGAATCTGAATTTAAAAGCCAAACAATTCAGAATAAGCATGATTTGATCAAAATCGAAAACTGGAACAGGCCAGATAATTGAACATCAAATATGTTTGAGGCGGAAAAAAGAAAATCAAGCTTGAACGTGTGTAACTAGATTCGACATCTCTTACAAAATATGTTAAATTTCGTGTTGAATTTTCATGATGCGGATGCGCTGTTCGTACGTGCTCTTGCCACACGGCTTTTGTTGCAAAATGCGGGTTCCGCCTGGAGGACCCGCCATACAAAATGTCGCATCTAAGTATTCATATTATCGATTTATAGGACAATACTGATAGCCATTTTTACCTGTCACTATAAATAAAAGCGTAAAGCTGTTGATTTCTACCTGGAGCGCTCAGAAACTGTCATTGCCAAATCACACAATTAAACAACCAAATCTACAGAGATTTTTGGGAGCATATGGGAAGAATACCGTAAACTTGCGCACATTTGGTGTTTCACAGACGTGGCTATTTCATTCTACCTCGATCGATGGGTGGGTCATCTCGAGTTGGACAGTTTCTAGAACTAATAGCATTTCGGAGCCAAGACCAGTGGATATTATTAGATATGTATTTGTAAAAACTGATGTACATATGGGTAAAGATAAAGATTTATGTTGTATGATTTAAGTAACCAATTCTCAATTTGTCACTGAATATTTGCATATCGTGAATATTATCGTTGTTCTTGTTGTTGCTTAGAAATTAAAAAATTTTGTTTTAATTAAATTTGGATTTATATTTACCACACATTTGTTTGTATGAGTGCTAATCTGATCTTTGATGTTGTTTGTTGTTGCCTTTTTGTTTCGATGCGACGGTGCCTTTTCTGACTGTTAACACAAAATTTTATGTTTGCACTCCCAGTTATATGATTTCTGCGTTTCGGTGCAAGCATTGGAGTTGAGTTTCCAACAGCTTCCTTATAAGGTCCAATTATGTCTTTGGTTATTGGGGTTCACTAGGGGGAAAATCGTTGCTTAAACCCAATTGGCTAAGTTCAGTTGTACAAGCCCCGACTACGGGTCTGTCAAGAATATATTACAAAATGTGCTGAAATTATTTTAAATAAATATATACACAGAAAAAAAGGATATTAAAAATATACACATTGGATGATGTCCCGTAATATTCTTTTAATCATCTAACGGAGCTGAAAATCATCCAAAGGATGATCCTTTGGACATATCCAGTAAAGATGGATCTTTTTTCCTTCTGTATTCATAAACATTCACAAAGACAATGAGAGCAAAAGAAATGATAGATATGCGTTCGCCGCTCGAAAAAATCAACCACCAAAAACGCAGTCTAAATACATACCACAAATCTGACTCCAGCTCACGCAGACACCCAAAAAATACTAGTACAAGATGAGTAAGTATATGAGCTGACTGGATATTTTGAGTGTCGAATCATACCCAAGACGCTTTTACAACGAGTATACCCGAATCAAGAAATCAGACACTCTTGCAGATCTCTGACTTGTCCTTTTCGGAAATATTTGAGCAAAGTATTTGGTTGGGGAAATACTTTTAGCCTTAGGTCCAGCAAAGTGTGGTAAAATGGCAATTTAGCCAATTTTCCATCCAAATAATTTGCCTGTGAGACCTTAACACACTGACAGGCTGCCAGTTTTTTTGTTTGCCAACTATCTGGCAGTCTGTTCAGACTAAGTACAATACATGGGAATATTATTGATCTATGCACATGTATGGCACCTGTCAACTGACTCGCTGTTGACGAGTAAATGACCGCAACTGGCACCTAAACATAAGGCAGCTTGCCACTGTGTCTGAAAGCACCCTAAGAATCCTAAGCTCTATAATCAATTCCAAGGTCACGCCTAGCGAAGTCAAAAATATATATATTAAACAGTTCAACATTTATTGGGTCAAGGCTGGCACTCGAATGAAATTAGAACCATTCGACAGAGGCTTTCAAGCGGAATACAATTAAACTTTCAAAATTTCTTTAGCACTTCAAGATGTTCAACGTTGTAAAAATTGCTTTAAATTCAAAACACTTAAATTTTCAAGCGCCTCATTCCGCTTAAGATGGCTTCCTTATTAAACACGCAGTTCTTAGCCGGCTCGAGGTTATGTTATGCTTTCGCATAACTTTAAACGGAGAATGACCACAAAGAAGGCTGGTAGATCGTACATCTGTTTTGTGAGGGACCAACCTCAATCATCAGCGATCATGCCTAATCTGAACCGCTCAATCAGTCAAAGCAGAATGCGCACAAAAATCTCGAAAGCCTGCCTAAACGGACAGAGGCCTTTGTGTATGTGTACCTCCTATGGTCTTTATCAAATTAGAGTGAGAGCCCATGCTCTCCGCTTCTGAGCGATCACCAAAACGTTTGCTTGCAAATTGCATACAAACAGGAGTTTTATGTTGTTATAAATTAAACTCTCTTGTTTAGTTTCGAACAACAACGTCGTGCCTAACCTTTTTAGTGCCGTTTAAGGCAATTTTTACAACTTTGACCATTGATATCCCAAAAACTTGACGTGCTAGAGAATTTTGAATATTTATTTATATTCAGCTTGAAAGCCTCTGACGGACGGTTCCAAATCGTTTTGTTTGTTGAACTGTATATAATGTAATGTAAATGTAATGTATATAATTTTGACCTCGTTAGGAGCGAATTGATTTTAGACCTATGGTTTTTTGGGGACAATTTCTTAAAATTTAGAATGTGGATTTTGTATCTTCTGTACGCTTGGTCGATTAGAAATTTGACCCGTCCTAATGCTCATATACCGACTTGATAAATCCAGTTATTATGACAGAAAAATAATATTTAAAGCGATCTGTTAACAAAAACTACCGAACAACATCTTTAACTGGCAGAATTCATCGCGTTCGCTTGCAACATCCATGCGGTAGCTAGATAAGTGCACAGTTAGCATGTAAAATCTCTATATTCCCTCCACTAAAGGTACTAAGAGAAAAATGACGGTATGAAAATGAATGTAAAAGGCAGAAAAGTGATCATATTTTCGACCAGCAGCAGAAGAATATCCCTATTTACCACAGTTCTGTAGGTAAATTGTTAAAGTTGACTCTGACTGTCAAAGATAATGGAGAGAAAAAGGAATCGAAGATTCACTATACACGTCAACGGTATACTCAGATAGGGAGCTAGGAAGCGTGTCAACTGCTAGCAACGCAAGGGTGTGCTACAGTCAGGACTGACCACCGCTCTTACTTTCTGCAGAAACAGGAACGACTTAAAATTTTTCTTTAAACTATTAAGTCCCAATAATAGACTATTATTTTGTTAATTCAAAAAGCTTCGATTTTTGCAACAAATGTTCTGCCGGGGAACCAAACAAATTTTAATTTAGTCGCCGTCCCTGTGCATACACATGTGTATGTATGATCAGTACAGTATCAACTGAACGACTTGCCCTTGCTGGTGGCATTTTCTAACCCCGGTTTAAACTAAACCGATAACAATAGCATCGTTGAAAAAACATAGCGGGAGTTCTTTGATTGTTTGCCGGAATGCCCAAATGTATCCCAAAGTTCTGATTTTATCAACCATACTTATTATTTTGACAATATTTTACCTGCTTTCGAATCGTTCGTTCTTTTCTTGAGTTTGCATGCGTTAATTGCATCCATTTATTTGTTTTATATGTCGTTAGCATTAACAAGTAGATAAACTTATTTGTCATCTCGAGTCTTGAGATAATCTAAAATCCGTTTTATTTCTCTGTATTGTAGAGATGAGGTGTACCAAACGCTTGACCTTTTAAGTTTTCTGAAAAGAACTGACTTTTATCAATTCAGATCACGTTTGGAGAACCCACAAGCGGTCCTCAATGACTGATATTCGCTAGGACCAAAGCCAACTCCGTTCATTAACAAATCGATGTTTTTCGCGGTGCACTTTATCATGCTAACGGCTTGCACGGATCAATTTTTAAGTTTATCGCCTAGTTCAGCCATAGGGCCCCCGTTTTGCATGATTTATTGTTGGGTAGCTGTAATTGCTTTGGAATGACCCCATAATAGCATCTACCTCATTAACCAACAACGATTTGAGATGTAACTTATTCTGTTTTCATTTTATATTCTACGCAGACGCAAAAAGAAGTGCATTCGCTATATGGAGGCAATGAATGGACACGGTGCGACAGAGGACGGTAGCGGAATAGACGACCCCGGCAGTCAGCTAAGTGATGACGATGAGGACGACGACGATGATGATCAGTTAGGCGGTAGCTGTGCCAGCGGAGACGAGAGCAACAAAATGGCGGACGAAGATACCGAGTCCTTGAACCAGTCTTTGTCCAGTCCAGGCTGTTTGAGTGGGCTCTCCAGTCTGCAAAGCCCCTCGACTACCACGAGCATCGCCAGCCCACTCAACATGAACATTAGCCCAGCAACCCCAGCTCTATCAACGGTCGGCTCCAGCGTGCTCCTGGTTGCAAACGCGGACCACGCGCCCGCTTCAGCATCTGCTTCGAGTAGTGGGTCAACATGTAGCATAAGCACTACGCCTAATACCTCCAGTACGGCCTCGCCAGCGACGATCGGACCTGTAACTACCACGGCCCATGAGCGCGCCATGATGCTTGGCAACCGTTTTAGTCATTTAGGTATGGGACTGAGTCTTCCAATGGTTGGCTCTGTCGGCAACAGCAACGCTGATGCAATATTACAGTCACATTCAATAGTCGCTAGCAGTACGACTACCTCACTGGCAACCAACGGGTTTTGTGGCCCTGGTGCATCGTCCAAGGTGCTGGCGCCATCGAACGTTCACCGCAACCCCATCGGTGCCAATCCACGCGACATCAACAATCCGCTTAGCATCAATCAGCTTACTAAACGGCGCGAGGAGCAGAGTGTTGTCTCGCTGGAAGGCTGCGACCCGCAGGCAGTGGTTGCCTCTGCAGCCGCATCTATTCTCCAGCATGCCGCCCCGCACGGGTACCATCCGCATCATGCGCTCTTTAGTAGCAGCTTTAGTCAACATTTCCACCAACAGTTGAGTCACCACCTGGCGGCCTCCAATAGCAACGAGGTCTCAGCGTTGTCGGTCGCTACACCCGCCATATCTACTGGGAAGCACCGCAATTCATCTGAGCCGTCAGCGACGGCCACCAATCCCTCAGCACCGAGTGCTTCCGAAACTGGGGCCATTAGCGTCTCATAGCAGTCGGCGGGCCCTACTCGCGCCGAATATCATCAGGCTCTGTCGTATCAGCTGTGCAGTGATATGAGGCCAACAACTATCAACGTGCAATAAGTAGTATTCTCGCCATCCCATCGCCATTTCCAGAAACATGTGGCCATTAGAGGACAAGTGCCAAAAAGAACAAAAACACCATTCATGTACGATTGTACCTACCAATGACTTCAAGCAGCAACTAATCCTTGTGTGAGAGAGCTTGTTGTATGCTTAAGTTGTTAGGCAAGACAAACCAACATATAGATACATATATATCAACTGAGGCCAAACAGAATTATCACCATACAATAATATAAACACATTAACGTAATAGTACGCAGTTTTGCCAGCACATTCAAATCAAAACCCCATGCAAATGGTGAATGAAGCCAAATAGTCCCATAAGTCGTCATAAGGTGCGTTTCATATTTAATCGACACTCGCCAAATTTCTGCTCAAACGTAAGCACTTCCCAAAGAAGAAGAATTTTTATACGACTCATATTTATACCCTTTACACTAGACCGTACCTGCCTTTTTTGAAAAAACACGAAGTATATTACACGAAGTATATTAAGTTTGTGCAAACAGTCAGAAGAAAGCATCTTCGACCCTATAAAGTATATATATTTTTGATCCCTGTTCCTGTCCGTCTGTCTGTCAGTCTTGTTTCAACACCTAGATCTCAGAAACTGGAAGAGCAAGAGCAACCAAATTTGAATAGTGGGTTAGTATTGTCTGCTCGCATATCAAGTTTATTTCAAATTTTGGTTTGTTGATATGTTCACATTAATTTTAATGCTCTGGTAATTAGCATAAAGAACGGCTAATGTTTAATTAATTCCCCTGAGTAACGGGAATATCAAAGTCGGGCGCGGTTCTCGACTTTGATGTTATCGAAAAGGATTATTTCTTAGCTTTTAAAAAAAACTATCCCAAATAGTTGCAAGATTTTTTAAGCGCGATATAAAATTTTGAATACATGTGCTCAAAACGATCATATTTTGTACTGCCCTTAGGTATTTTTCGGTTTAGGTATTTTCGGTTTAACTTAATATATCCAAAATATTTTCTAGTGTTTATTCTCCATTTTCATAAAAAAAATTCAATTTGTACTGCGAATAAGGGAACAAAATCAATTTTTTTCAAATGCATAATTACCCATTATCGCCCAGCCTATCGACTTATTTATTAGCTTGAAAATACGGTTTGGCATCGAGCTAATCATGCGTTAGAGTTTAAAGCTCCCTAGTTTAATTTATGTCCGCATAAAAACCCATGTTCTCAATGAGATTTCTTTTCGCTGAACCGCGCGGTTCCAAAATATGTGCAGTGTGCAGCTAAAAGATGACACTGTGCTAAATTTCAGCTCGATAGCGTAAAAGCTGATTAGTTCGCATAGAAACAGACAGACGGACGGATGGTCAAAGCTCAATCGACTTTGCTCGTCATGCTGATCATGAATATATATTCTTTTTGTGGTCGGAGATGATTCCTTCAATGCGTTCCAAACTTCAGGGCAAAATTAGGTGTGTTTCTGTAAAATTGTTAAATTTTTTTTAAGAAAGTGGCTTAATTAAGTTTCGGGGAGGCATGCAATGGATATGGCTTAGAATTTTCATAAGAATCTAATACAAATGACAAGCCAACAATGCTGATTTTGCTTATCTTTTTATTGGGCTGTAAACAATTTAATCATATTGAGCACATGCATTATAAATTGTATATATTCGCTTAAGAAAATCGCCGAAATGTTTGGGTTAGAAGTAATGTTTTACGATAATATCAAAGAGAACTAAAAAAATTTTACGTATCAAACAAAGGATGCTCAAAATATGTGTTTTCGGCAACTTTAAGCACTAAACCTAAAATATGTAATTTTGGATTTTCGTTAAATTTTCTATAAAATAATATAAGTTTATGAGCCGAATCGATGCAGCCATTTTACGTGCCAAATTCTTCAAGTGTCGTATAGTTATGAAACAGTTGTAGTGTTCCGCTAAGGCTTAAAACCCATATTAATTAAAATATAAGATGTACATATGAATCACAAATACAACATCTGTATTCATTGAAAAAAACAAAGTATACAAATATGTTTGTTTATAGAAACTTTTTGAGAAAACCATAAAAAATAAAACGTAAACTTGTCGTATAAATATGAAACTCACCTTAGTATTTACGTGTACATATGCATGTGTGTGTATATTAGGGCGGGTTTTTAATCGACCAAGCCTAGAAACTAAATCTACGGCGAATTCTAAGAAAATTTCCGCAAGAAACCATTTCTAGGTCCCGTCTAGCGAGGACAAAATTATAAACATTAAACGAATGAAACTCGAGTACCGTTTGTCAGAGGCTTTTAAGCTGAGTACAAGTAAATTTTCACAATTTCCGTAGTGCGTCAAGTTTTTGAGAAATCAATGGTCAAAGTTGCAAAAGTAACCTAAAATAGCCCTTTTCAAAACTTATTAAAAGCCATATTAATCGGAATAATGCGCGTAGAGGGAAAATTCTTAGAATTTACCTTAGATTACATTTCTGCTATACGCATTGTTAATTTTTTCTCATCCATACAAATTTACCCGCCCTAGTGTATATATATATATATACCTGCACTTGTCTGTGTTAGGAAATTTCAATGCAATAGCCTTATACAAAGTCGCATATAATTATGAATGTATAGTAAAGTGTATAGTACACCGTACAAATTCATTCTATAGCATAGCTAGTGGGTCTTTAAAACTACTGCATGTCGTTGCGATTTGGCAATATGAGTCCTCCTCCTGGTTATTGAGTGACATTCAAATATGATCGACTTTGCTATAACCGTTACTCGTAGAGTAAGGGGAATACAGGGGAAGGTGAGAACAGTGAAAGGTGACCACATAAAGTATGTTTATTCTTGATTAGCGTTAGGCAGGGGAGGGCGAGAACAGTGAAAGGCGACCACATAAAGTTAGTTTATGCTTGATAAGCCTTATCCGAGTCGATCCAGCCCGTCGGTGTGGTCGTCTGTCCGTTAGTCTTTGGTTGGTCTTTGATATTTAATATCTTTGATATTTAATAGTACAGCAATATTTTTGCATATAAGCGTTTTATGCATTTAAGCGGATATCGGTTATACGCAAGTCATTTGCATACAAGCAATCTATCGGTTGTAAGCAAAAAAAATTGCCTATAAGAAATCATCAGTTATTCTTGTTCACTTTATTCAAATGACAGATAGTAATGTATTTAATTTATGTGTAATTTAGTTATTACACAAGGACAACTTAAAATCGCATTGCGTTTCAAAAATCGCATAAATATCGAATGTTCAAGAATTCAGTCATTTATGAAGTTTTATAGTAATTGAAAAAACTTACACGAATTTACTGGAAAAAAACCGTACTTTTCGTTTGGTATTTGTTTTTTCAGTATTTTTTAAGATAATGTCTTCAGTGTCATTAAAAGCCTCTAAAGCGTTCATGTTATTAGAAGAAAAGTTGTCGCGCTGCGATTCTAAACTTATTAAGGCCTCTTTGTTTGAGGGATGTCTTTTATTGAAATTAATTTTCCTTCAATACATATCCAGATACCCAGAATATCCAGATCATTGTCGCATTGAATGTATTCTACGTCTCCGAAGTTTTTGTCCTCTGCATCTGTCTCAGCAGCCATATAGACTTTGAAATTTCATCAATGCCAGCCTGAAATAAATATTGTAATGCAAGTCTACTAATGCTGCTTAACTAAGTTCAAATTGCTAATCGAGCTTCCAAAATTGTCAAAGATTTTAGAAATTCCACAGTCGATAGTCCCTTTTCCAATGCTCCAATTTATTTTACTGGAACTTTTCGGTATTCCATTTTAAAGGTGGCTGATCAAGTGGCTATTTTATTGCGGTATTTGTAGAGAATTCCGTTTCTGTATTGTGGCGAAGAGCATTGTCTATAACATTGTCTATAATAAACAATCGTGTTTACTGTCTTTCTTTAGATCCTTATTAAGATCTAAATCACGCTCGTCATTCATAGCAGTGGCGCCTCTCTTTTCTCAATGTTTTCGTTTTCGTTATTATTGGGCGCGACGAGGCCATAAAGTTTGTTCTAAAAATAACGTAAACGCCCCGAATTCTACATCGACTTTCCAATAATGAGATATGTGCTACATGTGTCGAGTTGTCAATTTTTAAAGTCTTGCAAGAAATTTCAATTTTCATAAATATTGTTTTTGATCCCAATATTGTCATGGGGTCGACAGCGCTGAAATGCCGACTTTCGTGTTAAGAACGAGACCGGGTTCAATTCCTCTTTTCTTTTAATCCATTTCTTGAATTGAAGGTACCTTTGAGTGTTGTGAACATGTCTCTAATCAAAGTCTTAATAGTAAGTTTATTCCGCCAACATTTTTGAGTAACCTTTTGAAAGTACGAAAGTAAAAGTAAAAAAACCATAAACTTGCGAATAAGGGGGCGCCAGTATGACTTTAAATTTTCCATACAAAAAAAGCTCCCTAGTGTACAAACCAGTGATGCCAATTTGGCCTGTTTGGTGACAGATCCTTCACTCTTTTAACTGATCTAGCCTTAAAAAATGTCAGTATCACCATGTCCTTAAAGCTATCACTTTTTAGCTTCTGAATTTTGTTTGCAAAAAATAGTTTTTTTATGCAAAAATTACAAATTGAACAAAGCTTTTACCATCATATATTTACCATACTTGATCTTATGGAGCTGTTTACCATCAATAGTAATGAAATTGATAAAATATGATTACAATATAATAACATACACCTGATAAACTGGAGCAATGTTGGCAACACTGTTAAGTTTTGGGCAGAAGCTATTTGTTATATGGACTCAGCTGGAAACAAAACATTTTTTTAACCTAGCACCGCTTGTCCTCAATATATTGTGATTGTCGTGGTCGAGAGCAGATGTTGAGCAAGTTTTTCGCCAACTTTGATCAAAACCAATCTGAGAAATCGCTTACAAACACAGACTTTAAACGCAATTTTGTCTATCACGTAAAGTATTACTGCTCAAAGATACAAATTATTAGATTTGGACGACGTCGACATAATGCTTGCTGCAATACTTATGAGCTGCCGGAAAAAATTTGAAAATGATTGGCCCCAATAATTCGTCGTATACCAATACAGAAGACGTTGAGTGCGAAGATATTATCGACTGGAAATTTGATTAACAATTTTTTAAAATTTTTTCAATTTTCGTCGTCACCTTCATCCCCTTTTTTTGGTCGTCTGTCACCTTTTTGTGAGAGGCAGGAGGCATCACTGGTACAAACACTATGTCTCCAAACGAGCTCTGTAGTGCTTAGTTACCACTCACTTTTTGATGAATATAAGCTAGGATAATTTTTACAAATTCTGAAAACTTGAAAGCTTGCAGAAGACAACTTTTCTTTACTTTGGCCTAATAGTGAATGACTTACATATTTTTCCATTTACACCTTGTAATACTCGGTATTCATGCATATGTACTCGGTTTGTTTGGCTTTGGCTTTGAGAATTCTTTAGGTATAAACAAAAAGTTAGCACTAAATGGGGGCTTTTTAACTGACGATGGGTCGAGACATATTCAGTATACTCCCAACAGTCAGCTTGTATTTAAATGATTAGGCACTCACCGATCAGTATACAAAGCTAAATCTAATGTCCATAATGCGTACGCCGATTGACAACACTTACGAATTTATTGACCATAAGACCTGATAGTTGCTATTGCAAATGAAATACCAACATCTGTAAGAAGGTAGATATGATTTTCGGGTGTGTACGTACATTTTTGTACTTGTACTAATATTCAATTCAATTTAATCTTAAAAATATATATATACAGTCGAGATCAATTCATACGTGGTCGGTCAACTGTACGTAAACATAAATGCATTGAAATGTGCGGATATTGGCATACATATCTACGTGGAAAGAACACAACTTGTATCAAATAAAAAACAGTGCACACACCACAATGTAGAATTAAGAGCACGCTTGACGGCACTTGGAAATTATCAGAAAACTCTAATAACATAGATGTGCACTTGTATATTAATAGCACTAGGCAACAAGATTGTGGTGCAACGAGTGGCCTGGGTTTCTCAAAAACTCTTAACCAACCGGTAAGAACATCTCCACCTATACTCTGGAGCAAAAAATGCTGGCAAATTGAAGTTCAAATAACCGTAATTCAACCCATGCCACAAATTATATGTCTATTGTTGCTTGTGGTTTTTTTGCACAGTGTTATTAAAAACAAAGCGTGGATGAAGACAAGAAAACGTTTTCGAAATTGCTGCACATGATTATAATGGCAGGCCGCGTGATACGTTAAGATAAGATAATTTGTCATGTAATAGGAACAATGTGTATAGCCATTGCCAATTAAAAAAAGACTGTTTAACACATTCA
Source organism: Lordiphosa collinella (assembly GCA_018904265.1). Lineage (NCBI taxonomy): Eukaryota > Metazoa > Arthropoda > Insecta > Diptera > Drosophilidae > Lordiphosa > Lordiphosa collinella. Next base: position 222,269 of record JAEIFV010000529.1, read on the forward strand.
CGCGAAATGTGAAATAATAATTTGAAACGAATTATGCTAAGCTTTAATATTTAAACAGTCGCATTCGTCTATGCGGATATCTATGTGTAGCTTAAGTTCATTTAAGTAGATATATGGTTATTAACGTAATTAGTCAACGAACAGGACACACAAGTGAAGTCAAAATATTCCCACATGTAGCTAAGCCTAGCAATAGACATGCAACACTTGCATAACATTGTAAATAAGCGCACACAGATCTGACGATTTACTGATTTAGTTTTAAATGTTGTTCTAATCAAAACCTTCGATTAACTATGCTTCCAGTTTTCTGTGTTTTCATTTGAATGGATTTAGTATTTAGAGTGTAGACCGCTTTGAAACATTTTTGCAATATTTAATTTATTGACCCTAATACTTAAGTTAATACGATGTATATTTTGTACGCTTTAGTTGCCGCATTTTTATTCGAGTCAGTACTGTTACGAACAAACCTTACATCTAATTCAGAATTGCACACGAATACCCGAACCAATACGAGTCCATTATCTACCGCTCTGTAATTATTGAGATGTTACTATGTTGTTGAAGAAAGGAGACCGGAAAGAAATGTTACTATTATTTATATGACTCATTATTGTATTGCTCAAGACTTAGTTAGAAAATCGATATGATTCCGTATCTGAAACTCAATGGTTCGATTTTGCAGTTATGTTTACAACTGTATACCTTTGGCCCGGACATTTCGGAATTTCGTTGCAGTTATACACTTACCTAAAACTAACAGAACGCCATACAAAATTTGCTAGTGCAGTTTTCCTTTAATCGACCTATCAATCAATAATCTTACAGCGTATCAAATAAATAGTAATGCATGTTACATACCATACATATATTCATTTTATCTAATACACAATTGATTAGTTTGCCTCTGACATTTGCTTAACCTTAGTCAATATTTATTTACGTATGTATGTGAGTCTGTATGCCTGCCTGTATGAAAGCGGATTGGTCGACTGAACTGAATCTTCTGTTTCAGTCATGGACGGACTGTAGATATTTATAAGTGTGTGAGTGTTAAGAGGTTAACGGTGATTCTTAAATAATAAATATGGTAGACATACACATATGTAGTTATATAAAACAGACAAACATACACTTATACTAAGTAAATAATGCTTAAAATTATTAAATAAATTGATGTAATAAAGATAGAATATATAAAAAATCCAGTTTAATAAAACACAAAGCAATGTTGACACGATGATCTGGCGTTTTACTACTAACTACTGGCGGTGGAGAATTTCAAAATTGAGTTCTTTAACAGCATGTTAACTTCGATTTTATACACTCAAAAAATATTTCTTCCTGAATTTTAGGAAATGGTGAGCCCAATATTCAAATATTTTTATACTCTGTGCCAGAGGTATACAGAGTATGTTAATCAACAAGGCAGAAGGAAGCAACTCAGATCCTATAAAGTTTAAATATTTTTTATCAGCAACAACAGCCGAGTCGATCTAGCCATGCCCGTCTGTCCGTCCGTCTGTCTGTCCGTATGAACAAACAGATCTCAGAGATGGTAAGATTTAGAGGTTTGACATGTATGGGACATATTCTTTTTATACTTGTCGCGCTGTTCGGCAGAGCACCG
>JAEIFV010000530.1:0-223769 GCA_018904265.1 Lordiphosa collinella
GTCTATGCATGCGTAGTTCATAAATTGTGTTAAAAGTAAGCTGTTTTAGTAACTTGGGTTTAGTTGCATTCCACTAACTTTATTGGACTTTAACTAAAATCCGACAAAATTCGACAAGCCAGATTCGCTTTTTTTCATAAGTAGAAGTCCTTGTGGTGTAAAATTGTCCAATATTAAGTGCAGTCTTCCGCAGCCTTTCAAGAATTTTGACTTTTTAGGGGAGATGTCAGTATCGAAGCGAGTCCTGTATTTCATGTATCATGACGAAAGTTTGGCAGCAAAAAATTGCTGGTGATATTTTTTTGGAACTGTTTTAGAAAACAGGAAATGTAATGAGAGGGAGCTAGCGGAATTTTATCTAAAATTATACAATTTTGTTGAAGGACGTGAGCTACATATGTACGAGGTGTGTTCAAAAAGTATCGCGAATTTTGAATTTTCGCGGGTTACGTATGTTCGAATTTCGATTTTTTTGTGGCGTTATGTTGCTACTCATGTCTCTCACTTATGCCGACAAGCTCGGCCATTTTGAATGTTCACTTAATTGTTGACAGCTGCTTCGCTTGCACGTGTTTTGGATCGTCTTCGATTTTTACCTTAATTGAGACCAAAAACAGCATCGCATGAACATTGCTAATGAGATGTTAAACTCTGTCCGCGACGACCCAAATTTGCTCCAGAGGGTCATAACTGGTGACGAATCGTGCGTTTATGGTTATGACGTGGAAACCAAAGCTCAATCATCTCAATGGAAGCCGCCGCACGAACCAAGACCGAAAAAAGCGCGCCAAGTTCGGTCGAATGTGAAAGTTTTGCTGACAGTTTTCTTCGATTGCAGGGGCGTGGTGCACCATGAGTTATTGCCACAGGGAAGAACGGTCAATAAGGAATATTACCTGCAAGTTATGCGCAATTTGCGCGAAGCAATCCGCCAGAAACGCCCGGATTTGTGGTAACGCGATAGCGCCCCTGCTCACACATCGTTGCTTGTGCGCGACTTTTTGGCCAAAAACAACACACTAATGATGCCGCAGCCACCGTATTCCACAGATCTGGCCCCCTGTGACTTTTTCTTGTTCCCTAAACTGAAGAGGCCCATGAAAGGACGACGTTACGCTACGCTTGACGAGATAGAGACGGCATCGAAGGAGGAGCTGAACAAGATAAAAAAAAATGATTTTTTGAAGTGCTTCGAGGATTGGAAAAACCGTTGGCACAAGTGTATAATATCTCATGGGGATTACTTTGAAGGGGACAAAATAGATATTCATGAATAAATAAATAGTTTTTGAAAAAACACAAAATTCGCGATATTTTTTGAACACACCTCGTATGTCGGAAAATACAAAAACATTTTTTGAGCCGATGGTTCTAAATGTGGATAAAAAGAAAAGTTTTATATTCGGTTTGTATATCTTAAACCAAGGCTGCAAACCTCTGAAATTCTGCAGGAGGTTCGGTCCGGGTGCTCGAACCCGTTGTTAAGTCTAAAGTTCTGGTTCGAACCCTTAGTTCGCATGAACATAAAAAAAAAGTTTGACTTTCGATTTATTATTTCGTGAAAAAAATGAAATTTATATACCTTTCTCTCCATATGCTTAAACATAATATTGATTACTTGAGTTAGTATTATTATCAAATCTATTAGATGACATTAACAACTTTTAGAAACTGCTTTGTTTAAATTAATTAGCATTATATCTTCCAGAAGCTGTTCATCTATACTAGCTCTTAAGCCAGAAAAAAAACTTAAGTGTTGAAAATGCTCGTTCAACTGATACATGAGTGGCTGGAACGTCTAGTATGGTTAAGGCAATAGGATACTTCCGCCGCTGCCGATCTCTACTACATTTTATTTAATTACTAGCTGAATACCCGGCGTCGCCCGGGTTCTTAAGATTCTTAAGAGAGCGATTATATACAATCTAGTGCGGTATAAACATTTTGGACCGTTCGATCTTTTTCTCTATATAAACGTCTTCATGATAATCCAAAATCAAGAATATTAATACTTCGTATTTACCCGCCTACAATTGCTGTATATCAAGTCTTCACAATAATCCAGCCTCAAATCAAAAATTTGCAAATTTCGCAATATTTTGGACCGTGTAATCTACAGCTTCCATTTACCAACGCCGGCATTCTAATATAAGCACTAAGCGCTTTCATAAATACTCATAAGGTTATTTTGCAAATTTCGCGATTTTTGGACCTTAGAAACCTTCGCGATCAAGCGTTGCCCAAAGTTTTATGGCAATCAAAAGAACGGTAAAGTTTTTGAAATTTCGCGTTTTAATGACCATTTCCGGCCCATTTCTTCAAATTAGATACCTTCGCGGGCAAACGTGCAACCATTCCTCAAAGCTTCATCAAAATCGAACATTTTGCAAATTTCGCGGTTCTTGGACCATTTTCCGCCCATATCTTCTACTTGGAAACCTTTCCGGGCAAGCGTCGAACCACTATCCAAAGATTTACCGAAACCGCAAATTTTTTAATTTTCGCGGTTTTTTGACAAGATTCTTCAACTTAGAAACCCTCCCGAGCAAGCTTTCAATTCATTCCCCAAAGTTTGACTGCAATCGGATGAACGGTATAATATTGCGAATTTCGCGATTTCGAAACCTTCGCGGCCAAGCGTCTAACCATTGACCAAAATTTCACCGCAATGGAATAGTTTTTGAACCCCATTTCTTGAAATCAGAATCCTCCAAAGTTTTATAACAAACGAACATTTTGCAAATTTCGCGGTTTCTTCTACTTGGAAACCTTAATGGGCAAGCGTCGATCAATTTCCCAAAGTTTTAGCGAAAACTTAAATTTTGCAAATTTTCGCGGTTTTTGGACCCTTTTCCGCAACTTTTTTCAACTTAGAAACCTTCCCGGGCAAGCGTTCAACCATTCCCACATTTTCGTTGCAATCGGATGAACGGTATAATTTTGCAAATTTCGCGGTTTTTGGACCATTTCACAGACATGAGACTTAGCCTAAGACACTTTCCTGATCGACATGAACTTACTGTGAAAAATTCGTGAAGATCGGTTCAGCGGTTTAGACGCCCATAAGGGACAAACATACTTTCACTTTTATATAGATGTATAGATAGAGTCCCTTCTGAACCTACCTAAATGAGACGATCCTTATACAAAATAAACACCCACCTGGTTAAGAAGGGCCATAGCCGCTAGTTAAACCAAGGCGAAGACTTAAATGAAAACACGGAAGAAAGTCGGTCAAGCCCGACTATATTATACTCTGTACCAGTTGGGGTCGCCGCTCGCATTTGCTCCCGATTATATTATATAAAATCGGTATCCAGGGAACACCACGAGGAGGCCATTGCAATAGCAATGGGGTCGCTATATGAATAAAGACCTACGAGTCGACTTGAGTTGCTTAAATACTTATCATTTAAGGTGCTGTTACATACTTTTGCACAAACTTATTATACTCTATGTACCTTTGTTACAGAGTATACAAAATATTTTAGCACACTCTAAAGTTGGAAAATGGGGAGCGGTGGACTTTGGTGTTGTTTGCCAAGCTCCGCTTTCTGCACTCAACCAACCATGGTCGTTCCTATGTGGTAGTTTTTAGGAAGACCCCAATATTTGTTAGGTATTCATTTCAAATTATGCCCCATTTCCACGGAAAAAATGACTCTCTAGCAATTTATGTTCATTTCGATATTTACTCTAACTCTAAATTCATTTGGTATTTCCATTTACTTCCATGGTTAAAAATCGGTTCATATAACTTTTCTTAAACACTAAACTTTTCAAACTTCTCTCGTATCAGGAATAGTAAATTTCATTTTCAAATAGCGGGAACCTCTTAGTAAAATACTAATTTAAAATAACCCGCGGCCGCCTCCCCACCCGCCAGCAACCAAGCTCCGTTAAGGGGTTGTCTATCTCTACACTAACGAATCCCGCCCGTTCCTTAAGTATCCCTGTAAAAACTTTTTTGTTTTTATAGGACCGTTGAAACACCACGCATCCATCGTGTTACGACCTTTTTGTTTGTCTGTCGGTCTCAACACCAAAATTACCCCGCGACCTCCACCCACCACACCGCCAATCCTTTGTATCCTACCTCAAACTTGTAATTTCTCAGCTTTCAAGCTACTCCTTTTAAATGTTGTGAGTTGTCTTCTCTGTGCCTTTAACTGGACTCTCATTTTCCTTCTTTTATTTAAATATTTCCTTTGAAAACTTTTTTATTTTTTTTATAAGAAAAACATCACGGCCCCTACTTTTACGACCTTTTTGATTGTAACCGACAACACAAGAAAGACGCCGCCCCCCCCACTCACTCACACCACCCTCTCTTTTTATATAGGTATTTAGTCAAAAAAATATGTCTAAGAAAAATTGTAAGGAAAATAAGATTCTTCATTTCGTTCAATTATATAAATATTTTATTTTGATGTCGCTGATCATCATGCGCGTATGCTTTTTTATCGTAAGCTAACAACCACACACTTCTTATCGTCTTATCCATAATCAAAACAAGCGACTCAAATGTTTTTAAACCAACAGTAAATTATATAAAGCTGGCTTGGCACTCATGCCAATGGAAATGAATAAGTATATTAACAGCGGTAAACCCGCAGGTTACCCACACAAGGCCATAATGAACTGGAGTTCAGAATTGGTTAGGAACACTCTTTATACAATTTACTCTTGGTCACAGCTATGGGTTATGTGGAATATCGGAAAATAAACTGTGAATTAATCAAGCTTGTACCAAGCGCTCCATGGGTTTTAAATGATCATTGTGGGGATTAGTTTTGGTTGCTAAATAGGCTTGGGTTAGAAATCACTTCACTATTATTAGTTCCGATTCAACAAATAAGAAAATTAAACAAACAGGCCTGATCCCGTTTCCGATTTCGATCAGATCATGCGGAATCGGAATTGGTAGCTGTTCCCGTTTCCGAAAAACGATCAAGTTACTCGGTTTCAAAAGTTTTGCCTAAGAGTCAGTGGAATGAAAAGTAAATAACAATTTTCTTGGCAACTGTGATTCTTTTCATCTTGCATATATTTTTATTGTAACATGTCTAATGTTGTTGAGATTTTGAAGTATTAATTGATTTATTGTGCGAACAATTTTATTTAAAATCATTTTTTTTTTATGCTTATACCTCGGCCATTGCGTGTAAGCGAACGAAAAATCGATCGAAATGAAACCGAGCTGTTCGCAATTCCGCATCAGCGCATGCGCAGTGCTGATCGAAATTGTCAAGGTTGCCTTATGGATGAATTAAGATTCGATAACGATTCGAACATTCATTCGAAAAGCAATCGTTAATGTAGGGCTCGCTTAACAGAGGCCACACACCAAAGGCCGTTTCGCGACGTTCGGGGACAACCTCACCACGCGATCCAGCCTGAATGTCTGTCCAACACAGTCTCTCCGCGACAACCCGTTTGGAATTCCAAGGGAGCTTTGCGCGCAAAACACCAAAAACAGTTTAAGACAGCCATTCCCCTTGAGGTGTGGCCTCTGTTTTGACTTGGACTCGGCAACCAACGGCCGCGCTCTGCAGACAACTGTTTGTATACAAACAGGGTTTTTGTTGTTTTAAATGAAACTATTTTATTAGCGAACACCGCCGCCGAGCGTTTATATTGACTGTTAAACGACCTTTATACTCTTTAACTGAGTTTTTACAGGCTCGGGTCTATATGATTAGCTTTAAAGCGTACTTAAGTAAGCTAACAAAGCCAAAACACAAAACCCCCAAAAACAAAAAACCCCCCCACCGAACCACAACCAAGACGTAAGCAAACCAAGACCTCGAGCCAAAACTACAAGTTAAAGAGTATAAAGGTCGTTTAAACAGTCATTAAGTCAATCGATTTATATTTCACTCGGAAACGGGAACACCAAAATGAAAACGATTCGGAATTGCGATCGTTTCACTTTTTCATTCCACTCGGAAACGGGAACTGGCCTGAAAATTTTAATTCAGATTTTGGACGACAGCCCCAGTGTGGGTCGGCGTGCGGGTGGTAGCCAAACAGTTGTTGTTTGGACTGCGGCTAAGCCTAAGAGTCGCTGGGCTATCTGTGCCTGTGGGTGGCCTAACTACTAAAACACAAAAATCTATCATTTTTTTTTTTATATTTTTCAACATAGGATCCTTTTAGGTCGATACACTTTTCCCAGCGATGTTCAATAGCTTCGATACCCTTTTTTATAATAAGAACTGTGAAGCTCTTCAAAATAGGCATTAACCTCGGACTCCACCTCTTCATTGTTGCCAAATCTTTTTCCTCCGAGCCATTTTTTCAAGTTTGGAAATAAGAAATAATCAGAGGGAGCTAAGTCTGGCGAATAAGGGGCGTGAGGTAGCAATTCAAATTTTATTTCATTAATTTTAGCCATTGCAACGGCAGAGGTGTGAACCGGCTGTTTTTGTTCTGAAGTAAGCAAACGCTGCACCCATCTTGCGCATAGCTTTTTCATGTCCAATTTTTCGGTCAATATGCGATGTACAGCACTTTTTGAAATGCCTACACATTCAGATAACTCACGAACTTTCAATCGCCGGTCACTCAATACAAATTTTTTAATTTTGGCCACCATTTCTGAAGTGGTCACTTCATTTGGACGCCCATTACGATGTTCATCTTCGCAGCTCAAACGACCTCGCTTAAACTCAGCCACCCAATATTTTATTGTTGTAAACGAGGGAGCAGAATTACGTAAGGTAGAACCCAGCTCCTTTTTAATATTGGTTGGACAAGTCCTTTTATATGAAAGTATTGTATCACATAACGATGACCAATTTTGTCCATGTTTGCAAATCAATAACAAGCGGTACTTCCCCTTTTTACTATTTTTTGCCATTTCTGGGACGGCCCTCGTAATAGCAGGGTAAATGCGGTATCTCATCACCGAAATTTCCGAAAAAATATTCCTTGATGAAAAAAAATTTAGAATTCTCAATGGTTAATTTCGCAGTGGTTATCCAAGTTGGCGTTTTTCTCTTGTAAATAAAGTTAATATGGGCACCAAAACTAATCGACGGGCGTAGCAATATTTATTATGTGTGTTTTAAGTGAAAGAGCTGTTGTAGAAACAGTTGGGGTCTTATCCATGTCTCAAATCTTTGATAAATAAAACCAGAAGTCAGTCAAGCCCGACCATAATGTAACATGTACCTGCCCAAGTTTGTATTTGCAAGCATAAGGAGTCTACTTCCCATATTTTACCATCTCCGAGATCTGTGCGTAGTGAAAGACGGACATAGCTATAATGAGGAGGCTAAGGTAGGAAAACCCTTCTTCTAGCGGATACATACTAATGGATGGTATTTTGGTATAGAAATGCCCTTCTGCAGTGGTAAAGTTCAAAATTCAACAAAATGCTCAATAATAGGCACAGATTAAAAGAACGATGATCATTTCGATAGGTAAATAATATTTAACCATGAGGTAAATATGAAAAGCAGTCAGGTAGAGAGGCTGAAAACACGCTTTATTGGCAATTTGTCGATGGTGTGTGGAAACGTTTGCTGGTTGCTGATTTTTTTTAAGGATCATTTGTCTAAAATTGGTTACTTGGCTGCTTAAGGTGTTACTCTTCTGCTTGAAATCTGGCTTCTATGAATTGAATGGAGGGATTGGGGTAGGAGATGGCTCCTAGCAGCGCGTGGGCTTTGGTTTGGGGCATCTACGCTCGCGCTTGGGTTTGGCACACCTGGGTTTCTTGGGGCGACACGATGACTTCTTTCGCTTGGGCATACAAGTGCGTGGTTTGGGTTTGCATCCTCTTTTCTTGCGTTTGGGCGTGCAAGACGCCCGTTTACGCTTGGTTTTACACATGGGTTTCTTTTGCCTGGGATAACATTCCGTTTGAGTACCACTACCAGCCGACGGTGTTGGATTAGCCACCTCGTCTTCTTTGAATCCTGCAATTAAGCTGTTGTCGTTGAAATCATTGGTGCTGCTGGTCACTAAATTGCGTGCAAAACTGTAGACTTCCTGGGAAAAAAAAAATAATTGATATTGAATTTCCTTTACTCTGAAATGACACTTTAAATTTTTTAGGACAATTATAGTTTTTGTCTATTGTTGCGACCATTGCCCATTAACCATAAATTGTACCTAAAAATTGAAAGTGTCATTCTAGCCTAAGTTTGACTTACCGGTTTATATATCTAGCGTTGACTTTCAGGCAGATTATTCCATCGGCCAGCTGCCAACCTAATTAGCTCATTGCCATTAAAGACGACATCCCTATAACGGTGTCGAAATTCGCTTAGAAAATTGAAATATGGATTCTTAGATACATCATTTGGAGACCTCGGTTTCTTCTGTTGTTTTTTCTTTCCGGGTTGGATGTTATTCTCATTGTTTTCGATGCCAGCCATATATCCAAAATCATTGACAAAATCGTTTGATGCTGCAGCGTCAATGTCCTCTTTGAGAAGCGATTGATAACTCTTCACATCCCCCGGTGGAGCTGCAGCCAATTGTCAGCTTGCTCTCAGATCCGCAAGAAGACATCCTTTAGCTTGGACAGTAAAAATGCAGTCAAAATCTGTTCAAAATTTTTCTAAAAGATTAAAAAAATTTACTACACAAACTTTCGGTGTGTTCGGTCTTAGAAACTAGCACTAACTGAAGTAAAGTAAACTAACTTCATAGAACTCGACTGCTTTTCAGTTTGAGTGAAAACACAGCGAATACTTTGATTTGAAAAAAATAAAGGAGCAAATAAAATAATTTCAAGAAATTTGTTGAAATTTCATATATTTGGCTTAAAATCTGTGAATCTGTCAATCAGCTCTTACCTTATCAATGAAATTTGGGCGTAAGGTCCGAAAGGAAAACGGACATAACACTCCATTCGGGCGTTAAGTCCGAAATGAAAACGGACTTATCGCCCGAATTTAATTTGGGCGATAAGTCCTCGGGCGCTATGTCATGCCACCGTAATATGTATATGTATATAGGCTTCTTGAGGTGTAGTTGTTGCTGATTAACTGATTTGTTCCGCATCCAGGTATATGTATGGGCATTTATTGAGCTGTTGTTGCTGGTTAAACGACAAGTTCAGCACTCCGTTAATGTTTGTGGCATATAGCCAATATATTATTGTTAATGTTTAACAAAAACACAACCACAAAACTTTGACGTCGATCATTGGACAATAATTCAACGTCACATAATTTGCATCTCGACACAAAAAAACGCATCGCGAATAAAAAAGAATGCTCGTGGAGTCAGACTGTCCTCTTCTGCTTTCTTTTCCTCATTTCCGTCGCTTGTCGCGTTATTTGTTTGTTTATTTTATTAATCAAAGATGGACATTTATTAAAAAAAAATATATATATATACTAGCTTAAAATAATCATAAATAAACTTAAATTAGTCAAACAATTAAAAGTTACATTAAAACAAAAAATATGAAAAGTGTTGAATTTTGTTTGCGGCTTTGTTTTTAAATAGTGGTACACTTTTTAGCGACTTAATGTTTTTTTGAACGTATGTATGTATACATACATATAATGTATATATATGTACATTCTGTAAAGAAAATGTTTTGACAAAGGAAAAAATTTACATTTTCACTTAAAAAAAAAAAAAGGGAAAAGTTAACTTCTGCTCGGCCGAAGTTTTGTATACCCTTGCAGCATCCATTGAAAACAAAAAAGTTTTTCTAAGATTACTTTCTGGACATTACTTTTCTTTGGGATCCATACTATATAGATGTCTGATTTCGATTAAACTTAGTGAAATCATGAAAAAGCATAATACACTGTTAATTGCGAAATTTGGATGCGATCCCATTTAAAACAAAAAGTTTTTCTCACTAGAACTTCTTTTTCGACCGATCATTCATACTGCAGCTATGTGCTATAGTCATCCGATTTAGATAAGACTTTGTAGAAATGTGTTAAAGTATATAAAATAAGAATATGTCAATAAAAAGGACGTTTTCATTAAAAAAAAGGTTTTTCTCACTAGAACTAGTTTTTTGACCGATCGTTCCTATGGGAGCTATATGCTATAGTCATCCGATTTCGACCAAAGAATTGTGTTAAAGTATATAGAATAAGTGTATGCCAATGATAAGGACGTTTTCATTAAAAACAAAAAAGTTTTTCTCACTAGAACTAGTTTTTCGACCGATCGTTCCTATGGGAGATATATGCTATAGTCATCCGATTTCGACCAAACTCTGAAGAATTGAGTAAAAGTATATAAAATAAGTGTATGCCAATGATAAGGACGTTTTCATTAAAAATAAAAAAGTTTTTTTTCACTAGAACTAGTTTTTCGAACGATCGTTCCTATGGGAGCTATATGCTATAGTCATCCGATTTCGACCAAACTTAGTAAAATCATGGAAAAGGATAGTAAACTGAGAAATACGTACTTTGGAGGCGTTTCCATTAAAAACCAAAAAGTTTTTCTCACTAAGACTAGTTTTTCGACCGATCGTTCCTATGACAGCTATATGCTATAGTCATCCGATCTGGCCGGTTCCGACAAATGTGCAGCGTATTTGTACCAAAAGACTTCGTGCAAAGTTTGGTGAGGATAGCTTTAAAACTGACCGAGGAGATAGCATAGAAACAGACAGACGGACGGACAAGCCTAAATGAACTCAGCTCGTCATGCTGATCAAGAATATATATACTTTTTGTGGTCGGAAATGCATCCTTCAATGCGTTACTAACATCCGCACAATTTTATAATACCCTCTGCAAGGGTATAGAAATTAACTTAGAACTTCGAGCTATTGTTTGCGATGCTCCTGCAAGGGCATTTAAGACAGGCACACCTGGACATACATCCAGTCATGATTGTTCCAAAGGCATTCAGATAGCTCACATAATGAAATAAAATTGGTGGGCAAAATTCTTCATGTGCAAAGATGTATACTTAGCAGTAGCAGTCCAGATAATTTTTGATTTTTTTGAAGAATATTGCCCAATTACGATAGAGTCTTTTAAAAAGGAACTAGGAGAAATTTTTATATTAGGTTGAAGATTTAGCGAAATTAGATCTTTTTATAATGAGCCCATAAGCTCATTAGATGAGGAGATATGTATACGAAACTTTAAAGAGGTAACAGCCTTAGAAAAGTTTACTATTTCTGACTTTCATAGGAAAGCCGTAGCCATGCCTTATAAGGGGGAAATAGTTATAGCTCCACTTCTGCACTTCTACTGATATATTTATTTTTAAATGATGATCTGCTACTTTTTATTCCCTTGCAGAGGGTATTATAAAATTGTCCGGATGTTTGTAAGGCAAAGAAGGAAGAACCACATAAAGTATATATATTCTTAATCAGCATGACAAGTTGAGTTGATTTAGCCCTGTCCGTCCGTCCGTATGTCTGTTTCTATGCTATCTCCTCCGTCAGTTTTAAAGCTATCATCACCAAACTTTGCACAAAAACTTTTGGTACATATACGCTTCACATTTGTCGGAACCGGCCGGATCGGATGACTATAGCATATAGCTGTCATAGGAACCATCGGTCAAAGAACTAGTTCTAGTGAGAAAAACTTTTTTGTTTTTGATAAAAACGTCCTAGTCATTGGCATACACTTATTTTATATACTTTTACACATTTCTACAAAGTTTTATCAAAATCGGATGACTATAGCATATAGCTGCAGTATGAATGATCGGTCGAAAAAGAAGATCTAGTGAGAAATACTTTTTAGTTTGAAATGGGATCGCTTCCAAATTTCGTAATTAACAGTGTATTATTCTTTTTCATGATTTCACCAAGTTTGGTCGAAATCAGACATCTATATAGTATAGATCCCATAGAAAAGTAAGGTCCAAAAAGTAGTCTTAGTTAGAAAAACTTTTTAGTTTTTAATGGAAACTGCAAGGGTATACAAAACTTCGGCGGAGCCGAAGTTATCTTTCCCCTATTTTTCTTACTGAATCTTTGAGTTAAATTGAAGGTGTTTAGTCCGTAGGCGTACTGAAAGTACGAATCGGACATATCTGTTGCGACGGCGCCTTAGATATCTTTGGAAGATTCACCTACCATGGTTTGAAAGCCAAAAAAAAAAAGTTAGGGTATGGACTTTAAAAATTCTAAAAACGTTTTGTGAATTTTTGAAATCTATTTAAGATATTTATTTAATTTAAGTAATCAAAACAAATTTTTACCTTCATAATGGAAGGACAGCAGCCCAAGAAATTTATGCGCCTACATAACGAGACCCAACAATTAGTATATTTCCTTTTAAGTATAATATTTTGTCAACATATAAAGCTAATAAGTTACTACTTACAGCATGTGAACAGAAAATGGGATCTGACGAGAAGATCATTGCAGCCATTCGTGGTAGGTTACGTATCAATCGACAGGTTAATTTGTGCAGTGTTTGGAAGTACCTAGATATTTGTACATACCTAGACACAAATTTCGTGTACCTTACCTAGGTTTTTTTTTTTGGTACCTTTTAGCTTTCCTAGGTCCAAAATTTAATTTACCTTGTCAATAGGTAAGGTACTAGGTACTTTTTCGTAAGTGTCCATTTTTGCGCCCACGGATCGATATCAATTACAGTTTTGCGTCATACCTACGCAGATCCACAGTAGGAGAAGATGAAGTTGAGAAAATTTGTAAACTTAAATTAATAGCTCCTTGCGCCACAAGATGGAACAGTTTTCATGAAAGTATTTAATATATTTTGGAACTAAAGCACAATTTATTTTCAGGGAAATGATTGTCATATCGGAGGCGGCGGCTGAGGAGTCTGCCTTAAGTAAGCAGTTAATGAAGAAGGAGAAGGGCAGACGATGATCAAATAGATGGCAATTTTCCGATCCGGTCGGAGTCACAGATCTCTGAAATCGACCAGAGCATAACTCCGGAGAATAGGTGCCTGTATGTAAGTTAATTAATTTTTTTTTAGTTTAAACTCAAAATATTCATAAAATTTTTAAATGTTTTACAGATTACGAGGGCGGTTGCAGAAATAGCCGACATAACTACTAAAACACAAACATTTTTCATTTTTCAACATAGGATCCTTTTAGGTCGATACACTTTTCCCAGCCATGTTCAATAGCTTCGATACCTTTTTTATAATAAGAAGCTCTTCAAAATAGGCATTAACCTCGGACTCCACCTCTTCATTGTTGCCAAATCTTTTTCCTCCGAGCCATTTTATCAAGTTTGGAAATAAAAAAATAATCAGAGGGAGCTAAGTCTGGCGAATAAGGGGCGTGAGGTAGCAATTTAAATTTTAATTCATTTATTTTAGCCATTGCAACGGCAGAGGTGTGAACCGGCGCATTGTCCTGATGGAACAGCAAACGCGGCACACATCTTGCGCATAACTTTTTCATGTCCAATTTTTCGGTCAATATGCGATGTACAGCACTTTTTTTCAATGCCTACACATTCAGATAACTCACGAACTTTCAATCGCCGGTCACTCAATACACATTTTTTAATTTTGGCCACCATTTCTAAAGTGGTCACCTCATTTGGACGCCCATTAAGATGTTCATCTTCGCAGCTCAAACGACCTCGCTTAAACTCAGCCACCCAATATTTTATTGTTGTAAACGAGGGAGCAGAATTACGTAAGATAGAATCCACCTTTTATATGAAAGTATTGTATCAAATAGCGATGACCAATTTTATCCATGTTTGCAAATCAATAACAAGCGTTCTCTATTAAAATCGACCAAAAAAAACTGTGCAAGGTAAAGGCACCAAACTTCAAACTTAAGCTTTTAATAGTCGGTACTTGCCCTTTTTAATATTTTTTGTGAACATTTTCCAACACTACTGTGCTAGGTCGGCCATTTCTGGGGCGGCACTCGTAAGTACCGGTATACCGAAATAAAAAACTGGGTACCGTATTGAAACCGAAAACCGAAATAAATTAAAAACCGAAATAGAATTTTTTACCGAAACATTCATTTCGGTTCGTACCGGAACCTGTACCGGAACCGAAAATAGTTTCGGTATTAATCCCTGGTTATAAGGAAAACAAAAATTATCTTGGGTGGCACCGAATGTAGCGGTGATGAGCGGCACTTCACACACTATATCACAATCTTTGGGAGGTACAGAGTGTATTATAGTCGGTCTTGATCGACTTTCTAACTTGCTTATCTTAATTTTTAAGTTTCTTCTTAAAAACGGGAAGCTCGATTTTGATTTTAGACCCATGGTTTCTTGGGAAAATCTTCTTAGCATTCGCCGTAGATTACGATTGTGACAACCGCTTGGTGCATTTTTTTTTACAAATTGACCCACTCTAATGTATACATATGTATTGGTATTCTTATATGTATATACCAGCGATGTCCAAAATTTGCAAAGGCAGCCCCGCGTGGTTGGCTAGCCAAATTCTGCCGACGTCGCAGCGGAGACATATATAGAGGGAGAGAGAATATGAGTATTCTATAAATAGAACCCTCGGCAGCTTGTTTTCGTACGATGCGCGTGTTCGGCTGCATTTGTTTTCACGACTTATGTGTTCGGCTGAAGTTCAAAAGTCAAACGCGCATTCATTGGCTATGCCGCGTTCAATGAGGAAAGACCATAAAGCGCATGATTTTTACACTACACCGAAAAAAATGTTTGATCTCAATTGGGAAAATGAAGTATTTTTCATTGAGAATATGGATGGTAACGCTCAATGTTTATTATTATTTTTTTTAGTGTAAAGCAGTAAAACGTCACATTGCCTTCGTGTTTCGCTGCTTCGCACACAAGCGCAACGCTTTCATTGTGTGAGTTTGGACACCACTGACATATACACTAGCATATATCCTGACGCGCTTCGCTTCGTCGCCGTCAGTCTATACTGGATCAGTAAAGCTATTTTTTTTTTTTTTTTTTTTTTTTTTTTGATTTAAAAAAAGTAATTTTATTGAGCTTAGTGACCCTATTACATCTAAGTTTTTACAAGCTATTGTTACTCCTTAAAATAACTTATGTTGTAGTGTTTGTTTTGATTTTAATGTTAGATATTTGTTGTGTTGTGTGTTTGTTTTCGTGTAGTTCTAGTTCTAGGGGTTTTGAGAACTAGGTTTGTTATATATTTAGATTGTTATTGATATATATGTGATAGTGTAGTGTAATGACTGTGTATGTACAAGGTTTGTATTTTAAAGCTATAAAGGTATGCAATTTGTGTGTGATTTGTCGTTGGGAAGTATGTTTTCATGTTTTTGAATGGTAAGCCTATATCCTTCGGTTAGCCAAGTCAGTGGGATGGATCCTCTGAAGTCTCCGTGCTGCCCTGATCCCGTTTATCCTTCTTCTTCTGAGCAGGCGTCTGGCAAGGTTGTTTGGGTGGCATGCTACCTTGTCAAGGTAACGTGCGGCTTGTCTGTTTATGGTATCGCCGACCATAGGGACACCACAATCTCTCTCTATGTCCTTGGTTCTGATGAACCACTCTGCACCAGTGATTCGTCTGAGTAAAGCTATTAAAAATCATCATATAAAACCGATAAAGTTTTTCTTTCCCGATCGGGTTTGGCTAACATTACCGTTATCGTTATTGATTTCTTAGTCGTTATCGATACTGATATCGTTATTGACTTCTTTATCTTTATTGTTATCGATACTTATCGTTATCAATGCCGTTATCGCTATCGTTGTCGTAATTGATTTCTTAATCGTTATTGATCTAGTTATCCTTATCATTACCGCTTGCGTTACCGTTATCGATAACGTTATCGCTATCGTTATCACTATCGATACCGTTATCGTTATAGCTATCGTTAGCGATACCTTTATCGTTATCGATACCGTTATCACTATCGTTATCGTTATTGATTGCGTTATCGTTACCCATACCCTTACCGTTATTGTTATCGCTAACGTTATCGTTACCAATTTCGCTATCGTTATTGATTTCATTATCGTTATTGAATTCGTTATCGTTATTGATTTCGTTATCGTTATTGGTACCGTTGTCGTTATCGTTATTGTCACCGTTATGGTTATCGTCATCGTTATTTCTTATATTATTTTTACAAACCGAGTTTGATGCCAATCGGTAAAAATAGGATTTTGCATGCTGAGTTTTCCATGAGTTTTCCGACCCCAAAGGTCAAATTTTCCAACATTAGAAAATCACTTCACAAACTATTTCACTTGGTTTCCTTACAAATCGAAATTCAAGACATTCGGATGAAATATAGTTTATAGCATGCAGAGTTTTTCATGAATTTTCCGACCCTACAGTCAATTTTTCCAACATCGGAAAATCACATCTTAGTTTGTTTCACTTAATATCCTTACAATCCTAGTTCCAACTATGACCGACGCTTTTCCGACCATAAGGTAAAATTTTTCAACATCGCAAAATCACATTTCAATTTATTTCCCTTGCTGCCCCTACAAACCGAATTTCAAGTCAACCGAAAGAAAAATAGATTTTTCATATTCAATTTCCCGAGAATTTCCCTTGCAGAGAAATTCCCTTGCAGGGCAGATTTTCCGAAATCTTACAAACCGAATTTCAAGTCAACCGAAAGAAAAATAGATTTTTCATATTAAATTTCCCGAGAATTTCCCTTGCAGAGAAATTCCCTTGCAGGGCAGATTTTTCGAAATCTTACAAACCGAATTTCAAGTCAATTTCATACAAACTTTTCCGACGCTTTTCCGGGTGGAATATCATTTTTAATTTTAAAGATAACATACACTACCACAGACACAGAATAAATTTGAAAATTGAAAATAAAAGTTTCATTGGGTGCATTCAGCAGATATATCCGATTTACGATTTATGATTTATGACTGAATGAAGTGATTGCCGATTGCGATTGGTAAATTTAACAATCATGATTGTCGAAAAGAAATCGAACAATATGTATAATTGGTAACCGATTGCTGGGTCAGCCTACATTTTTGCAAACATTCACATAATATTGTCCATTTATTGTCCGTAAATATTGAAGTTAACTTGTGTAAAGGTTGTTTTTTGTTAAGAACTACAAAAGCCATAGAATATCAATCAATGCCATTTAGCAGAGACTTATGGGCAATCGTAAATCACAAATCGTAAATTTATCTGCTGAATGCGCCCAATAATGTTAACTATGCCTTCAATGATGAACAAAAAATCATTAAGACTAAGTCTATTTGTATTAACTTCAAACCTTTAATTTCAAACCTTAGTGCCAATAACTTCTTTGTTCTTCAACGGATATAAGTGAAATACTACTGTGGGCAAAAAGTAGTCGGAATTTGTCGATTTAAATCACGCGGGCTAATATTTTCGCCCGAATATTTTTTTTAGTTGGCAGCACTGTCACTGACTTACATGTCAAATTTCATGTCAAAATATTCATTATTGTTTGAGTTACGCTTGGTTTTGTGACACGCAAAAAGTGGTTTCGGCGATTTTTGAAATGTCTGAAATTATTCAACAAAGAAGTGCGATTAAATTTTGCTTCCTGAATGGAATTACCACTGCGGAAACGTTGAGAATGTTGCAGAAGGCTTACGGCGACCAAGCTCTGCCAAAATCAACAACATTTGACTGGTACAAATGGTTTTAAGAAGGCCGAAAACACGTCGAGCCAAGACCGAAAAAATCACGCCAAAGTCGCTCAAAAATCAAGGTCATGCTGACTGTTTTCTTCGATTATCGTGGTGTCGTGCATTATGAGTTCCTTCCGCCGGGCCAAACTGTCAACAAGGAATATTATTTAAGTGTTATGCGTCGTTTGCGTGAAGCTATTAGCAAAAAGAGGCCAGATTTATGGGCCGACAACTCTTGGCTTTTGCACCACGATAATGCGCCATCTCACACTGCGCACGTTATTCGCGAGCATTTGGCCAAAAACAACACCATCGTCGTTCCGCAACCACCGTATTCGCCTGATTTAGCTCCGTGTGACTTCTGGCTATTCTCCAAACTCAAAAGACCATTCCGAGGACACCGTTTCGAGTCGATTGAAGAGATTAAACGTGAATCGGCACGCGCTCTGAAGGGCATACCTGAAAGTGACTTTTTGGCCTGCATCGAGGACTGGAAAAAACGTTGGCATAACTGCATTGCATCGGGAGGAGATTTCTTTGAAGGCGATGAAATTGATTTGGAAGAATAAATAAAGATTTTTTGATTTATAAACAAATTCCGACTACTTTTTACCCACAGTAGTACGTTGCATTAGAATTGTAATTGATGATCAGCAAAATTATTAATAAATTTTGGAGAATTTTATTCATGAAGAAAATCGCGTTTGATATCTAGCTTTTTTTCAATAAGTGATAAAATTTAAGCAAAGTTTCTAATTAACACCTTAATAGCGGCGAAGTTTACCAACGGTTTAAAATGTGATGTACGAGTATGAATGATAAATAGGGCATTCAATTCTATGTCAAGTGTATCTGACCATTTTAAAATCCACAACCCAAAACTAAAGTTATACACAATTTTATAGAAACTTATGAAAAAAATAGTTTTTTCGCAATTTCTCGAAAACGGCTCCGCCAAAAAATTATTGGACTAGATTTTTGGAATCAGCGGAAGGTTTTACATATGAAATGATTTTTACATATGAAATGATCACAAAATGTTTATAAATTTGTAAGCTAGTGTAATATAAGCTTTTAAACAGATTTTGCAAAATTTGGTCGAAATCATTATATCAAAACGAGCATATGTAAGGGTATTGAAACTTCGCCATAGCCGAAGTTTACCTAGCCTTCTCGTTCTACATTTTTCGTGTGAAGTTTAGCAGGGTGAACTACGTTTCGTTTAGGATTGTCGTTTCTACACGTGGCGTGTAGCTAATTTGGTTTTCTCTGTGTATTCTTTGAATCATCCAAAGGATGATAATTGTTCATATCATTTGAACAATTTTCATCTCCGTTGGATGATTAAAAGGATATTAAAGACATCCAGTCTAAATGGACAAGGAAAATCATCCAATGGATACTTTAAGATGTCCGTTTTTTCTTTGAGAACTGAGAACGACAAAAATTAATTTCCTCATTGTTTTACATATAAATACTTTTGCTTTCCTTAGATGCTCATGATCAGTTTTTGAGTCGAATGAAATGTGCTTAAAGTGAGAACTTTATAACTTTGATTGCGGAACCCTGTTCTTACACTGATTTCGACGCAGTTTGTGCTCATCTTGAGAACAAAGCTCTCGGCTTTTTTCTCTCTGTGTATGTATACTTATCTGCCCGTCTGTCTAAGTCTACGCGATAACATTAAAGCTAAATTATATTTTAGTTGGCAGCGAACGCTTAAGTGACTTGGACGTGCTAGTGCCCACAGCTTCTGACGAATTAATTTAGCTCAGTAAAATACAGTATATCGCCATCAGCAACACCGCAATGTTGTGGCTTGTCGTTTTGCTAATCTTTATTGCAATATTAGTCATTTGCGCGGTGCGTCTGCAAAGAGACTATGAGCTACTGTCGTTTTCACTACGTTTCAAGACCGTTAACGGTGGTCCCTTGGACCAGACCGTTGCCAGAGGCAAAGGCAATACTATTTTCGGCAATACGTTTGATACACTTGGAATGAACTCAGGTGAGGTCAAGCCAATGATAATCCCCCGCGAATCCCTCTTATGTTTGTCTTTTCTGTCACAGAACAACTGTTTTACTACAATCGCAATTATGCTGCGGAGCTTAAGAGAAGCTATATTCAATACATCTTTGGATTCCCCGTATATAACATTATAGACGCCGCCGATGCAGAGCTGGTGCTAAGTGATAACAACTTGATCACCAAAGGCGACATGTACCGGTTTCTACAGCCATTTCTGAAAACTGGTCTATTGACCAGCACAGGTACGAGTATATCGTTTACAATTGTGTTAGCAAAAATGGTTGCTAAAAATGCGCGGTGAAATCTTTTGTTTTCGACTTTCAGCTGTCATTTTTTTAACCTTTTCCCATTGAAAATGGGAAAAAAGAACTAACTATAACACTGTAAAATAATGTCCAACTAAGTAATTTTGATACCGACAACGAGACAAAATTGAAAGCTACTTATGGTAGAAGAAAACACGTTTGGTATGATTGTGTATATTAAGTTTGTGCAATAGTATGTAATATCCAGTAGGAAGCATTTCCGACCCTATAAACTTTATATTTTCTTAATCAGTATCAACAGCCGAGTCGATATAGCCGTCCGTCTGTCTGTATGAACGCGTCGATCGCAGAGACTATAAGGGATAGAGCCACAAACTTTTGTATGAAGATAGGTGTATATCGTACCCAGATCCAGTTTGTTTCAGATTTGGAAACTTTTCCTACCTCCACCCTTTAACCGCAAAAAACTATCAGTCACAATTTTTATACTCTGTACCAGAGGTACACAGAGTATATTATGCAAAAGTGTCCGTCTGTCCTTATGAACAAACAGATCTCACAGATGGTAAGAGATAGAGGTTTGACATTTATGGAACATATGTTTCTTATACCTGCAGGCAGATGAAACTTATTTTCAATTTTGGCCACGCCCCCTCCCGCCCACGCAATATCGACAAAAGTCATATCTCCGTCAGTTTTATATATAGTAATCAAGATTCTTTATCGAACGATATTCGAGATATAAGGAAAACAAACAATTATGGGCAGCACCGGTCGCAACAGTGATGGGCTGTACTTCACAGGTACAGAGAATGCTATAGTCGGGCTTGACCGACTTTCCTTCTTGTTAAGTTAGAGCCTCGTGACTTAATATATATCAAGAAAGACCCTATATCTAAATATTCTGATAAGTTCAATAAGATCGGACCAAAAACACCGCTTTAATAGCTATCAAAATATATGAAATCAAAGGAAAAGGTTATTTTGGAGTCGGGGCACTCTACTAAAGCTCCTTTCCTTGCTTTTTAATAGACTCTGGGAAATTTTCATGTAAAATGTATTTTGTTTTTTATACTCTGTACCAGAGGTACAAAGAGTATGTTAAGTTTCTGCCAAAGTATGTAACAGGCAGAAAAAGATATCTCCTACCCTATAAAGTATAAATATTCTTGATCAGCATCAACAGCCGACACTCCATCTAGCCATGTCCGTCTGTCCGTTCGACGTGTATGGGACAAAAACTTCTTATACTTGCTGGCAAGTGGCCGGGTGGCTCAGCGGCTAGTGTGCGCGACCGCTGTGCACGAGGTCGTGGGTTCGATCCCGCCTCGGAACATCTAATGAAAAGTTTTTTTCTTTGAATAAACTTTACACCCGGCCACACCTCTTTTCTGTTGGCGCCAGCTTTGCAGTAATTAGCCATGAAAAGCTTCTCAAACTGCCGTTCGGATTCGGCGTTAAACTGTAGGTCCCTTTCTCCTGTGCTAAAACAGGGGCCGGCAGCTTGATTTCTGGCGAGCATACGAAAAATCTCAGAGCAGCGCTGCTTCCACACACACGATATAAACCAGGGGCCGGCATCTTGCTATCTGGTGTGCATACGAAGTTTTGTATATATGTTTTTATAAATAAAACTACTTTTCGGAGTTTGTATGTTTGTATGTTTTTTTTTTTTTTTTTTTTTTTTTTTTTTTTTTTTTTGTTTTTGTTTGTTGTTTGTTTTTGTATGTTTGTTTTTGTATGTTTGTATGTTTGTTTTGTTTTGTTTATTTTTTTTTTTGTTTGTTGTTTTGTTTTTGTTGTGGGTGTGTGTTTTTTGGTGGTTTGTTTGTTGTATGTTTGTGTTGTTGTGTGTGTTTGTGGTAGTTTGTATGTTTGTATGTTTGTATGTTTGTATGTTTGTATGTTTGTATGTTTGTATGTTTGTATGTTTGTATGTTTGTATGTTTGTATGTTTGTATGTTTGTATGTTTGTATGTTTGTATGTTTGTATGTTTGTATGTTTGTATGTTTGTATGTTTGTATGTTTGTATGTTTGTATGTTTGTATGTTTGTATGTTTGTATGTTTGTATGTTTGTATGTTTGTATGTTTGTATGTTTGTATGTTTGTATGTTTGTATGTTTGTATGTTTGTATGTTTGTATGTTTGTATGTTTGTATGTTTGTATGTTTGTGTGTTTGTATGTTTGTATGTTTGTATGTTTGTATGTTTGTATGTTTGTATGTTTGTATGTTTGTATGTTTGTATGTTTGTATGTTTGTATGTTTGTTTGTTTGTCCCTTATGGGCGTCTAAACCGCTGAACCGATCTTCGCGAATTTTTCACACTAAGCTTATGTCGATCAGGAAAGTGTCATATGCTATGTGTCATGTCTGTGAAATGGTCAAAAAACCGAGAAATTTGCAAAATTATACCGTTCATCCGATTTAAATGGAAATTTGGGAATGGTTGAACGATTGCCCGGGAAGGTTTCTAAGTTGGAAAAATTTTCGGAAAACGGTCCAAAAACCGCGAAAATGGCAAAATTTAAGTTTTCGCTAAAACTTTGGGAAATTGATCGACGCTTGCCCGGGAAGGTTTCCAAGTAGAAGAAACCGCGAAATTTGCAAAATGTTCGTTTGTTATAAAACTTTGCAGAATGTTTGAACGCTTGCGCGTGAAGAATTCTGATTTGAAGAAATGGGCGGGAAATAGCCGTTCATCCGATTGCAATCAAACTTTGGGGAACGAATTGAACGCTTGCTCGGAAGGGTTTCTAAGTTGAAAAAATTTGCAGAAAATTGTCCAAAAACCGCAAAAATTAATAAATTTGCGGTTTCGGTGTATCTTTGGATAGTGGTTCGACGATTGCCCGGGAAGGTTTCCAAGTAGAAGATATGGGCGGAAAATGGTCCAAGAACCGCAACATTTGCAAAATGTTCGATTTTTAAGAAGCTTTGAGGAATGGTTTTACACTTGCCCGCAAAGGTATATAAATTGAAGATATGGGTCGGAAATGGTCATAAAACCGCGAAATTTCATCTGATTGCCATAAAACTTTGGGCAACGCTTGCCCGAGAAGGTTTCTAAGGTGCAAAAATCGCGAAATTTGCAAAATAACCTTATGAATTTTTACGAAAGAGATTACTGCTTATATTACAATGCCGGCGTTGGTGAAAGCTGTAGATTACACGGTCCAAAATATTGCGAAATTTGCCAATTTTTTGATTTCAGCCTGGATTATTGTGAAAATTTGATATTAACCAAACGGTCAAAAAGTCACGAAATTTGAAAATATTCATGATTTTAGATTGTCATGAACATGTGTATATAGAGAAAAAGATCGAACTCGTCCAAAATGCTTATACCGACATGCAGCCTGCACTTGATTAAATATAATCGCCCTCTTAAGAATCAAAAGAACCCGGGCAACGCCGGGTATTCAGCTAGTTTGGAATAAAAAATAAAATATTTCTACAAATTTTGGTCAAAATCGGATGACTATAGTGAGAAAAACTTTTTGTTTTCAACGGAATCGTCCTTTTTATTGGCATAACCTTATCTTTTAAAACTTTACACAATTCTACAAAGTTTCGTCAAAATCGGATGACTAAAGCATATAGCTGCAGTACGAATGATCGAAATATCTAGTTTATACTTTTATACAATATACAATTCTACAAAGTTTTGTCAAAATTTGTCAAAAAAGAAGTTCTAGTGAGAAAAACTTTTTTGTCTTAAATGGAATCACCTTCAAAAAATTAAAATGTTAGTTTGTTATGCTTTTCCATGATTCCACTAAATTTGGTCGAAATCGGTCATCTATAGTATAGCTCCCATAGAAAAGTAAGGTCCGAAAAGTAGTTTTATGTATAAAAACATATATACAAAACTTCGACCGAGCCGAAACTAACTTTCCCCTACTTTTTTTAATACTACTGATTACACTAGCTTACTGCATTTTTCATTCTCTTCAATTTGATGTCATTCCTTATGTAAAATCACGCGCTGAATCCGAATCCGGGTTAAAAAATGTTTAGGTATAACAGATTTCGAGATAATCACAAATGATCGTTTTAAGCATTTTTGAAAAAGATTATCTCATTTAATTACAAATATCTCAATTATGAAATAACTAATGAAAAAGTTTTCTGTACCAAATTAATACTAATAAAACAAGTAAGGGAGCTGCAGTCGAGTGACCCGACTACAAAATACCCTGTTCCCTTGATTTCGTGTGTTTTTTCTTTACATACACACACACTCACACATACACACACTCCAACATACACACAAACGCATGGCATGCGGCCGCGCGCGATAACTGACAATGCAAGACCCCCCTCTCTCCCACAAGCAAAATTAATTCGTATATAACTTCGGTGTTTATTGACCGATCTTAGTGATCTTTCAGAATAGATAGATATTGGGTCTTACTTGATATATGTAAAGTTTGGAAGGTCTATCTAAAAAATTGTGGCTCTGACAGTTTTTTGCGCTTAAAGGGGGGAGGGGGAGGAATTTTCCAAATCTGAAACAAACTCGTATTGAATCGGGTATACACCTACCTACACGCAGAAATTTGTGGCTCTAGCTCTTATAGTCTCTGAGAAACACGCGTTCATACGGACAGACGGACGGACAGACGGGTCGCAAATGCTTCCTTCTACCTGTTACATACTTTTGCACAACTTCATGATCCCCCTTTTCCCATTTTCAATGGGAACAGGGTATAGAAATTACTTAAGGAAATGTTTCTTTGCCTGATTTTTATACCCTTGCAAAGGGTATTATTAAATTGTGCTATCCTTACCAAACTTTGCACGAAGTCTTCTGGTACATATACGCTGCACATTTGTCGGAACCGGCCGGATCGGATGACTATAGCATATAGCTGCCATAGGAACGATTGGTTGAAAAACTAGTTTTAGTGAGAAAAACTTTTTTGTTTTTAATGGAAACGCCTCCAAAGTACGTATTTCTTAGTTTACTATCCTTTCCCAAGATTTCAATTAGTTTGGTCGAAATCGGATGACTATAGCATATAGCTGCCATATGAACGATAGGTCGAAAAACTAGTTCTAGTGAGAAAACTTTTTGTTTTTAATGAAAACGTTCTTATCATTGGCATACACTTATTTTATATACTTTTACACAATTCTACAAAGTTGGGTCGAAATCGGAAGACTATAACATATAGCTCCCATAGGAACGATCGGTCGAAAAACTAGTTCTAGTGAGAAAAACTTTTTTGTTTTTAATGAAAACGTCCTTTTTATTGGCATATTCTTATTTTATATACTTTAACATATTTCTACAAGGTTTTATCAAAATCGGATAACTATAGCATATAGCTGCAGTATGAATGATCGGTCGAAAAAGAAGTTCTAGTGAGAAAAACTTCTTAGTTTGAAATGGGATCGCTTCCAAATTTCGTAATTAACAGTGTATTATGCTTTTCCAAGATTTCACCAAGTTTGGTCGAAATCAGACATCTATATAGTATAGATCCGATTGAAAAGTAAGGTCCAAAAAGTAGTCTTAGTTAGAAAAACTTTTTTGTTTTCAATGGAAGCTGCAAGGGTATACAAAACTTCGGCCGAGCCGAAGTTAACTTTCCCCTATTTTTTTGTTTGAAACTCAAAAATAAAGCAATACACAAAAGTATTTTATAAATTGTCACCAGAGCTGGCTCGGCTGTGGTGGGTGGTGTGCATTATGCGGTCAAAGCGTATTCCTTTGGGCCTCCTTCACGCGACAGAGGAAAAAGTGCGATAAAGTGCTAATTGAGACTAAGTGAAACGAAAGTGGATTAAACAAAGGAAAACAAAATTTAATATGGTTTTTATACTCTGTACCAGAGGTACACAGAGTATATTAAGTTTGTGCAAAAGTGTCCGTCTGTCCGTCCGTATGAACAAACAGATCTCAGAGATGGTAAGAGATATAGGTTTGACATGTATGGAACATATCGTCTTTTCCCATTTTCAATGGGAACAGGGTATAAAAAGTGCTCGAAATCTGTTGGAAATTGTAGAAGTTTTTAGCATTTCAATAAAAATAAGTAATATCAGTTTTACCGTTTAAATGGTATTAAGAATGATCGTTTTGATCCGCAGTTTGTGTGTACATTTTTCATCTCGCATGAGAAACCAACAAAAGTTACCCAGCATGGCCTTATTCTTCTTTGGCCATCACAACCGTTTTACGGTCTCGGCCGCTGCCACTAATGCCCGCCACTCGCCTCTGTCCCGAGCGACATTCCACCAGAAGGACACTCCCAGGTTCGCAATGTCTCCCTGCACCTGGTCGCGCCATCTCCGCTTTGGTCGACCAGGCGGGGGAGTGCCTCCCGACTCTATCGCATGCCGATTGTAGACACGCTTTGCTGGAGCGTTATCATCCATGCGGGTAACATGTCCTATCCAGCGCAGCCGCTGTTGTTTTATGCGCTTGACTAGGTCAGTGTCCCCATAGAGCTCATACAGTTTGCGATTCATTCGGATGCGAAATTCGCCGCCAACGTTTAGAGGTCCATAAATCCTCCGAAGAACTTTTCCCTCGAACACGCCAATTGCCGCCTCATCCTCTTTTGTCATTGTCCATGCTTCTGCGCCGTATAGCAGGACTGGGATGATAAGCGACTTGTATAGCGCAATTTTCGTTTTCCGAGAGAGGGCTCTGCTCTTGAACTCCTTATTGAGCCCGTAATAACATCGGTTTGCAAGAGTAATTCTTCTTCGGATTTCCAGACTGGTGTTGTTGTCGCTGGTTATCGTCGTTCCGAGGTAGACAAATTCCTTAACAACCTTGAAGTTGTAGTCTCCCATTGCAACAGATTGTCCAAGCGTAGACTCACAGCGCGTTGATGGTAGGTACTTCGTCTCATCCTCATTTACCGCGGTCTTTACCTATTTTGACGGAGCTTTGTGTGCTTTTCAACGTCATCATGCAAAGTCGAACGTACTTTGCTGGAATACCAAAGGTAGACAGGGCTTCAAAGAACTTTGACCTTATCAGCGTGTCAAAGGCGGCTTTGTAGTCAACAAAATGGTGGTGGGTGTCGATATTTCTCTCTTGGGTCTTCTCCAGGATTTGTCGCAATGTGAATATCTGGTCCGTGGTGGATTTGCCAGGTCTAAGGCCACACTGATAAGGTTCAATCAGTTCACTTATTCTCGGCTTTAGACGTTCACAATGGATGCATGATAGAACCTTATATGCGATGGGAAGGAGACCGATCCCGCGGTAATTGGCGCAAACCGCAGGGTCTCCTTTTTTAAATATTGGACAGAGTACACTTAGGTACCAATCTTCGGGCATGCTTTATTTTTATTTTTTAGCCTTTTTATGGCTAACAAGACTTCATTATGTTATCGATTGGTGGTGTCGCTACTTCCCCAGAAGCGGCATTGTGTTCCACATCACCCAGCAGGTAAGAGAAATAGTTTCTCCATTTGTCTAGTGCCACTTCCGGATTTCTGATTAGATTTCCGTGCTCGTCCTTCAATAGTGTGACTCTGGGCTTGAAACCTTCGGTTAGTTGCCTAATCTTTTGGTAGAATTTTCGAGTCTCACTCCTTCCGAACAGCACTTCGACTTCCTCCCTCATGCGCTTTTCCTGCCCATTTTTCTTCCTTCTGAAAAGGCGCTTCTCCTCTCTCCTTTTCTCCCGGTATCGCTCATTAGCAGCCCGCGTTGCTCCAGACTGCAGAGTTCTCCTGTAGGCAGCGTCTTTCTCTGCAGTAGCGCGGCGGCACTCCATGACTGTTTTCGGGAGTTTTCGGCGAATCCGAGAATCTCCTTGGCAGCTGTACTCATAAAGTGTGAAATATGCTTCCACTGTTCGTCAACACCAGGAGGGCCAGGTGGGGTTTCCCTGAGCAGCTGGGTGAGTTTTGCTGAGTAGGCTTTGGATGTTCGTTGTGATTGCAGCTTCTCAACGTTCAGCTTTCGGCGTGTGTTAGACTGTGCGGCATGTGCCACACTAAGTGTGCGTACTTTGGCTGCAACAAGGTAGTGATCCGAGTCAATATTGGCTCCTCGGCGCGCACGTACGTCTAGAACACTCGAAGAGTGCCGTCCGTCTATCACAAAGTGATCAATCTGGTTTCGTGTTGATTGATCAGGGGACATCCAGGTCGCCTTGTGCTCGTTGCGGTGTTCAAATCTGGTGCTACTAATGACCATGTTCCGGCCCGAAGCGAAGTCTATTAGCCTCTCTCCATTTTCGTTGGATACATCGTGTAGGCTAAATCGGCCGATAGCCGGGCGATGAGCTTCTTCTCTCCCGATTTTCGCGTTGAAGTCGCCTAGCACTATCTTGATGTCGTGATCGGGGCAGCGCTCATATAGGTCTTCTAGGCGCTCATAGAATTCGTCTTTTTCCGAATCGTTCTTTCCTTCTGTCGGGGCGTGTACACAGATAAGACTAATATTAAAAAATTTTGCCTTAAGTGTGAGATCGGCAAGTCGCTTGTCAACTGGTGTAAAGCTGATGACGGAGCGGCACAGTCTTTTGTTGACTGCAAAGCCGCAACCAAACTCGTGCTTCGAATCATGTCCACTGTAGTAGATCTCCCATGGGGCGTTGGTTTCGGATGTTATCTTCCTACACCCTTGTCCAGTCCATCTTATTTCCTGAAGTGCGGTAATGTCCGATGAATGTTCCTCGAGGACATCTACCAGGTTGGAATCCGCGCGCTCTTTATTGAGGGTGCGAACATTCCAGGTGCATATCCTCAAATCGTGGTCCTTAAAACGTTTGCGTGGGTCGTAGTGGGGGGGGGGTTCATTGTGTTAGTTTTCATTGGCGGATGGAAATAGACGCCTGTCGGGTGCCAAGCCCGATGCGACGCCCCCTGTTTGTCCCAAGGAGACGATCGCCGCTCACGTTAGCCAGCAGCTTTGCGGATGCATTGCTCTGTTACCAGGGGTTACCACGATCGCGCTGGGTTTTCCATGTTAAACCGATCAGCATCTTTACCTCACTACATACGCCCCCATAACCACAGGAGGGTTCCTGCCTTCCGAAGAAGGCAATGGCCTTATTCCAAAATCCTTAATAGCTGAATTCCATAATACGAGGGCGGCCCCAGAAATAATTAGAGGGAGCTAAGTCTGGCGAATAAGGGGCGTGAGGTACCAATTCAAAATTTAATTAATACATTTTAGCCATTACAACGGCAGAGGTGTGAACCGGCTGTTTTTGTTCTGAAGTCAGCAAACGCGGCACCCATCTTGCGCATAACTTTTTCATGTCCAATTTTTCGGTCAATATGCGATGTACAGCACTTTTTGAAATGCCCACACATTCAGCTAACTCACGAACTTTCAATCGACGGTCTCTCAATACACATTTTTTAATTTTGGCCACCATTTCTGAAGTGGTCACCTCATTTGGACGCCCATTACGATGTTCATCTTCGCAGCTCAAACGACCTCGCTTAAACTCAGCCACCCAATATTTTTTTGTTGTAAACGAGGGAGCAGAGTTACGTAAGGTAGAATCCAGCTCCTTTTTAATATTGGTTGGACTAAGACCTTTTATATGAAATTATTGTATCACATAACGATGACCAATTTTGTCCATGTTTGCAAATCAATAAAAAGCGTTCTCTATTAAAATCGACCAAAAAAAAACTGTGCAAGGTAAAGGCACCAAACTTCAAACTTAAGCTTTTAATAGTCGGTACTTGCCCTTTTTAATATTTTTTGTGAACATTTTCCAACACTACTGTGCTAGGTCGGCCATTTCTGGGACGGCACTCGTATTCATATCCTAATGAAATCGTTCACCATGCTCAACACTCTCACGACGAGGTTTTCAGGGGAGAAATTCAATTATACCGAAATTTTCACTCCTGATTGCAGTACAATGTGTATCGTTTGAATACAATAAAGACATTAATATAATATAAAAAATTTACTTATTTTCTCAAAATTTCATATTAAATGTGCGACGACTTCAATGTAGTTAGAACAATCGAAATTTCCAAGAAATGAAGTGACAACACGACGGAGCGAATTCCATGCGTCCTCCTTATCCTTGGACAACATTTAAATGAATCTGCAGTCCTCCAAAAGTATTTTAATTTGCGGCCCAGCAAACACACCCTCTTTGATTTTTGCCTAGGTAACATAACCTAACCTAACACGCTCTTCAAATATGCAAATGCATCACTGTCTTTTTATAATGCCTTCACAAAATTTGTAAACAAACCCTGTCTTATATGAAGGGGTGGCAGTATATATTACCCCTTACTCAAAAGTGGCTCGAACTTTGCATTTTTTTGACAATTCCATTAATATTTTCCAATCTAAGCAGCAGATTGTGGACTACTTATGATTTATTGAAAGCTCTATTTAACACAAGCATTCGATCAAAATTTCAACATTTAAGGATTCTTTGTTTAACAGATATAATGTTTTATTTTTGAAATTTTTTGTCAAAATTATTCTGCCGGCTTGTGTATCTATGAAACTGTGAGAGATATAACGTATTTTCCAATTCGCGGCGGCGGGAGAGGAAGAAGTTTTTGTCTTATACTTGTCGGACCTCTTGCTTTTACCATCACGGAGATTTGAACATTTAAAAGAACAACAGACGGAAGTGGTTTTATCGTGTCGGCAGTTCAAGAATTTATATGACTTTATAGGGATTAAGGTTGTAGTCTACTATAAATATTTATTGTTTCACTTAATTAATTAGTTTAACAAGATTTGTCAGTTGCGAGCTGGCCCGAGGCCGTTAGCCAGCGCCAAGTTCGACACACACTAAATCTCCTGGAGATGAGCGAAGAATTGGCTTCATGATAGTCGTTCGTGTCTAGTGGTGGCAGAGTCGCCACAATTTAAATAAACATGCTGGAATAAAGAAATGCGTCTTCTTGCTTGCGCCAAAGCCAGATTGGAACAAAAATTTAACTGAATTTTTCCCAGAATTATCTTCTCTGCTTACTTATTATTGACAATTACCTTTTGCAGGTCAGCACTGGCATAGTCGACGTAAGCTATTAACACCTGCTTTTCACTTCAAGATATTGGAACAGTTCCAAGAAGTTTTTAAGTAAGTAAGTAAATTTGCAAAATGACTTGCTACTTTCATATATTTTTAACAGGCAGGAGAGCATAAAATTTATTGCGATGTTGCAAACTCAATTGGATAGCACAGTTGGTGACTGTGAGATCAACTTGGATGAGCTCATTCCACGATTTACGCTAAATAGTATTTGCGGTACGTGTGACAAAGTCCTTATCGGTAGAAAATAATAAATGAATAATGTAGAGACGGCACTTGGAGTCAAGCTTGACGATTGCTCGGACGGGGACGAATATCGAAGTAATATTACAATCGCTGAGCACAGTTTCATCAATCGTGTTATTAATCCACTTATGGCCAGCGACTTTTTATATTATCGCTTCGGTGATGGTCGCAAGGACATTCCGACTCTGGAAAAACTCCATGCTTTCTCAAGCAACATTATACAGAAGCGCAGAGAGAACTTCGATGAGCGCGTAGTGAGAGAAATGCAGGAATCCGATTCAAGGTATATGGTTTCTTTGCAAGCAATATTATATCTGAATTTCATCAGTTATTTTAAAATTTCAGTGACTTGAACACAAAACAACGTTACGCTATGCTAGACACTATGCTATTAGCGGAAAGGGAAGGACTCATCGATCACGCAGGTATTTGCGAAGAAGTTGATACTTTTATGTTTGAGGGCTACGATACAACTTCCATGAATCTTATACTTGCTTTGGCTTACCTGGCAAACCACCCGCTAAAGCAAAAGCGTTGTTACGATGAACTCAAGGAGATTGTAAACGGTAACTATTCTCATGGTGGATACTTTAGGTGAAGTCTATAATTATTTTGACAGATGACCTTCACAACCTGGACAGCCGCACTTTATCCAACCTTAAGTACCTGGAGTGTGTCATCAAGGAAACGCAACGACTGTGCCCATCCGTTCCAGGAATTATGCGGCAATGCCATGAAGAAACTAAACTATCCAACAACCTGGTGCTTCCAAAAGGCACTCAGATCATAGTGCATATATTCGATATCCACCGCAATCCACGGTATTTTGATCAACCGAACGATTTCATGCCGGAACGTTTCCTCAGCGACAACGCGGCTCAGCGACACCCGTACGCTTTCATACCCTTCAGTGCGGGTCGCCGAAATTGCATTGGTCAGAAGTTTGCCATGACAGAGGTGAAAACACTGCTGGCGTACATTTTGATAAATTTTGAAATTCTGCCTGTGTCGGATCCACAATCATACCGATTCTTGGCAGGCATATTGATCAGAACCAAAACGAACGTTTTAGTGAAAATAAAGAAGCGAACTTAATGCCTGTGAATTGTAAGTCAAGTAGATCATTTTCTTTGCACTGAAATTTTGTTTTATATTGGCTGTTGGGAAACCTGGAACAAGCTGGGAGGAAAAATGCAATATAAGGCAATACGAACTGACATTTATTCATTGAAACAATCGCTGAGACAATCTAAAAACCAATTGTCATAATCGGACTATTCTTAGTTATCCAAAAACTTTCCATTGAAGTCAACATCGCCAAAATTGAGGTAAGCTCATAAAGCCTAAAATTTCGAAAAAAGTGCGATAAAGTGCTAATTAAGACTAAGTGAAACGGAAGTGGATTAAACAAAGGAAAACAAAATTTAATATGGTTTTTATACTCTGTACCAGAGGTACACAGAGTATATTAAGTTTGTGCAAAAGTGTCCGTCTGTCCGTCCGTATGAACAAACAGATCTCAGAGATGGTAAGAGATATAGGTTTGACATGTATGGAACATATGTTTTTATACCTGCAGGCTGATCAAGTTTATTTTAAATTTTGGCCAAGCCCCCACCCGCCGCGCAATATCGAATAAACGTCATATCTCCCACAGTTTTATGAATAGAATGTTCGAACCCTCTGGACATATTTGGTATTCGGGATTCTTTATCGATCCGCTGAAGGAATTTTAAAGATCTGATGAACGATATTCGAGTTATAAGAAAAACAAACAATTATGGGCAGCACCGGACGCAACGGTGATCACAGGTACAGAGTATGCTGTAGTCGGGCTTGACCGACTTTCTTTCTTGTTCTAATTTGAATTTTCATGCTTAGAGTGAGTACTGAGAACGTTCGAATTTTATATAAGATGTCAAATTCCATGTAAAACAAGTAAGGGAGCTGTAGTCGAGTGCCCCGACTACAAAATACCCTGTTCCCTTGACTTCTAGTGTTTTCATACAAGTATACACACACTCACACATACACACACACTCTAATATACGCACACACGCACCCCCTCTCTCCCACAAGCAAAATTGATTCGTATATAGCTTCGGTGTTTTTTGCCCGATCTTAGTGATCTTTTCAGAATAGATAGATATTGGGCCTTACATGATATATATAAAGTCTCGAGGGTCTAAGGGTTAAAAATTGTGGCTCTGACAGTTTTCTGCGCTTAAAGAGGGGAGGGCGAGGAATTTTCCAAATCTGAAACAAACTCGATTTGAATCGGGTATACACCTACCTACATGCAAAAATGTGTGGCTCTAGCTCTTAAAGTCTCTGAGATCGACGCGTTCATATGGACAGACGGACGGACGGACAGAAGGACATGGCTAAATCGACTCGGCTGTTGATGCTGATCAAGAATATATATACTTTATAGAGTCGCAAATGCTTCCTTCTACCTGTTACATACTTTTGCACAACTTCATGATCACCCTTTTCCCATTTTCAATGGGAACAGGGTATAGAAATTACTTAAGGAAATGTTTCCTTGCCTGATTTTTTTGTTTGAAACTCAGAAATAAAGCAATACACAAAAGTATTTTAAAAATTGTCACCAGAGCTGGCTCGGCTGTGGTGGGTGGTGTGCATTATGCAGTCAAAGCGTATTCCTTTGGGCCTTCTTCACGCGACAGAGTTAATTTCTTGAAGGAAAATTCCATGAAAACAAGAAAGAAATTCGTCAAGCTTGACTCTAGTATACCCTGTACCTGTGAAGTGCTGCACATCACCGTTGCGACCAGTGCTGCCCATAATTGTTTGTTTTTCTTATAACTCGACTATCGTTCATCCAATCCTTACCAATCCTTTGGCGGATCGATAAACAATTTTGATTACAAAATTAAGGGTGATTTTTTAAGAGCTAAATGAAAGTTTTTCAAAAAAAAACATAAAATTCAGAAAAATGCGTGAAGTCTTTATTTGAATCGATAGTACGGTCCATATAATTTAATGTTTAAAGATTATTTCATGCAAATGTTGACCGTGACTCCGCCTCAAATGGTCCATCCACTTAGTCCAATTTTGGCATACTCTTTCCAACATTTCGGCCGGTATCTCACGAATAAATGCTTAAATGTTGTCTTCCAATGCGTCAATTGAAGCGGGCTTGTCTGTATAGAC
Source organism: Lordiphosa collinella (assembly GCA_018904265.1). Classification (NCBI taxonomy): domain Eukaryota; kingdom Metazoa; phylum Arthropoda; class Insecta; order Diptera; family Drosophilidae; genus Lordiphosa; species Lordiphosa collinella. The sequence goes on from JAEIFV010000530.1 coordinate 34,241, forward strand.
ATGAGCTTTAACATAGCCCCACAAAAAATAGTCTAAGGGCGTTAAATCGCACGATCTAGGCGGCCAATTGACCGGTCCCGAATGTGAAATAAAATGTTCACCTAACTCGCCTCTCAACAAGTCCACTGTTACGCGTGCTGTGTGGCATGTGGCATCTTGTTGAATCCACATGACATGCAAGTCAAGCTCTTGCATTTTGGGCAAAAAAAAGTTGGATATCATCTCACGGTAGCGCTCACCATTCACACTTTACAATTCGCATCATCTTTGAAGAAGTACGGTCCAATGATGCCACCAGCCCATAAACCGCACCAAACTGTGACTTTTTCTGGACGCATTGGTAGCTCTTGCAATGCTTCTGGCTGATATTCACTCAAAAATCGAGAATTCTACTTATTTACGTACCCGATGAGCCATCGTCGCTGAACACAATTTTTCGGTAAAAAAGTGGATCTTCGGCCAATTTTCCAAGAGCCCATTCACCAAAAATTTTACGTTGCGGTAGGTCGTTCGGCTTCAATTCTTGCACCAGCTGTATTTTGAAAGGCTTCACACCTAACTCCTTGCGCAAAATTTTCCACGTTGCTGCGAACGGCGACGAATCGATAATTGATGGTCATCATTAACACTGGCCGATACAGCTGCGATATTTTCTTCAGTTCGCACTCTACGTAAGCGTGTTGGTGGTTTAATGTCCAACAATGTACATTTGGTGAGAAATTTAGTCACAATAGCCCGAATAGCCGCTTCAGTGGGTCGGTTAAGCTGACCATAATATGGAAGAGCGCGGATGAACTTTTTTAACAGAGCACGCATTTTGATAATAAAATTCAATAATTTGCAAGCGTTGTTCGTTTGTAAGACGATTCATGGTTAAATTATAGACCAAACTGAAGTTGTTTGACTAAGAAATAAAACACGAAACGTGCGTGAGCTGTTTAAACCAGTGTTGCCAAAAAGATAATAGCTAAAAAATCACCCTTTATATCCAGAAGAATAAAACCTTCCAAATTGCGAGGGTGGCGAAAATTTAAAATAAACTTGATCTGCCTGCACTTATAAGAATTTTCTGTCCCTTACATGTCAAACCTCTATCTCTTACCACCTTTGAGTTCTGTGCGTTCATACGGACAGACGGACATGGCTAAATCGACTCGGCTGTTAATGCTGGTCAAGAATATTTATACTTTATAGGGTCGGAGATGCTTCCTTCTATCTGTTACATACTTTTGCACAACTTCATGATCCCCCTTTTCCCATTTTCAATGGGAACAGGGTATAGAAATTACTTAAGGAAATGTTTCTTTGCCTGATTTTTATACCCTTGCCAAGGGTATTATAAAATTGTGTGGATGTTTGTAACGCATTAAAGGAAGCATCTCCGACCACATAAAGTATATATATTCTTGATCAGCATGACGAGCTGAGTTGATTTAGCCTTGTCCGTCAGTCCGTCTGTCTGTTTCTATGCTATCTCCTCCGTCAGTTTTAAAGCTATCCTCACCAAACTTTGCACGAAGTCTTCTGGTACATATACGCTGCACATTTGTCGGAACCGGCCGGATCGGATGACTATAGCATAAGAAACACTTGGAAAAAATTTTGCAAAAGGTATACAGTACCCTTAATGACAAAATGTACGAGGGCCGTCCCAGAAATGGCCGACCTAGCACAGTAGTGTTGGAAAATTTTTACAAAAAATATTAAAAAGGGGAAGTACCGACTATTAAAAGCTTAAGTTTGAAGTTTGGTGCCTTTACCTTGCACAGTTTTTTTTTGGTCGATTTTAATAGAGAACGCTTGTTATTGATTTGCAAACATGGACAAAATTGGTCATCGTTATGTGATACAATAATTTCATATAAAAGGTCTTAGTCCAACCAATATTAAAAAGGAGCTGGATTCTACCTTACGTAACTCTGCTCCCTCGTTTACAACAAAAAAATATTGGGTGGCTGAGTTTAAGCGAGGTCGTTTGAGCTGCGAAGATGAACATCGTAATGGGCGTCCAAATGAGGTGACCACTTCAGAAATGGTGGCCAAAATTAAAAAATGTGTATTGAGAGACCGTCGATTGAAAGTTCGTGAGTTAGCTGAATGTGTGGGCATTTCAAAAAGTGCTGTACATCGCATATTGACCGAAAAATTGGACATGAAAAAGTTATGCGCAAGATGGGTGCCGCGTTTGCTGACTTCAGAACAAAAACAGCCGGTTCACACCTCTGCCGTTGCAATGGCTAAAATTAATGAATTAAAATTTGAATTGCTACCTCACGCCCCTTATTCGCCAGACTTAGCTCCTTTTGATTATTTCTTATTTCCAAACTTGAAAAAATGGCTCGGAGGAAAAAGATTTGGCAACAATGAAGAGGTGGAGTCCGAGGTTAACGCCTATTTTGAAGAGCTTCACAGTTCTTATTAGAAAAAGGTATCGAAGCTATTGAAAAACGCTGGGAAAAGTGTATCGACCTAAAAGGATCCTATGTTGTAAAAAAAAAAAGAAAAATTTTTAAATTTTAGTAGTTAGGTCGGCTATTTCTGGGACCACCCTCGTATCATTAAAGGAATATTTAAGAAACATTTAAACAAAACAAACAAACCCTTGAAGTAATATGAAAAAGAGAGACAGAGAACGTCGCATTGAAGCAGACGGACGGACAGGACTAAATCAACTCAGCTCGTCATGATGATCAAGAATATATATATTTTATGTGGTCTTAAATGCTTCCATCTATGCGTTACAAACATCCGAACAATTTTAATATACTTCTTCTTCTTTGGCCATTGATGGTAATAAAATCATCACAGCCGTTTTACGGTCTCGGCCGTTGCCACTAATGCCCGCCACTCGCCTCTGTCCCGAGCGACATCCCACCAGGAGGACACACCCAGCTCCGCAATATCTCCCTGCACCCGGACGCGCCATCTCAGCTTCGGTCGACCCGGCCCGGGCTTGCCTCCTAGCTCGTTCGCATGCCGACTGTACACCCGTTTTGCTGGAGCGTTATCATCCATCGCCAACGTTTAGAGGTCCATTAATCCTCCGAAGAACTTTACTCCCCAACACGTTTAGAGGTCCATTAATCCTCCGAAGAACTTTACTCTCGAACACGCCAATTGCCGCCTCATCCTCTTTTGACATTGTCCATGCTTCTGCGCCGTATAGCAGGACTGGGATGATAAGCGACTTAAATAGCGCAATTTTCGTTTTCCGAGAGATGTCTCTGCTCTTGAACTCCTTATTGAGCCCGTAATAACATCGGTCCAGACTGGTGTTGTTGTCGCTGGTAATCGTCGTTCCGAGGTAGACAAATTACTTAACAACCTTGAAGTTGTAGTCTCCCATTGCAACAGATTGTCCAAGCGGTGACTTACTGCGCGTTGATTTTAGGTATTTCGTCTTTTCCTCATTTACCGCTAAGCCCATTAGTTTTGACTGCTTCTCTATCTCTGAGAACGCCCGTTTTACCACAGATTCGCTTTTGATATCGTCGATATTGATATCATCGGCATATGCAAGCAGCATATCTCTGGTAAAGATGGTGCCAGTTCTGTTAGCATTTGGGCACTGGCGCAGTATGTACTCCATCAGCAGATTAAAGAAGTCGCACGATAAGGTATCACCCTGCCAAAGGTAGACAGGGCTTCAAAGAACTTGACCTTATCGGTGTCGATATTTCTCTCTCGGGTCTTCTCCGGGATTTGTCGCAATGTGAATATCTGGTCCGTGGTGGATTTGCCAGGTCTAAAGCCACACTGATAAGGTTCAATGAGTTCACTTATTCTCGGCTTTAGACGTTCACATAGGATGCATGATAGAACCTTATATGCGATGGGAAGGAGACTGATCCCGCGGTAATTGGCGCAAACCGCAGGGTCTCCCTTTTTAAATATTGGACAGAGTACACTTAGATTCCAATCTTCGGGCATGCTTTCTTCGGACCATACTCTGCATAGGAGTTGGTGCATGCACCTTACCAGCTCCTCACCGCCAGCCTTGAACAATTCAGCAGGCAGCTCATCAGCGCCAGCAGATTTGTTATTTTTAGCCTTTTTATGGCTAACAAGACTTCATTATGGTCCGGCGGATCTATCTCTATGTTATCGATTGGTGGTGTCGCTACTTCTTCAGAGGCGGCATTGTGTTCCACATCACCCAGCAGGTTAGAGAAATAGTTTCTCCATTTGTCTAGTGCCACTTCCGGATTTCTGACCAGATTTCCTTGCTCGTCCTTCAATAGTGTGACTCTGGGCTTGAAACCTTCGGTTAGTTGCCTAATCTTTTGGTAGAATTTTCGAGTCTCACTCCTTCCGAACAGCACTTCGACTTCCTCCCTCATGCGCTTTTCCTGCTCATTTTTCTTCCTTCTGAAAAGGCGCTTTTCCTCTCTCCTTTTCTCCCGGTATCGCTCATTTACAGCCCGCGTTGCTCCAGACTGCAGAGTTCTCCTGTAGGCAGCGTCTTTCTCTGCAGTAGCGCGGCGGCACTCGTCGTCGTACCATGACTGTTTTCGGGAGTTTTCGGCAAATCCGAGAATCTCCTTGGCAGCTGTACTCATAAAGTGTGAAATATGCTTCCACTGTTCGTCAACACCAGGAGGGCCAGGTGGGGTTTCCCTGAGCAGCTGGGTGAGTTTTGCTGAGTAGGCTTTGGATGTTCGTTGTGATTGCAGCTTCTCAACGTTCAGCTTTCGGCGTGTGTTAGACTGTGCGGCATGTGCCACACTAAGTGTGCGTACTTTGGCTGCAACAAGGTAGTGATCCGAGTCAATATTGGCTCCTCGGCGCGCACGTACGTCTAGAACACTCGAAGAGTGCCGTCTGTCTATCACAAAGTGATCAATCTGGTTTCGTGTTGATTGACGATCAGGGGACTTCCAGGTCGCCTTGTGGACGTTGCGGTGTTCAAATCTGGTGCTTCTAATGACCATGTTCCGGCCCGAAGCGAAGTCTATTAGCCTCACTCCATTTTTGGAGGTTACATCGTGTAGGCTAAATCGGCCGATAGTCGGGCGATAAATTTCTTCTCTCCCGATTTTTGCTTTAAAGTCGCCTAGCACTATATTGATGTCGTGATCGGGGCAGCGCTCATATAGGTCTTCTAGGCGCTCATAGAATTCATAGAATGAACACACTCGGCAATTTATACCGAATGCTTGCCGAAGTAATGCATCAGTGAGTGTTAGAGATAGACATAGAGCCTCTCTTTTTGGGGAACCCTGGTCTATTGTACACAGTTCATGTTGAACTGTCATCGGCTCGTACTCATCCGTTTAAAGCGTTCGCTGGCATGAAGCTTAGTTTATTCAACGGTGAGTTTTGTTGAGTGAGAAAGTGTGATTAGGAATTTTCGTATATGATGCAAAAAAGAAAAAAGTGATTTTTGTAGTTCTCTAAGCAACAGCACCAGAGCAGCAAAATACAAACTGAGTTTGAACGACTTTTGTTCCTTTGATAAATGGACATGAGTCATTGACTGTTCAAACCATTTATAATAGGTACTTTACTCCGGTAATAAATTTAACATTGGTCAAAAGCCGACGCCTAAACACAACATTATTGATAAAGAAGGCAAGATATAAATATTAATAATTTTCATTGCTTTGATTGAACTTGATCAATTACACAGAAAACAAGAAAGAAAGTCGATCAAGACCGACGATAATATACTCTGTTGCTCCCAAAGCTTGTGTTAAGGTGTTTGAAGTGCTGCCCATCGGAGACGGACGTTGCTAAATCGACTCGGCAGTTGATGCTGATCAAGAATATATGTACTCAATAGGGTCGGAAATGCTTCCTTCTGTCTGTTACATACTTTTGCACAAACTTAATATAAACTGAGTGCCTTTGGTACAGAGTATAAATTTATTTTTTAAAAGATAAACTAAGTGAAAGTCGTCCCTTCCCGCCTTTAATACACCCGTTATCTATCTCCATCGACTCGGGCACGACAGCAGTCCCGAGTGTACTTGGTGTAGCGGAGGCATCGTGGAGGACGCACAACACGTCTTCTTTGAATGTAGACGCTTTTGCGGAACAAAGACGGACACTGTGGGACATCGCGGGTAAGGAAGCTACCACAAATAACTTCAAGCGGAAGGTTCTGGGACGCCACTTGCACTTTTGCAGCCGGTGCACTTATTGAACTGCGCAGATTGGAGCGACTGAGGCGGGCATAATTGAACTACTTTATAGATGTCTGATTTTGACCAAACTTAGTGCAATCATGGAAAAGCATAACTAACTGTTAATTACGAAATTTGGACAAAAATTAAAACAAAAAAGCTTATCTCACTAGAACTTCCTTCATTCAAACTGCAGCCATATGGTATAGTCATTCGATTTTGACAAAACTTTGTAGAATTGCGTAAAAGTTTATAAAAATAAATATATGCCAACGCAAGGAACGTTTTCATTAACAAGAACTATTTTTTCGACCGGTCGTTCCTATTTCAGCTATATGCTATAGTCATCCGATTTTGACCAAACTTTGTAGAATCGTGTGGGAGCATATAAAACAAATACATGCCGATTTCGAGAACATTTCCATTGAAAACAAAAAAGTTTTTCTAACTAAGACTCCCTTTCAGACAATACTTTTCTATGACAGCTATACTATATAGATGTCCGATTTCGATCAAATTTGGTGGAGTCATGGCAAAGCATAGGAAACTAAGAAAAACGAAGTTTGGAGGCGTTTCAATTGAAAACAAAAAAGTTTTTCTCACTAAAACTAGTTTTTCGACCGATTGTCCTATGGGAGCTTTATGCTATAGTCTTTCAATTTGGAGGCGATCCCATATAAAACAAAAAAGTTTTTCTCCTAGAACTTCTTTTTCGACCGATCATTCACACTGCAACTACACTCATGGACAATATAATAGGTGTGAAGTTTTTTTTTTTTAAATATCGATTTAAATCGAAATAAACATTACATTTAATAAGGAAGCTATACTTATTTAATATGGTCACACTGTTTTGGTACGAACTAGGTGAATTTCCAAAATTAATTAGCTTTCTGGAAAAAATTGTGGATTTTTTTATTGGTTAGACAGCAAACTCGGCTGGTCAATAAAATAGGTGTATGAAGCAAAACATTAACCTGTAGTTTATAAATACAATTATTTGGATTCAGAAGGTAAGGTATTAGGAAAATATAACTAAATGGGTACTTAATAACCATTAAAATTGTATTAGATGGGCCGTGGGCGTCACTGCAGTGCGGAGGAGAGAAAGCTCATTCGACGACTCCGAGATGAAGGAAAAACGTATAAATCCATTGCCTTGTTAATAAAACGCTCTCAAAACTTCGTAACCAATGCCTTAAAACCGGAAAAATAGGTGAAATTCAGGGAACACCTAGAAAATCATCATCTAAGAAAAACGATCGCATGATTCAGTTGGTTACCCGTTCAAGTCTTCCTTGTGTCATCCTCCGATTTTGACAAAACTGTGTAGAGTTGTGTAAAAGTATTTAATATAAATTATTCAACGTAAAGGTCGATTCCATTAAAAACAAAAAGTTTTTTCCACAAAAACTAGTTTTTCGACCGATCGTTCCTATGGCAGCTATATGCTATAGTCACCCGATTTTGACCAAACTGTAGAATAGTGTGGGACCATATAAAACAAATACATGCCAATTTTAAGGACATTGAAAACTGACGGAGGAGATATCATAGAAACAGACGGACAGGGCCTACTCAACTCAGCTCGTCATGCTGATCAAGAATATATATACTTTATTTGGTCGGATATGCTTCCTTCTATGCGTTACAAACATCCGGACAATTTTATAATACCCTCTGCAAGGTTATAACAATAACCAGAAATTCAAATATAGTTAATATTTTTTGCTTCTTTTCTCACTAAAATTAGTTTTTCGACCGATCGTTCCTATGGATGGACAAACACGGCTAGATCAAACCAGTTCGTCATGCTGTTCAAGAAAAGTTATTCTTTATGTGGTCGGAAATGCATCCTTCTAAGCGTTACAAACACCCGAACAATTTTAATATACCCTCTTCAAGGATATAAAAACATATTTGAAAGCGTAAAACCAACTTAAACACTCACGTGGCATTGTAGCTAATTGCAGTAAAGAACACTGGAAATTGGTAACCATCTTCTCCGACACTCAGAGATGCATGACTTTGGCAAGCATTCGGGATAAATTGCCGAGTGTGTTCGGCCCCCAGGGGCTATGATGACGTGGGAACACTGCTATACAAATTCACCATTTAGCTTGCTCGGACTTACTTTAAATCCTGCAGCCCCAAGCACCGGCGAGTTGAAGTCACTCATGCTTTTACAAACGCGAGCAGAATGAATGCGAATTTATGATTTTGCGAGTCGGTGATCATAGAACCAGATCAGTTAAATAATTAGGCCTCTTCCTGTACTCTCTTACGCTAAGGTCTTAATGACAAATAATTTGATAAAAATTTGGCTAAATAGCCATGATAGCAGATGTTGGAGGAATTTTCAAAAACATTTCCTAAAAGTTTTCTATTTAGTTCATACCTGTTAAGTTGCCATTAGAATTACTAATCAATTAAATTATTTTTGGAAAATAGTCGTAGTGATTATATAGTTTGCTAGTGAAAAATTTATGATTATTTAATGATTACGATTAGAAATAATCAAAAATAATGGAAAATTACCATAAATTATTAAAAATAATTGAAAATAATGGAAAATAATCGTTTCCATTAATGTCCATTATATTCCATTATTTTCCATTATTTCCATTATTTTCCATTATTTCCATTATTTTCCATTATTTCGAATATTTGAGACTATTTTGAGAGAAACAAATTATTTTCAACATCACATTTAATAACAATTAAATTAAACACAAACATTAAACATATTCAGGGTTTGCCTTTATGAAAACTAATTTTTCGAATGAAAAATCAGACAATGATTGGCGCCTAGGGCTGTTTATAATACCAGCAAATGAAAACAGACGCTCTACAGGAGCCAAAGATGTTAAAGGCGTGTTGAAAGCAATAGACGCTTCTTTTAAAATGCCGTATTTTAGCCATATATCTTCCGAGCTAGCATTATCACTCAAATAGCTGAAGAGCTGAGTAAATCTGTCTGTTTGTTTGAATTTGTAACAAATTTCAATCTTTTTTCTTTTGCAGATGATGAAAACGCAAGTACATCTTCTCAAGATGAACTACGCACGACACAACGTTCTTTAATTTGCCATCAGCTCTTCAGTTATAATAAGCCAAAAGTTCAGTTAAATTTGTCCAAACTATTTGCGTGTGGGACAGAACCCAGACATTATTTATTCATTGCTTTGTCTTTTCCAAATCCATTTACATCGGTTATTTATCAACATTTTGATTCATCAATAAGCAAAATAATCAAAGCAAGAATTAGAATCAGCTGTTTGTCTATTGACGCAAATGTCGATAATTACATCGGGAATATCCTACAGTTTAAAAGTTGACCTGCACACGAGGCTACGGATAAGTTTTTTGCTCGGTTCTCGATAAAACTCAGCATAAGAAACCCAAATTCGGCTAAGATCAGGTCAGTTTGACTAACCAGACTGAGAAATCGGCCCTTACTGACAAATTCATTGGAATTGATTTTTTGAACTCAGCGGAAGGTTTTACATATGAAATAGATCACAAAATTTCGGGACCTGAAAAATTTGAATAATTTGCTAGCTATTGTTATTAAACATTTTTATTTATTGCTTGCATCTCTAGGATTCCAATTGCACCACACGGGAAATCCAATTGAGTAGGCTTATGTTGCAGTCGTACATTTCACAGTCACGACCTTCAGATGCTACGCCTGCCTTCTCAGCGAATAAAAAGTCTTTCGCTTCCACAGCGTCATCATCTTCATTTAACGTAGACGAGGGTCTATAAGTACAATTGATACGACAATGTGATATTAGTGCGGAACTTCTCCTGTATCCCTCGTATCTTATTTACCTTAGAAGCAAATGTACTAGCTCAGCTATAACACTGAATTCTTTGGAAAATGTAATGCTATTTGCCTCGCAGATGGCCTGTAGAAGGCACTCGTGGCCCTTGGATCCGTAACTGCAATTAAGACAGTAGTGAAAATCAATTTTGGTCACTGGGGATCAATGCCCGTCACATACCCATCCAAAATGTGCTCAATGTAGATGTAGATATTCCAACGAAGTCGCGTTGGCTTGTCATACAATTTGCGATTAGTCTCGCCGTTTAAAGTTTCCTTGCGCTTGTATTCGGGCAGAAAGGGATTTTGACGATAAACTGTGGCATTGTAGGGCAAGAAGAACATTGCTTTCAGAACGTGACCCACAACAAGAGATTCATAGGCGAGATCGGCAGGTATTCCAATGCCGGCAATGAACTAAAATTAGTTTCATAATGTAAAAGTTTTGCCACTTTTGTTTCCACCCAGGGCCCTCTTCTCACCTGATGTCTTGTAGGAGCTTGTCGTGGGAAGATTAAAAAGCGTTTGACCCGAGCGTGCCCTTCCATTTGCTGTGCAAGCATCGTAAGGCAAAACGCGTATAACGCTAACCAGGCAAGAGACCACGCATTGCCGTTCATATCGACGTACGGAACTTAACTGGCCCAACATTTTGGCAGGGCGTCCATCCTAGTAGTTTATGCAATTAGCACCCGCACTCACTCACAAAAATGCGAATGCACTAACGAGGCTTAAGCCACTTGACACTTTAGGCGAGAACCGACACCTAAAAAGTTATTGTTAACAACACTTACACTATGCAACAATCAAAATGCTTCCTGGCTGAGACCGACTCTTTCGAGTTCATTGCAACTCTGATGTTAGAATATTTGAAGAAATTATTAAGATTTTCTTGCTTTTAATTTTTATACTTTTTTCAGATGTGAACTAAGTCCTTCAACCTTTGTAGATTAATTTAATGGCTTGGAAGTACATAATTAGTTTTTGGGTTAAGATATTAATGTATTTTTTCGAAATATTCTGCGATATTTTTAACAAAAAAAAATAAGAAAGTCCGACTGTAACATACTCTCCTCCTGCGAAAGTGTATGTAGCTGACTATCCATTATCTATTGGTGGATCGATAAATAAATATGCCTGGAAGATCCAAGCTTTGGCCGCTATCCAAGCTAATCTACTTACCAAACTGTGGCGGTTGTGAAGATTTTTTTCACATTGTGGTTGCAAAAATTGAAAAAATGTATATACCCTTGAAGCGGAGGCATAAAATAACACCAGGTGAAATAACGCCACAGCCGTTATTTCACTCCTAAAAGTGATATAAAGCCCGCGGGCGTGATTTCTTTTAGGAGTAAAATAACGCCCGCAGGTGTCATTTGTGAAATTACGCCCACGGGTGATATATCACTTTTTTATACCCTTGCAGAGGGTATTATAAAATTGTCCGGATGTTTGTAACGCATTGAAGGAAGCTTCTCCGACCACATAAAGAATATATATTCTTGATCTGTCTGTTTCTATGCTAGCTCCACCGTCAGTTTGAAAGCTATCTTTGACAAACTTTTCACGAAGTCCTTTGGTACATATACGCTGCACATTTGTCGGAACCGGCCGGAACGGATTACTATAGCATATAGCTGTCATAGGAACGATCGGTCGAAAAACTAGTTTTAATGATAAAAACTTTTTTGTTTTCAAAGCAAACGCCTCCAAACTTAGTATTTTTTAGTTTACTATTCTTTCCATGAATTTACCAAATTTTGTCGAAATCGGACATCTATATAGTATAGCTGTCATAGAAAAGCAGAGTCTGAAAAGTAGTCTTAGTTAGAAAAACTATTGTTATCAATAGAAATGTGCTCAAAACTAGCATATATTTGTTTTATATGCTCCCACATAATTCTACAAAGTTTCTTCAAAATCGGATGACTATAGCATATAGCTGCCATAGGAACGATCGGTCAAAAAACTAGTTCTTGTAAGGAAAACTTTTTTGTTTTTAATGGAAACGTCCCTTACGTTGGCATATATTTATTTTATAAACTTTTACACAATTCTACAAAGTTTTGTCAAAATCGGATGACTATAGCAGTATATCTGCAGTATGAATGATCGTTCGAAAAGGAAGTTCTAGTGAGATAAACTTTTTTGTTTTATTGATATCGCCTCCAAATTACGTAACTAACAGTTTGTTATGCTTTTCCATGATTGCACTAAGTTTGGTCAAAATCGGACATCTACATAGTATAGCTCCCATAGAAAAGTAAGGTCCGAAAAGTAGTCTTACTTAGAAAAACAAACTGCAAGGTTATACAAAACTTCGGCCGAGCCGAAGTTAACCCTATTCTTTTTACTAAAAACTCATAGAATTTGACTGTCAAAAAAAAGGGACTCATTAATTAAAGCACCGCTGATTTGTTAAGATGCATCGACTTTTCACTGGTCTTCATATCACAGAGAGAAAAATCCTTTCTTTCATTGATCTTCATATCACTGAGAGATTAAACCGTTACCTTGTGAACGAAAGTCTGCAAAGACCGTTTTTTCTTAAATTGGTATTGTGTTGAATTGACAAAATCTTTTTTTTTTTAATCGGGCGAAGTGACCAGGTGGCCGTATTAAAGGATATAAATTTGTTTCGGGAGTACGCAACGTAAGCGATTTCTTGCTTGACATTGAGTTGTAATGAGGGATATAAAAGGTAAAGTGAAAAAAAAACGAAGAAAAAAATTGTAAAATGAAATCAGGATAGAGATTTAAAACCAAATTACAAAAGTGCCGGGCTTTATAAATTGCAGGAAGATATTCGATATGAGGATGTTTAGTCATCTGTCACCTTGACGAATGCAACTGATTCGCTCCTCTTTTACACATCCCTTTTTTCGGTTTCCTTAAAAAATCCTGTATAATTATCATTTTCTTCTCCCGCTTGGCCTTATATCACTTTTGAAAAGGAAATATCGCCCTGTCCGTCCGTCTTACGCTTTCGTTCAGTTCATTAATATTTTCTTTTTAATCACAAAGGAGAAATAACGCCACCGATGAATGAAAAATACCGCCCGCTGTCGTTATTTCACTTTCAAAAGTGAAATAACGCCACTTCAAAAAGTGAAATAAAGCCCGCGGGTGTTATTTCACTTGGCGTTATTTCATGCCCTCTTCAAGTAAAAGTAAAATGGCTTGACACAGTCCCAAAAGGCCAAAAGCCGAACCTCTCTCAATCTCTTGGCTTGTGCGCTTCTAATTTTCGCACAAGAGAAAGGGACCTACAGTTTAACGCCGAATCAGAACTTCAAAGCAAACTACGACTACTAAGACTGTTTACTATACAGCTGTACTATACAGTCTTCCGGTCTCGATCAAACATAGTGAAATCATGAAAAAGCATAGAAAACGTATAAATACGAAGTCTGATGCCGATTCCATTCAAACCAAAATAGTTTTTGTCACTAAAACTAGTTTTCCGACCGATCGTTTTTATGGCAGCTATATGCTATAGTCGTCCGATCCGGAAGGTTTTCATACTTGTGCAGCGTATTTATACTAAAATACTTCGTGGAAAGTTTTGTGAAGATAGCTTTTAAACTGAAGGGGGAAATCGCATAGAAACTGACGGACAGTCGGACATGGCTATATCAACTCAGCTCGTCATGCTGATCAAGAATATATATACTTTATGTGGTTATATGGTATACCCTCTTTAAGGGTATAATAATCTGCGTACCAGTATAATCCAACTGTTTGTCCATATGAAAGGACGGACGGACATTGCTAAATATACTCGGCATCTGTTGAAGAACAAGAATATATATAAGATCGGACATGCTTATATATAAAAGATTGAATCCTTACTGATTCACTTATTCCTTCATTGGCAATAGACATACACTAAGAAAAAACTGCGGTCAACTAAGAAAAAACTGCGGTCAAAGCGAAAAATGCAGCCTAAGCGGATTCCTTTTTAAACCATTTCGTTTATAAATTGTTGTTCACAAAGCAAGTCCGACGTTCACGACAAAGCACCAGCTCTGGTCACACCACATAACAACAAACAGGCGCGTCCGTTTAAAAAGCGAACAATCGATGGTTGACGATTGGTTGAAATTGTAAGGCTAAATGATTCGCACAGCTCAATATTTTTTTTGCCATTGCACACTGGGCCAGCGGACCGCAATTTTGGCCAAAAGTCCCACTTTTTTGTTTGGGAAACTGGATTGAACGATTGTCGGAGTTAGAATACTTATAGCTATTTTATGCCAAGATTTGGAAGCTTTCCACAAATTAGTTTTGGAATGGCAGCTTTTCAAAGTTTTTTTTTCTTAAAATTGCTCCAAGAAATGGAGATTTAATAGTCGAAACTAGGAAAGAAACAGCTATCGGTAATTGATTTTATATTTTCGAGTACGAACTAGATTTTAATAAAATATTATAAAAAATATTCAATTTGTATTGTGTTTCATAAAAAATGGCAAAAATCTTACATTTTGCGGGTTTTTTTTCATTTGGCACCTTTGATTTACGAGTGCCCTGGAGTGCCCTTTGCAGTTCACTCGCGATATGGCTTATTATTTTCTTTGAATATTGTACAATAGCTGGAGGTATGCGCTTTTGCGCGGTTTTGCTTTGCTTTTCAGAAAATCGAGTTTAAAATGTTGTACCATAGGCAATCTTTTTTATTGATTTTCCGGAAAAACTTTGTGAAAATTCGTTATAAAAAATAAGAAAAATATTTCTTAAATAAATTGCAAGACGTCAGACCTCTAACTTCAAGGACTATAGCGTAATTTTAAATTCAAGATGTGTTGGAAAATTGGCTGGAACTTAAAAAAAATATATTTTTCCCATTTTTTCAAAAATTTATTTTATTATTATTTGTATAAAAAATCGAGAGCAAGGCTATTAAAGATAGAAAATCTGTTGAGAGGGGTCTAATTAACTGCAACTCTTGAAGTGAAACTCTTGGAGTGGTGCTCGTGAGTGCTCGTGCGCTATACGGGCATTTAGATCGCCGATTATCATTGTGTTTGGCATATCTGCCAGAAGCAATAGATCACATAGGTCAGGTAAGCGCCCGGCCAGTGATTACAATTCAAATATGTTGAGATTATGTGGAGGAGTTCATTTTGAAACGTGATTTCAATTACAGTTGTGCTAATATTATTCATGAATTTGCAGTCAATGTTATTCAAGGATTCCAAAATAGTAACAGATTTTTCAGAAAAGGTTTCAAATAATATAAAGATGTCGTGTGTTTTCAAAAAGGTGATAAAATGTGAGTGTATTAGCTTACTGGCCAAGCCTGCTATATACTACTATCGTAAGGCTACATTTTATCTTAGAAGTATCTGTTGGTTATGATTTCTGAAGTTTCTTTAGTTTTGACCGTTTTTTGGCCCTTTTGCCTTGGAGAGTAGTAACTCATATTGAATTCGATTAGAATCGAAGCGACTGCCACTGTTTACTAGCGTCCTATTGTTGTCAAAGTGTATCCATTTTCCATTAATGTTTATTGTACCGTTTTTAACAAACACTTTGTGGGAGTTATTAGCAATTTCAAGCTCTTTTTTAGCTGCAACAGCGCTGATTTCATCTCCTGTTTCTCCGTACTGAGCTCTTAATCTACATAAATAGAGCTGCCAGCCAGTTTTCTAGTGTTTTTTAGTATTCCCTTAGCCATTCTTGATGTTTCCATTTCCACAAATAAGCCCACTTTGTTATTGTTTTCGAAGATGATGCGCGATTCTTTCACTTGGGTATCTGCATCTGCACCTGCATTTTCGATCGAAACAGTGTTTCCATACCCTCCTTCGTGGTCATATATTTTTTTAGGCCCTTGACAATCAGGTTTTTTTCTTCGTTTGGTCAACAAGCCTGCTCAGTTCCCTTCTATCTCTGGTTTGGTCAGCTTTTAACTTTGTAATCTCAGCTTTCAGCTATATATTCTCCGATTCTAGGTTTTCAATTTTTTGGGATACACTCCCAAGCTGTGGATTTATTTCCTCCATGTCTTCCTTGGTTGCCATTGTTTTCTTCAGAGTGCTCATGTTTGCGTCCATTAGGCCTCCTACACTTTGGATGGCTGCCATAACGTCTGCTAGAGCAAACTCTTTGTGCATCTCAGGCGACAGCTCAGAGCGATTTCTCTTTGTGTTCTGCAAGCCGGTTGGGGTATCCGTGGTGCGGTTTGTCGCACTGGTATTTGCCAATGCTTGACCGGTAGTCCGTGGTGGAGTTCTGAGCAAGGTTAACCATTTTAAATTTTGTTGTAGTCCTTGTAGTATTCTTTATTAACTGTAAGACCTCTTGGCAGGAACTCATGATGCACCACACCATTGTAATCAAAGAAAACTGTGAGAAAAGTGCAAGAAAATATGCAAATAAGTAAATTGCTTATAATAGTTTTAAAATGAATTCGAGTATAAAATTTTGGACTTAAATACATTTTCTTTTTATTTAGAAGTTGTAATAATGCATTTTCCACCACAAATTAATTCTGTGCAAGTAATTTTAACCATAAGAGCTCACAAAAAGTTTGTTTTGAAAATTCTTCAGTAAATTAGCTTATATTCTTGTTCCATTGGCACATTTTAGCGATCTTTCTCTGGATGATCTGATTGACCACATTCTTTCTGTGGATTTCCTCATAAGAGATAAATGTCCAAATCGTCCATGACGGATGATCAAGCCAAAGGCTAAATGATGTTGCCTTTTCCGCTCAAAATAAAGAATTTTAAAGTGTTACTAACAGGAACAGGTTTGTGTCCATAGCGTTGTCATGAGGGGAGCTTAGTGGAGTGTTTTAACTTAGTGAGTGGGGGTCTTAGCACTTAAAAAAATCAAATGCTTTATCTTTTCTTAGGTTTGTGGGTGCTCCGATTTTATTTTCGGCAATATATTTCCGATCAGGAGATCGAAGGAACTCTTACTCCCACAACTGCAGATTTTCGACCTCGGTACCAGCCCTGAACCTCGCAAAGCCGTTCTTTATTAAGCAAATGATGAACGCTTGCATTATTCCAGCCTATAAAATACCAATGTACCAATCACTCAGCCTGCCCCATAACAAAAATCCCAAACACCACTTTTCAATTTTTTTTATTATTCAAAAATGTCCTTGTTGTAATTGTTGAAACAGTAAATAGTTAAGTTCTTTTCTATGTTATCCATTGAAAAACGTTGGCGTTTTTCAGAAAAAATAAGCTTGTAGGCCGAAAAGCTTCGTTCAATATCGCATTAAGTTAGCGGTGCATATTTGAATATAAATACGTCCGCCATGTTTATCTGTCCCGCTTCGTTTATTTCTGTCTCAAAATATTTCATTAAGCTTATGAAATGAAGTATAATCTGGATTCCGATCCAATACATCCTTCATTTTTTTCGCAACTTAAAACCAAATTCCCGTTTCACACCATTTAGAATTTCCTTTACTTCAGCCAATAGCTTGAACGGGATTGTAATTTCCATATTCCTCTGTTCAATGGAGGTAATTGTTTCCGGAATTCTCATAAAATGATGTTTTATAAAAATTAGGTTTGTACGTAACATTGGATGCCTGAGCATTTCTTGAGCGTTTTGTACCTGACTTGAGCGTTTTATCTGAAATTATGTTTGTTAAAAATATGCAAATATGCAGAATATGCAAAAATGTTTTTCGTGATCTGAGATCGATTTTCAATAAAAATAAGATGTGTGCAATCAGAATTCAAATCGGACAAGCGGTTCAAAATATGCAAATATGCAAAATCCGCTGTCTAGTCATAACCATATACACACGTTTCGTCACCAGCTATGACCCGTTTGAGCAAACCCAGATCGTCGTTGACGTCATTCAACAACTCCTGAGCGATTCTAATGCGACGTAGCTTTTACTCAAAATTTAGTCAAAAATCGAAGAGCTCACAAAAAAGTAGTCACTTTTTCAGTTGCCAAAAAAAACAAACTAATAATCGAAATTGGCTGCTTATGCAAACATATGATAAACATATGTGTCCGAGTATAACAAAAACAAAATATAGATAATCGAATGTACACAGCCTGCGAAAATTCAAAATTCACCTTTTCCTTTGAACACGTCGTATACTTTATAGGGTCGGAGATGCTTCTTTCTGGATGTTACGTACGTTTGCACAAACTTATTATACTCTGTGTAACTCTGGTACAGAGTATTAAAAACAAAAGGAGGTTTTAGACATCACCTTCATTTCGGAGGACCTCTGTGACCAAATTGTGTCCGGGAAGGTCCTAACAGAGCACTCTTTCACTCATCGGCGCATACTTTGCAGTACATGCCCTCCAACCATAAAATTTCCAAATCCCAGAAGAAGAAACTTGAAACATTTACGGGGTGACACGCAAATCT
This sequence comes from Lordiphosa collinella, assembly GCA_018904265.1. Taxonomy (NCBI): domain Eukaryota; kingdom Metazoa; phylum Arthropoda; class Insecta; order Diptera; family Drosophilidae; genus Lordiphosa; species Lordiphosa collinella. The sequence goes on from JAEIFV010000530.1 coordinate 52,551, forward strand.
CTAGTGGTTTTCGTATAATCGTTTGAGTTTCAATTTTAACTTCTTCGCCTTTATATATAAAGTGACAAAGATATCTTCGGTTTTTGGATCAGATACTTGGCCATGAACAGTCAGTTTCAATTCGCTCAACTTTCTTCATTTTATCTTGTAAGCAAGCATTCTTTTGTCACTTCACATATAAATGCAAGTAGATTTAGTTCGAAATATAAGCGTTTATACGAAAATCACTACACAGAGAAAAAAGGATATATTTGAAATGGAAATGTCTTAAATATCCTTTTAATCTTCTTTAATATCCTTTCATTATCCACGATTTTCAGCGCCGTCGGATGATTAAAAGGATATTTAAGACATATCCATGCCAAATGGATACGAAAATCATCAAATGAATATTTTGTAAAATTCTTTTTTTTCTCTGTGTAGAGATTTCTGAGGCACCTCCCATAGTAATTGGTTGTGTTTAGCAGAACAACTTACTCCCTGATCATTTATACATTTTCAATGATCTTTCTGCTGAACTTCACTGATCATGATAAAGGAGCATGTATCGAAGAAGTAGTATGCTCCTTTTACGTGACACTGCTACCACCAGCTGCAGTTGTATATCAATAGGCTTCTTTTCGATACCGATACGCGTATCTTGTTTCATTTTGCGCACTTAATTTAAAATAGTCTTTTTAATGGGCGATAATTCATTAGAAATAAACTAAAAAAATATTAAATTTTAAGTTTGGCTATTTTTATGCAGTTTCCATGACGGCATGGAGTACAGACAATGTCTGCGTCGCCTTTATGAAATCGTCTTTAAATGTCTTTGGTAAAAAAGGTAGCACATCGATCAGCAGAAACTAATTGATATATAAGGGAGTGACGCAGAAACCTCTTCCAAACGCATTTCAACCGAAAACCAATTCTTAACTGCCACAGAAATCTCTGTCAAACCTTCCGTATTTTGTTGGAAGATTTTGGCAAACCAACCAATACACAAACCAGCCAATACACAAACGTACACAGCGACTTCACGAGCCTGCGCGACTTAGCACTGTTTTTGTAGTGGGACCATAATCTTATACACACACCTTTTAACTCGACTCTTGAAAAAGAAAACGAAATCTCTCGAAGTTCTGTGGCACCGACGGATTTTTTGAGACATTTGCAAACCGACTGCAAATTCTCTAGAGATTTCTGTGTCACCCCGATAATATTTTTCTGATACATGATCAGCGATCAATTTTTTTTGCTGAACACGGCCAATCGATTATACCAAGTTACGGGAAAAAAAAGATGAACGAGGTGATATGTTTACCACAGCGTGTTCTAAATTATTCAACAGGGCATGTCCTCCTAGAAAGCAAAAATCCACACACAAAACTCCATAGTGAAACAAGGAACTACAAAAGCTTAGGGCCGTTTTCTCATGTTCCTGTTTTAGCAAATCTAGGTGGATTTGACGAATTTGCACTACTCATTTTGAGCATGAGCTATGCAAACGCTTAAAATCCACCTGGATTTGCAAGAACAGGAACATAAGAAAACGGGCCTTGGAAAGGATTGCAGTCATACTTTTAATGTTGCCAAGTTTAATGAGCCCACTACCTCATGGGAATTTTTTTTTTAATGGCTTGACACAGCCCCATAAGGCCAAAGCCGAGCGAGCCCCTCTTAATCTCTTGGCTTGTGCGCTTCTAATTTTCGTACAAGAGAAAGTCTTAACGCCGAATCCGAACGGCAGTTTGAGAAGCTTTTGCATGGCTAATTACTACAACGCTGGCGCCAACAGAAAAGAAGGGTGACCGGGTGTAAAGTTTATTCAAAGAAAAAACTTTTCATTAGATGTTCCGAGGCGCGATCGAACCCAAGACCTCTTGCACAGAGGTCGCGCACACTAGCTGCTGAGCCACCCGGCCACATCATGGGAATTATACAAGAAAAAAGGTCTCTCTCTCTTTCCCTCTCATGGAAAACTCTTACGATGTGATGATACGCGTCTGATGTGCCAAATGTTCAAACACCCGAATTGAGTAGAGTGAAGATGAGCATGATTGTTATCAGAGCGCGAGAAAGGGTTGAATTTTTTGAATGAACAAAACTGAACGGCAAGTATGTGAGTGTGAGCAAGATGAACGCTTGATCGAAAAGACATGTATATTCGGGTGTTGATTATTTATGAACGAATTGCAATCACCCGAAGCCGTTCTCTGGTTCAAACACACATTTCTGGCCAAAATTTGAGATTTTTTTTTACTAATTTTTAATTTTTGAGGAATCTATTCATAGAAAAGTCAAATTTTGTTTATAAAAACCATGCAACATACTTTGGCTATCATTGAAAAAAAAACCTGCATGCAATTTGGTAGCACCGCCTTGCTGAAACCAAATCTCGCCGACATGACGGCCTTTAAATTCAGGCATCAAAAAGTCCGTTATCATAGTACTCGCCATTAAATTTTAAAGAAATGCGGACCGATGATATCACCATCCCAAAAACTACGCGAAACTGCGTTTTACTGGATGTAAAGGTAGTTCGAGAATCGGTTCTGGCTGCTTATATTAACGTTTTTATTGAGCCAGAAATGAGCCTGTTCACTGAACAAAATTCGAAAACGGCTGTTCTTCTTTGAGCTGTTGCAGAACCCATTGGAGACGATGTTGCGATGTGAGTCTTTCCATGATAAATTGTCAAACAATTATTTTTTTTAAATTAACAGAATGTCACCAGTAACACGAGATTACCAAAAAACCATTAGCAAACAAAATTTCGATATGGATCACCATTCCATTTCCTTTACTAAATTTTTTTTCATTTGAAAAGTAATTTTTTTGCTATTTAACGTGACATTTATCAGCACCTTGATTCATCAAACCTGTAAGCCTATTCCTATTCTATTTCGTTAACCTAAAAAATATTATTAATTTTTTTAATAATTTATGTTGTGCCATTGTCATTTCTTGTATAACGCCATTATACACAAAGCAGGTATTCAGTCCGAGTTCTCGCATATTCATAATTTTATTTCCTAACAAGAAAGAAAATCGGTCAAGCCCGACTATAATATACTCTGTACCTTTCTAAGTTTGTGTTAAGGCGTACGAAGTGCTGCCCATCGTCGTTGCGACCAGTGCTGCTCATAAAATAGTTTAATTTTTTTATAACTCAACTACCGTTCATTCGATCTTCACCATTACCTTGGCGGATCGATAATTAATAAGGATTAATTATAACTATATATATCCAGAAGGTACTAACCTTCTATCTATTAAACTTTCGAGGGCAAAAGGGGGCGTGGCCAAAATTGAAAATAAACTTGATCTGCCTGGAAGTATAAGAAGTTTTTGTCCCAAACACGTCGAATCTCTATCTCTTTATCTCTGAGATGCGGACCATCCGCTCATAAGGACGGACAGACGGACATGGCTATATCGACTCGGCTGTTGATGATCAAGAATATATATACTTTAAAGGGTCGGAGATGCTTCCTTCTGGCTGTTAGATACTTTCGCACAAACTAAATATACTCTGTGTACCTATGGTAGAGTATAAACATATTTAAGTAGCTTCCAGTAAACCAATTTGAGTGTGGAAAATGCTCATTGTATGCCTTTGGAAAGACTAATCCTATATAAGCCTTTTATTTTATTTGACTTTCCTGATACTAATCTTATTACGGCACTTGCCTGGACATAAATACTTGGGAGTATATCTGGACAAGCGCCTTACACTCGGAGCCCATATCATCGCGCTTGTAAGATCACTTTACGGCAGAGTGAAGAAACTGGGAATGGCTGCTCTACAGTAGGAATAAACTCTCACTCCGTAACAAAGTGCATATTTACAAGGCAATTATAGCACTAGCTTGGAGATATGGGATCCAAGTGTAGGGAATAGTTGCAAAATCTCATCTGACAAAGATTCATGTCCTCCAGTCCAGATTTCTGCGCAAACTATCGGGAGCGCCCTGGTATATGTGCACAAGACATTTGGAGAGCGATCTCAACGTGACGAAGATTGGAGACGTCATAAATTCACAGGCAGGCAAATACGTGGAGAGGTTGAGAAGTCACCCCAACACTTTTGCCAGAAGACTGTTGCGTAGACGAAGAAAAGCCGGAAGCAGAATAAGACGACGCCTCAAAATTTTTCCTAGAGAACTTCCAAACAGACAAATACCCTAGCAATCCACCACACACTAGACCAGGGGCCGGCAGCTTCCTATCTGGCGTATATAGGAAAAGTCTGGAAGCAGCGCTGCCCAAACACGCATTGTGTAAAAACATCGTTTTGCTTCGACGCGCTGCGTGTTCGGCTATTGTTTAGCTTCGTCGTTGCTTTCGCGCAGCAGAAATAGAATCAGTTGCTGTTCAGCCGTCAACAGAGCACGACCGCGCTGCGCAACTTTTTTTCTGTTACACTGAGCCAAAAATGTTTAATGAAGAGTGGGAAAATAATTTTTTTTTATAAAAAATATGGACGGGGATGCCCAATGCGTAATCTGCTATGAGATTAGTGACTAGACAGAACCAATACACTAATTTTACACATATTTTATATCATCACAATCAACCCTCCCATAATCAGACTTACACAAAGTCACACTTACACAAAGTAAGTTTAAATGAATGTACACATCAATCTAAAAAAAAGTTGCCACTGACAGGTGAAAGAAAATTTAGATAATAACAATAAAAAAATAAAAGAAATCTGTACAAAAAAAAATGATACTAATCTAGTTACTTTTAAACATTATCATTTCTAGAAATAAGAGTTTTATAAAAAATACTGTCCGATCAAGGAAGACGCTAAAAATTTGGCGAAATAATGCTATACTATGTACCAAAATATCTGTTTTTGAAAGGCCACCGAAACGGACCTTATCTTAGGGATAATCATTTGACGTTTATCTGTTTCCGGCATTGCCGTTTCTCATGTTTGAGACCAGACGAAAGGAACTGAAAACCACAACTTATGAACTCGTGCAAATCATGGCAAACAACTGTATAAATTATGCCAGAAAAATTGCAATATTTATTTGACATTATGGTAATTATATGCAGTTTCTTAGTGTATCTTGATAATAGACATACACTCTGGGCATATAGCATACGGATTGCTTTTGCTTACTTGCTACAAGACGAGACTAAACACCAACCTGGACATTCGTTTCTCAAGTACATTCTTATGTACATATCGTACATCATTTTCCAAGCTGCGCAGAATACTTATAAAAATACTTGGGGGCTTCACTTAAGCGTAATTATAAAATATGTATAAAACTAAACTCCTGTACGTAAAAGGGAAATCTGGCGGGAACCTAAGAACTAAACTAAAGTCCTTTTCGAAAGCTGTCGCGGCTGGATGAGTAGGAGGAGAGGGCTAGCTACATTTGCATTTCTCCTGAATCATGTCATTTGTTTTACTTGTGCTTGTGGAACTCCTCCATGCAGAGTTTACAGCTCCAGGATCCCTCTGGTGGCGTGACCAGCGGCGGAGACAGGCAGTACATGTGATAGCCGCGATCGCAGTCGTCGCAGAATAGCAGCTGATCGTCATTGTCGGAGGTGCCGCAAATCGAACAATACTTGCACTCAATACATTGCCAGCGGTACCTCTTAACCGAAATGATCATGTTGGGCGTGAACTGGAGGCATGATGGGTGACCAGAGCGCCCACAGTCGGAGCAGGAGACTAGCTCCTCGGGCATATTTGTTTTCTTGTTTTCCCGCTGATCGCCCAAGCAAAAGTCGCAGTACGGCGATGGCTGCGCGATTTCCCGTTCGGCTCGCAGCTTATGGGCTTGTTTCTTGGGACTACCCAGAGAGGTTGCTGGAGGTGGTGCATTAACAGCCGCTGCGTACATAGCGGGGCCTGCAGCGGCAGCCGCTGTGGCTATCATACCCATGCCCGCCATGGTGGCCAACGGGATAGAGTCATTAGAGGCGCCTGCATCGCTTAAAGTCTTTTCATAAGATGAGGCAGCAAGGTTTGGCGGCATGACCAGAGCCGATTGAGAAGTGTCGTCATGAGTAGGAATCGGAGAAGCCGAGTTGGAGTGCGTGGTATAAAGTCCTGTCGTGGCCGCAGCCGCTGCGGCCGCAGTGCTGGCAGCATGGGCAACTGCAGCCGCCGCTGCCGCAGCAGCTGCCGAAGTATTTGCACTATTTCCAGCATTATTGCCACCACGACGTCGTCGATCGGAGTCGCCATCGTTACCAGCGTTCCTGCGACGGTTGCCTGAAATACAAGAATCCGAAATTGTTTACGAAAAAGGCGCTGCGATATTCCACTTACCACCACCTTTGCGGCCACGTTTCGGTGTACCCTCCACATTGGAAGCATTGGAACGGCGGGGGCGTGAGCCCCGCTTGCGTTTGCCCCTACTGCTGTACGACTCATCGAAGTCGTTGTCCGAATCAAAATCATCTTCGTAGTCATCGCCATGATGATAGTGGGTTGAGTCCATATCCTCGTGGAACCACTCCTTCTCGGCATTCGCATGTGAATCCTTGCTATCATTGTCTCCCGAAGCGCCCATGGAGTTGCCGTCGGTGGCAGCGATTGCTGCAAGAGGCAAAAAAGCTATTCAGATAAAGGTCACCGAACATAAATCAGCCCCCGGCACATATGGGTGATGTGTTTGTGTGCCTCTGCTTGTGGGGTGGTTGGACTTGAGAAGTCGTTTTCTCGCTCACATACACATAGAAGTCACAGCTTTACATGCACATGTTTAGCAGAATTGTTATTGTTGTTTACATAGCACAGTGGGCTATGTGAGATAAACGCATGTGAAAAATTTATCTTAATTACGACAGCTAAAATGTATGCTAAAATAAATCAAGCAATAAAGTCGACTATAATATTCTCTGTACCTCCCAAAGATTGTCTATATCTAATAAATTTTAAGTTGGCAGTTTTAAGACGAAGTCATAAAACAACGAAATGTGTAACGGCCATACAAGTGAATGTCAGGGAAATTTCAATGTGAAGGTCCACAGACTTGGAATTTTCCCTTTCCATTCACTTGTATGGCCGTTACTCATCTTGTTGAGCTGCAAATTCTTTGGTTAAGGTGTGTGAAGAGCTGCCCATCGCCGTTGCGGCCGGTGCTGCCCAAACATACAATTATTAAAGGAATGGCAATAAGCATTACTTGACGACTGACCTTTTGCTAGAACTCAGCGAGAGAGACTGGGAGAGCAGGAGCGAGCGCTAGAGCGAACGGCGCACATGCACGCAAATTTAGTGAGTGCGTGAAACAAAAAATACGTTTAAACCAGAGGCCGGCACTTCCCTATGTTCTGTGCATACGAAAAATCCCAAAGCAGCGCTGCTTTGAATGAATATAGCTGCAGTACGAATGATCGGTCGAAAAAAGTTATAGTTAAAATAACTTTTTTCCTTTAAATGGAATCGCCTCCAAATTTTGTACTTGTTAGTTTGCTATGCTTTTCCATAATTCCACTAATTTTTGGTCGAAATCGGACATCCTTATAGTTCCCATAGAAAAGTAAGGTCCGAAAAGGAGTCTTCGTTAGAAAAACTTTTTTGTTTTCAATGGAAATGTTCTTAAAATTGGCATTCATTGCAAGTAAACATTTTATACAAACTTCGGCCTAGCCGAAGTTACCTTTCCTCTTTTTTTTCTGCTGCAATGCAGCAACAACAAAATCCACAACGTTATCAGTTCAATTTAAAAACCACCCCAACAAAAAAAAAACGACATGCGCGGAGACTATCTAACGCACCAAGACTCCTCAACACACTAAAAGATTTAGGGACTGAGCTGGGAGCGCAGTCAGCTTTGCCATACCTTGGTTGTTGCATCATGTGCCCAGCATAATTCTTTGTTTTCATTATAACTTGACAATCCTTCATCGGAGATGTTTCCTTCTGGCTGTTACATACTTTTGCGCAAACTTAATATACTCTGTATACCTTTGTAATTATGGATTTTGAATCATAGAATGCCTTTATCTTAAGTTAAAGTGCACTACATGATATTCATCATCATATAGATCTAGAACAATCACGAATCGTTCATTCTAAACCACTCCGCCTAGAATTCGAAATTACTCTTTCCTTTATTACACATTCACCAATTGAATGAATTTGTAAAGATTCAGCTTGAAATATGAGTCACAAACAGGGAAGATTAAGAGTATGTTTTCCTCTTTTCAGAGTACGCGACGAATTTAGCTGAGGCCAGTGGTTTACGAGAAGGATAGATAGTGTAAGATATGTAATATCTTCTCATTAAATTTAACAAGGATAATTTATTTTATAATTTAAGGATCTGCATAACAAAATGTGCCCATTAAATTGATAAAAAAGAAGTCGTATAGTTAGGAAGCAAGTTTTCAAAAGCCTTCCAACTAAGACCGGTATTCGGTAAGTCGGAAACAACTTGTTGTTCGTCAAAATAAATGCTTTGTTACTTTTGCCCGGTGTATTTGTGAATCGCAACACTGAAAGGACTTTTTATGTTCCATTGAACTATTTTCGTTATCATTTCGTTATCATATCCAATAATTTCAAATTGATCTTCATTTTTCATCGGATGACGCTAAAAATTAACAATAGAATATAAAAAATAGGAACTGAAATTTTAATTTAAAAATGGATATAATAAAATCCAGTTCAAAAGTTTTTATCAGTCATCAGAAATTGGCCTGTGGCAGCAGGCAACAAATCGCATTACATTTTTCCGCTAAATTTACGCGCCCAGCCCACTGTGCAACAGTAAGGGTGGTGGTATGCTGCAGATGCAGGGGCCGAAGCAGCAGCAGAACAAAGTGGCAGCAATTGTTTGATTTTTATTGATTTTGCAACGCCTTGGCGCTGTGTCCGACCATGGCACTTACCTGCACTTTCGGCCTGATGGTGATCACGTGCACTGACCGTACCAGTCGTGGGCACATGATGTACATGGTGATGCTGGTGCGGATGCTGGTGTGGAAGAGAGGAATGGGCATGGGCGTGATCCCGATACTGGTAAGCGCGGTAGCTGTGGTTCGGGTTCAGCAAATATTGGCGCTTGGGCTTGCGCCAACGGGACGAGGGGTACGTGTAGATCTGTCCATGCCGGAAGCCAGGCATCCGTTGCTTTTGCTTCATGAAGAGCGCACAGTGCGTCTGGGCGACGCCGGTCTGGGGGTCGAGAAACGGCATCCGCAGCCGTCGCTCAATGCAGAGACGAGTGTTGAAGTTCTCGCTGTTCTCCAGCACCTCCTTGTACTTCTCCTTGTCGTTGAGGAAATTCTGTATTTTCTCAAAGTTGCCAATGTTTACCACCAACGTTTTTTCGATTTCGGTAGCGGAAGCCATATTGTTGCCGTCGGCGTTCAACCGCGCGTCCGGGCGAAACAGCAACAATGTGAGGCACCAAATGGGATGAATTAATTGATTACGAATCTTCTGTCCAATTTATCAGGAACTGAAGCCGATTTTAAGACGACAAGAAATACGCATTTTTCCGCAAACAAGTTTGGTACAAAACAAGAGGACGCAAGACACACACACACACACTGACAACAAGTAGTGATGGCACTGTCGATACTTTTAATGGTACTGTTTTTTTTAACGGATATCGATGATTTTACTTTCGATAGTGTCTAATATTTTTCCATCACTATTCTGCTGCATGAGGCCTGTACGGATCTGAGACGTAAGTAATTTAGATTAAGCAGGCCATCCATACCGAATTTGTTCAGTTCGACAAAATGTTCAGGTCAGATTTTTGGTTCGACGTTCTGTTTGCAAAGAATGAAGATGATTCCATCTTACGTGTGTTCGGGCAAACATGTTCGTCAATAAATGGCAGCAATTGCACCAACACCATTTGTCAAAAATATTTTTTAAGAGTAAACACGTGCCAAAATGAGCTAAGAAATGATGGTTGAATTTATTGAATGCCTTAAAAATGATACATTTGTTGCTTTCTTCTGTCATGTTAGTGGTATTCCTGATGCGATGTATATTAGTTTTAGATTTCAAAATGTGCGCAAAAAAAGATTGATTTCACAAAGCGTGACCGTTCTCTGTTATTTTAATATGCAAAATGGAGGGAAGCTAGCTTCGGCTCGGTCGATGTTTATATACCCTTAAAGGTCGTATAAATTTTTCAGAACGCCTACTTAGACTATTTTTCAAACCTAACTTTTTTATGGCAAACTTAGTGAAATCATGAAAAGCATAGAAAACTTATGAACACGAAATATAATAAAATTAAAATATTAAAACTAGTTTTTATGGCAGCTATGTTCTATAGTCGTCCGATCCGTCCAGTTTCGATAAATGTGCAGCGTGTTCGTACTATAAGTCTTCGTGGAAGTTTCGTGAAGATAGCTTTCAAACTGACAGAGAAACAGATGGACGAACAGACGGACACGGCTTAGTGAACTCAGCTCGTCATGCTGATCAAGAATATATATACTTTATGTGATCGGAAATGCTTCCTACTTTGCGTTACAAACATCCGAACAATTTTAATATACCCTCTCCAAGGGTATAAAAAGTTGTAAGTGAAATAAGTTATTGATTGCATTTCAGAAAACATACGAGTCTATTGTATAAATGGACCAGCGTCCTAAAGTGGACGGAGTCATAAGTGCTCGAGTTTTTGGAACTTGTGCTTGACTTAGTCATAGGTGTTTGCGATGCCATATATGGATAGTTCTCCTTGAAAGTGGGAAGTCAATAATTCTTTTCCAATTTTATCCTGCCTCTTCCTCTTAAAATCTGCCAAATGGAATAAGTCGTTTCGCCTGACCATAATCAAATACAGAATTAATTATAATCACCTTTGTAAAGTTAAAGTTTTGTAAGTTAACATTCTGAAACTACAAATTCTGCCCAAAAACTATTACTTAAAAAGCTTAAGTAACTGTTCAATTGAAAAACCGTTTGTATCTCTTATAGTTTTTGTGAAATTCACCTTTTAACGAGGCATTAAAAAATGAGGCCCGTCGAAAGGGAATACAGGGCCCGGGGATACAGCTCATGTTGAGTTAATTGGCTTGAAAAAAGTCAGTTTTTTTAAGTAATTCCTGGGAAGACCTCTTACACATATTTAGGTGACTTTTACCTGTATTTTAATTGTTTTTGTTAGTTAAAACTATAATTGGGAAAGTTGCTATAGCTGATCTGGAGATCCACTCAAAAATGGAGCTTTGCGTCGCACACGATATCTCTGAACTTGATCATCCAAAATTAAAAAACCAAACGGATTTCGCTAAAGAATTGTTAAATCTGCAAAATTAATCAAAGGAATAAGCAATAAACAAATTTTTTTGACAAGTGGCAGCTTCTCAAAAAAATCTATTATTTTGTCTTAAATGCTATATAAAAACAAAAATAATTATTGGTGAGGAAAAAGCTTCGATTAATTACTTAACAATACATTTTAAAAGCTTGTGTCAAAATTTGAGACCAATCGGTTCAGCTTCTTTAAAAATGTGCGTGTATCTTTGATTATAATTGCCGGATTGACTTGAAAATTTCTGTGTGTGTACTTAAATATATGTACATTAAGAAAATAAAATAAAAAAAGCTGTCTTCATTTCATTTATTTTATTTATTTGGAATGAGTGTAAAAGTCTTCATTGTCATATGAGGAAAATTCTGCAAAACCTAAAACGGTGACCAAGTCAGTGACAAAAACAGAGACCAAAACTGTGACCAAAACTGCGACCAAAACAGTGACCAAACAGTTACCAAAACAGTGACCTAAACTGTGACCAAACAGTGATGAAAACAGTGACCTAAACTGTGACCAAACAGTGATGAAAACAGTGACCAAAGCAGTGAACGAAACAGTGACCGCTTCCATGACCAACAGTTACCAAAACAGTGACCAAAACTGCGACCAAAGCAGCGACTATATTGTGCCCGAGTTTTAGAAGGGAAGAATTCCGTTCAAATAGAATGGGACAAAACACAATGAAAAATGGGCAGGCGTCCCTTAAAGATCGTAGATCGGGAGTAGTCCAGAACAAACAATCAAAGTCGGGCATAGTACAAGTACATATACAGGAGTGTTCTCAATTCCGCTACGTTTTGAAAAGTAATGCGAACGCAATTCCGTTTCGGTTTAGTTTAGCTGTTCTCAATTCTAAATCAAATAACATAAATAAGTTCTAAATTTATCACAGAATTAAGGAAAATCAACTTAATATAATTTATGAACTGCACGAGTGCTTTATTTGCCAATTATTTTTCATTTCACCGGCCAACACGCATAACATTTTAAAACAAAAACGCTTTCGTTTTTATGTTGCGAGAAACTGAATCAATTCCGATTCCGAAAAGTTGCAGTGGAAATGGAATTGAGAACATGCCTGATATTCTTAATCAGTTTCAACAGCCTAGTTGATTTAGCTCAGTGAACACCTAGGTCTTAGAGACTATAAGAGCTAGAGCAACCGAACTTTAAATGTAGATCCTATACTATCAGCACGCAGATCAAGTTTGTTTAAATTTTTTGCCACGCCCCCTCCAGCAATAAAAATGTTAACAAACATCTACAACTTAAGAGATATTTAGCTCAAATGGACGATTTTTATTTCCGCTCTCGTTATACTCATTACTCGTGGAGTAAAAGGCATGTTACAATGAATAAAAGGTAGTTGCTCCATTGCGCATGCTCATAACTCGACAGCGGATTTTGCATATTTTGAAACTGATTTTAATACTAGTAGGCAAAAGGAAAAGTGCACAGCATAAAATGTTGTGCTGACTCTAAGCTAATAAATTGCAAAAAAATGCACTCAAGTCCAAGTTTACTTAAATTTTTTTTTAATAAGTTAAACCGTAAACAAATCAAAAATGCAGAGAATTCCCCCTAGTCCGTAGGACTAAAATCGATTTGAAAATATGCAATGTCCGCTATCTACTCATATCTTTGAACCTGTAACGACATTTAACAGATGAGTCTAAGGTTGTGAATTTGAATTTTTGGTCTTAATTTGATCTAATTGAACGGTTTCTGGAATTTTACTTGATTTTCATTTTGGTTACAAAATGTTAGCAACATTTGAATTTGTGAGTCTGTGATGTTTCAGTGAAGTAATTTTTTGACAATCGACTCATAGCACTACCCTTTATTTATTAAGTCATGACTCATGAGTAAAAGGGTATGCTAAAGTCATGCAAGTGGATGTATCAAAAGAGCATTTCCGGCCGAGTAATCCGTAAAAAGGAATTTGATAAGCCTATAGTGTTCACTCTTAAGATTTTGACAAAGAATCTTGTCTTGTCGAGCACTTGCAAGCTTGCCAAATCACGGCTAAAATTTAAATTATACCGCGCACTGAGTCGCATTCACCGCGCACTCAATCCCATTCACTGCGCACCGAATCCAAGTCACCAATTCGCTGCTCGTTACTTAAAAATACTTGTGACAACTAACGGGTACGCGAGTATTGCTCATCTCTAAACTCTGCAGGGCGTGTTTGTTTGTGAGTGTTTCACAACTACAACGACACCGTTTGGTTAATTTAGTTTACGTTTTTGTTAGTTTTTACACATTTGTTTGTTTGTTGTCTAATCAAAGTGCTCCCCTGACAGAGAAAAATGGGGGCGTCGAACCGCAGCACTCAAGTTGCCCTTGGCATCTCGGCGTTCTCCTTTCTGCTATTTATTATCGCCTATGCTACGCCCTATTGGCTGGTCACCGACGGACGCCTTCAGAATCCACGGTTCACCAATCTCGGACTTTGGGAGGTGTGCTTCAAAAACTTCCAAGATATCCACCGCTTCTACGACACACGATTCACTGGCTGCATGTGGGTGTTCGAGGAGGAGTACTACATTATTCACGATTTCCTGCTGCCAGGGTTCTACATAGCTGTGCAGCTGTTCGCCACTCTGTGCTTTGTCATGTGCCTTGTGGCGCTACCCCTCACCTTGGCCTTCTTGCGCACTTCCCGCGATGACGATCGCTACGTGTTCCTGCTACTCACGATTGGCACCTGCCAAGTTCTTGGTTCCATATTCGGTTTCATCGCGGTGGTCATTTTCGGGGCCAAGGGCGACTCGCGGGACTGGATGCCCGGCTGGCAAAACAACGATATGGGCTGGTCCTTTGCGTTGGGCGTAGTTGGCGCTGTGATGCTGCTTCCGGCGGGCATTCTCTACATGGTGGAGGCGCGGCGGGAGCGATATAAGAGGCTCAACGAGATCAGCAACCGAGAGGTGAGCGAGTATGGCGATGACTATTATCAGCACCAGGCTGCAGCTGCTGCAGTTGCTCCATCCGCTCCGCCACAGTCTCAGTCGTACTTTGCGCCAGAGCCAAGCCGCCCCCGTCGTCCCCAGCCAGGCCGTGGGCCAAGTGTCCCCCCACTAGGAGGCGGACTCCAAACGGACATTTAATCGAGATCAATTGCACGTCAATCTGTCGCACAAAGCCCGTGTGCTCCGTCTATACACCATAAACTGTTTTACATTTAAGTCGACAACTTTTTTCATTGCAATCTCTTAAATAAGGATTAGTTTTCAGATGAATTTGTCGCCACATATCCGTCCACTGACATTTAATCGAGATCAATTGTTTTCAGATGAATTTGTCGCCACATATCCGTCCACTGACCATAACTCTAGGCCAGAAAAGAAATATTTATGTCCTGAACATCAGTCCCGATCGAACTTCGAATATTCCGTTTTTTATATTGTATCTTATAAATATTTTTATTGTATTGATTTCTCACCGACAATTTGTCTATTTATGAAATAATAAAGTGAACTTTTACAAATAAAAACATATCTTGATTTCAAAATATGTCCAGAAGGTTCGAACCTTCCATCTATAAAACTGAAGGAGATATGACGTTTTTTCTAAATTGCGGGGCGTGGCAAAAATTGACAATAAAATTCATCTGCCTGCAAGTAAAAGAATTTATTGTCCCATAGATGTCAAACCTCTATCTCCTACCATATCTGAGATCTTTGCGTTCTTACGGACAGACGGACATGGCTATATCGACTCTGCTGTTGATGCAGATCAAGAATATATATACTTCATAGGGTCAAAGATGCTTCCTTTTGGCTGTTACATACTTTTGCACAAACCTAATATACTCTGTGTAACTCTTTTACAGAGTATAAAAATAGGGGAAAGTTAACTTCGGCTCGGCCGAAGTTTTGTATATCCTTGCAGCTTCCATTGAAAACAAAAAAGTTTTTAAAACTAAGACTACTTTTTGGACCTTACTTTTCTATGGGATCTATACTATATAGATGTCTGATTTCGACCAAACTTGGTGAAATCATGGAAAAGCATAAAACATTGTTAATTACGAAATTTGGAGGCGATCCCATTCAAAACAAAAAAGTTTTCCTCACTCGAACTAGTTTTTCGACCGATCGTTCCTATGGGAGCTATATGCTATAGTCATCCGATTTCGAGCAAACTTTGTAGAATTGTGTAAAAGTATACAATATAAGTGTATGCCAATGATAAGGACGTTTTCATTACAAACAAAAAAGTTTTTCTCACTAGAACTAGTTTTTTGACCGATCGTTCCTATGGCAGCTATATGCTATAGTCATCCGATTTTGACCAAACTTGCTGAAATCATGGGAAAGGATAGTAAACTGAGAAATACGTACTTTGGAGGCATTTCCATTAATAACAAAAAAGTTTTTCTCACAAGGACTAGTTTTTCGACCGATCATTCCTATGGCAGCTATATGCTATAGTCATCCGATCCGGCCGGTTTTCATACTTGTGCAGCGTATTTGTACTAAAAGACTTCGTGCAAAGTTTGGTGAGGATAGCTTTAAAACTGACGGAGGAGATAGCATAGAAACAGACACCCGGACGGACGGACAGACGGACAAGGCTAAATAAACTCAGCTCATCATGCTGATCAAGAATATATATACTTTATGTGGTCGGAGATGTTCCTTCAATGCGTTACAAACATCACGACAATTTTATAATACCCTCTGCAAGGGTATAAAAAGGGACTATAGATTTCATTGATTTTGCTCTCTTAAACCATTCTATTGGTATAAAGGGTGAATGAATGTTGCATAAGAAACCATACCAAACTATGTCATTGAAATTAACTGTAAGTTCTTGCTATGCGTCATATTGGAAACCTCATAAATATCTTGATGGAAAAAGATGTCCCGTGTGACTTGTCCCTTGCGGAAGTGATTAAAATAAAATTTTGAAAAAGGTAAAAGTCATTTTTGGGTAACATCAAAAACATTTTAAAGAGACATCAATTCACAACATTTAAAAATCAGTTACATTAAAATGCTGCCTCACCCTGTGGTTCGGCAGCACCGGTGCGGCATTAACGAATCCCCTAACTCTTCGTAGTGATCCTGTAGTTCGGCTGCACCGGTGCGGCACTAACGAACCCCCTAGCTCTTCGCAGTGAGCACTCGCCACCAGACCAACCACCAGCCAAGTATTTGCCTAACGAATTTTGTATGGGAATGTCCGGAAAACGGACCGATCGGTACGACCCTGCATTACCAGTCGTTACTGTGGTGATGGGTGCACACTATAGTTCAAGTACTAGACTAGCGCTGTGATGTTTGACACATTGAGTCAAAACGAGCAAGCTCTTTGCTAAGTACGAGTAATAATATGAACAAGCTTTTCAAACCACGAGTCAAAATAAGCCTTTTGCCAGCAATGGCCAAGCCTTTTCGTGTTTACACGGACTCGCAACAGAATTTACTCGTACGTACTCTGCTGCTTGACGGCGAGCTTCGACAAGCCTCTTATGCAATTGTAGTGTTTTGAAAACTTCGAGCAACAACATGCCACAAGAAGGAACGAGAAATACAAATGCAAAAAATAGGCCATCAAGCTATATCTTCTGCTCTCACAAATTGTTGTTTTTTCTGTGCTTGTGATGATTGTGTACAAGCGTTGATCGTAACAGATCGCTGATCTTTGACTTCGGCAACAAGTACTCTCTGTGACTCGCGGCCGACGCTAGGAGTAATCGCGAGCTTTTGTAATGAACAAACTTTACTCATGACAGCTCGCAGCAGAACTTCGCACACATTTGGTCTTTTGCGATTTGGAGAGCAAATTTGGTCGGAAAACCGGTTTCAAATCGAAAAATTTTTACGAATTCAAAAATAAGAGCATGGCTGTAGTTGTACTGCCATAAATGTTAATAATTTTTTCGGGACTACCCGCCTGTTGTTTTGTCCATCATGCTGATATAAATGCAACAAAATTTATGAAGGAGTCTTTGGGCTATATGCTAAAGTGGTTGAAATAAATATTCGACCACCGCAGTGGCTTGTTCATGACTATCATTTGAAAAATTTGAAAAATGTGCCATATACTAAGGAAAAGCTCTCTTCAAAGGCCGATTTGGGCACCTTCGGGCTTCCTGATGCTGCTCGCTTGATTTTTTTGGGCTGCATTGATATGTGTTCTGTCGCAAAAGACTCATAACCCCAGAACTTTTTGCTCAGTGTGACCTCCATAATTTTTTCAAATCAAAAAAACATGTAAAACACAATTTCCGCTATTTAAAACAAAAGCTGATGGAGCCAAACCGGGACCAGTTTTGTAATCAGTGGAAAAAAAACTGGACCAGAATTTTTCATCGAAGAGGCTGCAACATACAAAAGTAGTCATTTTGTTCCCTTGTGTTATCGATGTATGTTATATACTTATAAGCATGTACCACGCCAAAATAAATCTTGTCCAAACATTTTCCCAAAATTAATTAATTTGTGGAATCTATTTAACCAGTTACGAATACACAATTGCCTCTAAAACCAAATAAAAACAAAAATGCTATCACAATAATATGATTCGTTTCAAACTTCTTGGGAAACAACAAAGCTAACAATTATGTAGACCTAGTTTCCAGAATGCTAAACAGCTGCAAGCTACAAGAGTTTTGTTGTTTCCCTAGAAATTTGAAATGACCAAGACAATTGGCTATATCGACTCGGCTATTGATGCTGATCAAGAATATATATACTTTATACATTCGGAAATGCAGAAGAAAGCTGGCTCGAGCCATAGAACTCGTTACATATTAGCCAAAACTTCGACAGAATGGTTTCTCCTCCAGATCTTAAAACAAGAGCTGATAGAACAAAACCAATGATGCAGTCTTGGTAAGTGCAATCTATATTAATATAATTAGAACAAAATAGACCTGCATCAAAATCACTGTTGGGCTGCACCAAAATCAAAATTGCCGCAAGAAACCATAGGTCTAAAATCAATTACAAGGTCCCGCCAAGCGCGGTCAAAATACCAGAGGTACACAGAGTATATTAAGTTTGTGCAAAAGTATGTAACAGCCAGAAGGAAGCATTTCCGACCCAATAAAGTTCAAAATTCTTTATTGCCATCAACAGCTTTCTAAGAAAGTCTTAACTATTGGTGGATACGTCCTCCGAACTCCGAAACTTGGCAAATCCTTTCGTACTATGTGGTGAGTTGTACTGCAAGATTGTAAATGTAAAGACATGAAATTACCATGGTCCACATAGATCTACCGCCTAGTATTTGCATTTCTATCAATGCAAGCTGGCAACCAAACTCAGTGGCTCGCATGAGTTGTCTTGTCCCACAAGAACTTTCATTCATGTCGTTCTTAAGGCAATCTTCCATGCGACTCCCAGAAGATTTTTTAATTGTCAATCGCCTAAAAGACTCTTCTGGGAGTCGCAGGGAAGATTGCCGGAAGATTAAATCTTCTGGCAATCTCCACGGCAACTCCCAGAAGACTCTTTTCGGCGATGGGCGATTAAACAATCGCCGAAAAGAGTCTCTGGGCGATTAAACAATCGCCGAAAAGAGTCTCTTGGGAGTTGCCGTGAAGATTGCTACTCTTCTAAAAGGCTCTTCTATTACACTTCCAGAAGACTCTTTTGCGACTCTTCTGGAAGTGTCGCCGAAGTGGCTCACTTTCTCCCAATAGACGATCAGATGTCTTGGCGAGTTACCCGAGACTCTTCGAAGATTAAAAAGGTTTGCTGGGTAGTGTGAACGCATGTTGCTGGTTTTCGCAGCTTCGACTATGCTGCGCCCAGGGTGAAAATGCTATAAGGGGAAGAATTGGAGAAAAATATTCTCACACAATTCAAAGAGAAAATATTGTACTGTGAAGTGAGACATACAAAAATAATTTGATCAAAAGTTGTTGAGAAAAGGTTTGATGTCTTTACACCCACTACAGTTTGACCATCCCTTAGGAAAAAGTAAAAAATTTTGTATGAATTTAACAGTTTTATTTTCCAATTATCAATAATAATATAGACTTGAGTTTTAGGAAATGCAATTTACAAAGTGAAACAAAATTAAACAAACCTATTTTTGTGCCACAGATTCCCAACTTGACTTAAAGCTATCAAAAGACCATCTACATAACCGGCCGACGAAATTCGCATACAAAAAATACGCGAATGGCAAAGGAAGTTCTTAAGATCTACGCTTTGTACAACAAAAAAATATGCAAGGATTAATCATTATATTGTACAATATCTGGTATAAATACTTAGGACTAAGCTTATCGACCGATTTCTTTCACTGGTCAGGTGGCGGGGGCTTTACTCTCAGCTTGCGTACTCGCCGATTTGTGCTTGGACTGTGAGTCTTTCAGCCAACGCTGTGCGGACTCTTCTTTACCGCCTTGTGCCAGCACCAGGAAGAGTTCGCGCTGCTGGTCCTGTTGTGAGAGTTGTTCCCGCAGGAACTGGAGTACATCAGCTTCGTTGCCCACGACTTCGGGTTGACTCAGTTTTGAGTCCAGATTGTAGTAGTGCTCTCCTATGCGTCGAACTGCTATCCAGTGCCGCCTGCGCAGTGGCAATGTGATGATCCCAAACTTGTAGTCCGACGGAATGTTCAGTATAAACCCAATGACGACGTCCAAATCAATGCAGGAGGGGTCCTTGCGCTTGTCAAACCAAACTGCCTCGTAGTTGTGCAGCTCCAGAGCGGTCATGATAACATTTACGTCGTAGTTCCCCAGGCCCAGTACGGAGCGGTGGGGATTTATCCAGACATTTGGACTGAGATTACTGCAGATATCATCCAGTTCTGCCTTAGTGTAGTGATCGCCTGTTGATAAAACAAAGCCAATTAAATTAATGCAACCTTTTATAGCTATAGCTATAACTAGTTGCTAACCTTGCAGAAGATTATTGAGTGTGTGCAGAGCACACATTTGCCTTGATTGCTTTTCATGGTATATCCTTGAAGCAGGAGTCGGCATTTTGAGTGTAGACGTACTTTGGATTTATAATAACAACTAGCAAATCTGTTTGTTGTCGCATGGAAAGCTATCGATATTTCCTGCCTGCTGGCCTCTGTCTGGCAACGCCCAAAGTAAGCTAACAGTTCGTGAGTCACGATTTGTTACAGTCACCATTTAAAGGGCGTTCCGGTTTTCAGATTCCATGAAATCGAAAGTGGTGCATGTTTCTAATATGTACATGCAGGTATGCTCGAATTTCCGAGTGGATTTAACAAGTAAGACGATCGAAATTCCGAATCGTTTGCATTTTGGTGCTCCCGTTTTCGAATGAAATAGAAATAGAATCGATTTTCTTTTCGATTGAATGTTCGAATCGTTTTCGATCCACTGATAACTGATTTTAAAATGTTGTGAATGGATGTCTCTTTAAAATGGTTTTCATGTTACCCAAAAATTACTTATACTTTTTAAAAAATTTGATTTTAAGCACTTTTGCATGGGACAAGTCACACAGGACACATTTTTCCATCAATATATTTATGTGGTTTCTAATTGCAAGGACATAGTTTTTTTATGGTTTCTTATGTATTACACGGTGTGACAGTCAAAAAACTTCTGGGATGCGACATAGTGTAGGTTGTAGATATAGTTAAATGTAACATTGTGGCATACCACAAATTTTTCGTGCACATCAAAATTTGGAATAACGGTTAAAAGTCCGTCTTTTCGAGGTTGATATAGTTAAAAAATCATATTTCTTAAACTAGGCGTCCTAAAATAGTTTGCAAAGCGTCTTTGGAAAGAAAAATGTAACACCTTTCCAACGGTGTATTACATTGCAATCTCAGATTGGGGGGCTACATGAAAAATAAATCGATTTTTTCAGTTTTTTGCGACTTCACCGAACTTTAAATGAAAATGAATAGGTCAAATTTATATAAAACTATTTAATTTTGGTATGCAGTTTCGAAAAACATTTAATTATGCGTTTTCTGCAACTTAGTTTATTAAAATCGAGTTAAATTTGGTTGAGTAATTTAACTTTTTAGGAAAAAAAACCTTAAAAAGCATTATTAAAACAAGTAGGGAAGTTGGGCAAGGCCGACTATAATACACTCTTTACCCACAAAAGTGTATGCTCAGTGTAAATTTAGATGCTGCAGTAGCTGCTGAAAGCAATGCTGCTACTGCGCTGCTGCAGAGAAGTTTCTTTCGCTTATATCTTGACTATCGATCATCCGATCTTTACCAATCCTTTGGTGGACCGATAAAGAATCCCGATTACTAAATATGTCCAAAAAGTACGAACCTTCTATCTATAAAACTGCCGAAGATATGACGTTTTTCTAAATTTCGGGGGCGGGAGGGGGCGTGGCAATAATTGAAAGTAAGCTTGATCTGCCTGTAAGCATTTGAAGCTTATGTTCCATACAAGTCAAACCTCTATCTCTTACCATCTCTGAGATCTATTTATTAATATGGACAGACGGACTGACAGACGGACGGACAGACAGACAGGCGGACAGACTGACGGACAGACGGACATGGCTATACAATACTTACTCTAAACAAAAATTATTCAATAATTTACTCTAAAAACTCAACAATTTTACGGTCGACAGTGCTATAATGGCGCGACTCATCACCATATTGCGAAAATTTCATTATCCGAAAAACTTTAATAACTTTGCTAATTATTGACCGATTTTAGAAAATAGGCATACGTTCTAACCGTGAAGATGTGTTGTTCTTAAACAATGAAACAGTTATTGGGGGTTTCTAACCAAACAGTGTTCAAAAACGTCACCAAAGACAAAGAATGGAAAAAAAAACCAATCAAAAATGGATTACGTAGCAAATACTCCAAGATAAGAAATGAATCCTGATCAGTCATATATGGTATCTTTAAAGACCTAAGTTTCTTCTTTCCAAAACCGGTAAGAAAATAAAAATCATTTGATATATGACAAAGTTATGGGCGTATAAGTGAGTGCTTGTGCGAAAAAAAGGCTTTTTTACCGTTATTCAAAATTTCGATGTGCACCAAAAAATTCTAGTATGCCACAAAAATCTACTGAACCATATCTACAACCTACGCTATGTCCCATCCCAGAAGTTTTGTTTTGATTTTTTTTTGTCACACCGTGTTATTCATTCCCTCTTTATAGCCATAGAATGATTTAAGAGGGCAAAATTCAATCAAATCTATAGGCACTATTTTAGAAAAAACGCGCCATAGAACGTTAAAAATGAGAAAACTCGAATTGGTTTATGAATAATTGTAAGATTAGCCTACATTAGTAGTAGTAGTAGCAGTAGTAGTAGTAGTTTATTTGTTTTTTTTTTTTTAACGTTTTTGGCATGGTTCCTTGGAACCGTTAGCCGTTTACAAATTTGTGTATAACAAAAATTTATTTTATAATTAATAAAGTAAGTAAAGTATTTTATGACTAATAATTAGTGACTGGCTAAGATTCTCGGCAATCTGGAACTTGGCATATTAAGTACTTTTCTGATGTAAGCAAAGTGTGCACGGAGACAAGCCATAAACATTGGTGGCAAGCCAGTTTCAAGATGGATGGCATAGTGAGGAGTATTAAAAGGTAATCTAAATATACGTTTGATGAAAGTACTCTGGAGGCGATCCATATCCTCAAATTCTTCTTGGCCCCAGACTTGCACTCCATAGCACATTATCGTGTTTACTGTAGCCTCAAAGAGTTTATACTTTGTGCTGGCCAGAACGTTTCGCTTATTAAAAAACAGTTTCCATGTACTGTTAATGGCGGTCCTTGCATCTTTTTGTTTCTCTGCAACGTGTGTGTTGAAGGACATGTTCGGGGTTAGAGTGACTCCTAGGTATTTAAAGGATCGGACTTTCTCAAGTGGCTGACCGTTTAGCGACCAGTTTTCGTAGTCTGCTTGGCGACCTCTGTTGTCCCTTACGACCATCACTTTGGTTTTTGAGTCATTGATCTGGAGGTCCCAAAAACGGCAATACTCGTATAGTTTGTCTAGCATGAGTTGAAGGCTTTTGCGGCTATCTGCGAGTAGGGCAATATCGTCTGCGTAAAGCAGGGCTTTAATTTTCTGGTTGGAAACAGATACACCACCAGGTAAGTACAATGAAACGTCATCGATGTACAGGGAGAATAGTTGTGGGCTGAGAAGGCAACCTTGTTTAACGCCGGTATTATTCTCGAATTTTTCCGATAGCTGGTTTCCATCCCATATTGCTGTCATGTTGTCTTCGTACAGGCTTTTGAGGATATTGGTGTATTTGGTTGAGACGTCTAGATTTTGGAGCTTATATAGCAATTTGGTTCTATTGATTTCGTCGAAGGCAGCTCGGAAGTGTACAAAACATATATATAATTTTTTCTTTTCTGCTAGGAACATTCTAGCTATTGAGGACAGCACAAAAATTGCGTCGACTGTTGAGTATCCATTCCGAAACCCAAATTGAAACTCGCTTAACTTTCCATTAGTGGCCACCCATTCTGTCAGTCTCTTATTCAAAATTGACGTGAAGATCTTGCTTATGGTATTTTGACTGGAAATACCCCTATAGTTTTCCGCTTCCAAAGGGTTGCCTTTTTTCAATAAGGGAAATATTACACTCTCCTTAAAGCAGGGTGGAATTTCCGCTGTTGACAGAATCTCGTTAAATGTTTTCGTAGTCTGGTGAATGCAATTGTTAGAGACATGCTTGTAGAATTCCATTGGTATGCGATAGGTCCCCGGTGCTTTTAGTTTTGTTCTTCGGATGGCAAGGTTCACTTCCGTCGTTGTAATGGGATTCATCTGTAATTATCCCATGCTGGCTAAAACTCGATTGTGTGGTTAGTTGGACATACAGAAGGGACTTGAAATGGGCCGCAAGTTGCATTTTAATTAATTGGTTTACGTGAAGCGGCTCCGTTTAGTTTCCTTGCGAGCTGCCAGAATGCTTTACTATCTCGTACGTTTGCAGTTTCTAGTTCCATATTCCGGTAGAATTCACGCTGCTTATCTTTGCACATATTTTTGTATATATTATTGGCATTCTGATACATTGTTCTAGCTTCTGACGTGTTAAGGTTTTTAGCTAGTTTAAGGAGGCGAAAAGATTCCATTCTTAATTGTTCGCAGTCTCTCTCGAACCATGGGTCTTTGAAGGATGATGTTTGGACGTGATGCATACATTGCGCTGCTTGGGATATACACTCGGTGATATCTTCGACGGTCAACGTCGTGGTGACGTGGTGACTGCTGTAAGTGAGCCGGTCGTCCAGGTTCACCGCGAAACGCTGAGCGAGATGCTTTTTCCACTTGAGTTTTGGCAGTAAAACGTTGGCTTCTTCCTGGGTACGTTGCTCGCATCTCAGCCCCGCATTGACTACAAGAGGCATGTGATCAGAGTGAATCTCTCCCATTATTGTGAACTCCGTTAGAAGTTCGTGCCAGAGTCCACTTATC
This sequence comes from Lordiphosa collinella, assembly GCA_018904265.1. Taxonomy (NCBI): domain Eukaryota; kingdom Metazoa; phylum Arthropoda; class Insecta; order Diptera; family Drosophilidae; genus Lordiphosa; species Lordiphosa collinella. The sequence goes on from JAEIFV010000530.1 coordinate 77,199, forward strand.
AAAAAGTAGTCTATTGTTGAATGGGCCTGTCCTCTGATGAAAGTTAAGTCTCCATTTTGATCCCCAGCTGTTCTGCCGTTTACCGGCAGTAGGTTTAGCGTCTCACACATATCTAGCAGTTTAAGGCCTTTTCTATCTGCTACTTTATCCTTCGCCTTACGAGCTGTGCGTGCCAAACTTGGTAACGTGTCGAGTCCCTTTGTAATTCCTTAGAGTTCACCTATTCTGCGTTGCAGTCTCCAATGACCATTAGATTTTCGCTGCCCAGTTCTAAGCATATTTTATAGGTCGCCTCGAAGTCTTCATTCCAGTTGGTGCAGTTGTTATAAACGGGTATTATATGCAGATCGTCAGTGCCCAGGTTAAGCATAATTATTTTTGTGCCTTCAACATTACTAAATCTTATCAGATGGGATTTCTTCAGTTGGGATTTAATTCCATACAGGTGGCCCCCGCTTGCGCGACCTCTGCTAGCCACCCGCGTGGCGGGAGTCCAAAATAGTTCGAAGTCCGGGAAATAGTTTTCGTAAATTTCGAAGTTTGCCTCAATAAAAGTTTCATATAATCATATCACATGGTGCTTAGTTGAAAAACTGTTTTGAGATGAGCTTATTTCTTAGCCCCGCTATGTTGTATGATAGTATCTTAATGCTAGGTTTTGAATGACGGTCGACAGTCTTATCGCTAAAACTCCTTGTTTCCTCCTTTGAATGATGGCCCTGGTTGTTGAACTTCGCTGCCAACGGACTTGATGGTAAGTTCGTCTGGGATCTGCATCCCATCTTTGCCGTCGCATGTTAGTTTATTATGGACATCGAAATAGAATCTGGCTCCGTTGACCAATCGTGTGTCTCCCCGAATGGTGGCTTTTATATCGTCGCGTTTCGGAATGTTCTTTTTTATAGCAACTAGCCTTCGTATTCTGTCCCTTACTGATGGAGGATAATCTTTGTGAGCAGATGCTCCCCAAACCCTCAGTTTTTTATATTCCTTAAGAACTTTTCCAACATCTTGAGTAGACTTTAGTGTTACGTCTACCATGGCTGCATTGGGTTTATGTGACCTGAGGCACCATGCGTCCGCTATTAGGTTGGTTCCTGCTTTGTTCAATACGTCTATACATATTTTTTTGCCTTTTCCACTTGGTTTTCATCTGAAGATGTCTGAAGGTGCAATATAATATTTCTCTCGTTTGCCTTTTTCACAAGGTGTTCAACGGGCCGCTCCAGTGTGTTATTGCGTGTTTCCAACTTCTCCAAACGATCCTCAAGTTCGATGTTCTTCTGCTGCAGCTCTTGGAAATTCTCGTTTATCCCTGCTATATCTACTTTTGTTGCCTACATTAGTTAAATTTAATTGTTTCCCATGAAAATTTGATAAAACATGGTGTTTTTAAGTACTTTTAATTAATTTCTAGGTGGACCTTTCTGCGGAAATGCCCATGTGTTGTTACATGAAACTTTTGTTAGTTTTGTTTACAAAACAAGAGAGCGTGCCTTCTCTTATAAAGGTTTGCTCGAGGTCGAAAAAGTTGCGTTTGCTCACAATTGTAAACAACTTATGAATTTTTACACCAAAAGAGTTGTTCTCGACAAAGAGCCAGCAAAACTCATTACTATTTTAAAATTAGAACGGTCTCCAAATAAATTAGAATTTTAACTAAAAATACTTGAGAGATGAAAAGTATTCCAAGAAAATTGTCATTTGGATTTCATTCCATTGACCCTAAGGCAATATTTTTTAAAACCGAATAGCTTGATCGTTTTCGGAAGCGGTTACAGACACCAATTCCGACTCCGCATGGTTTGATAGAAATCGAAAACTGAAATAGATCTGAATTTGCATTGAAAGAAAGTTAATAAATGAGCATACAAATAAGTCCTTCACGTTTTGAATGTCAGATTTCGACTGGGAGTTTTTGTGTTTGGCATAATGAAATAAATAATTTTAAGCATTACTAGGGCTGCCTATTTTATTTTATTTTAATAAAAAGCCTATTTTACTGGGCAGCGTGTAGTGAAATGAAAAAATCCGTTCGGATTCGGGGTTAAACTGTGGGTCCCTATTTCTTGTGCGAACATAAGAAGCACACAAGCCAAGAGATTGAGAAAAGCTCGACTTGGTCATTTGAGTTGTGTAAAGACAATTTTTTTCCTTTTTCTACATAACCCTTTCGACCCCAATTTGAAGTGGGGGGCCTTAAAAAGTATTTCACTTCATATTTATTCCTCTAATTCAACTAAACAATTTTCGCTTTAAAAGTAGATTTTAATATATTGTTTAATATACTTTGAACTAATTCCATTTTGGTTTTTGCAAATCAGAGCAATCAATTTCAAATAAATGAATGGAATGCAGAATAACATTTTGCTTGCAGAGTTCTTTTTTTTCGTTATCGAAACGATTGCAACGATAATACTAGGAACTCGTAACAGCTGGAAAAGTTGTGTTCACAATAAAACTTCCAAAACTGAACACTCAATTAGATAATGCCAAACCTAATTCCTAATGCTTTTTAAATGTGAAGACAATGTTACCTGTGGGCATCGTTGGGGCTGAAAGGAATCAGACACGAATAACATAAGGCACGTCCTGAACACGAATCTGTTTTCGGAAATGGGCAAGTTTTTTCTAGTTTGAGCTTAAGGGGCTAGTACAAGTGGCGCGTGCTACTTTAAGATGCCTTTTTAAAAAGTCACAGAAAGAAATCGAAAAGATATTTTTAAATGGATTTTTTTATTTGAAAGTTAATGAATGAATTAAAAATACAGCATTTTTTATTTTGTAATTATGATGTCGGCTGAAAAGTTTCTGGCCTGCGAAAAGTGATAAAAGAAAAAGTGTTCAAAAATAGTTCGCCGACGGTTGGCGTGATTCTGGGACACTCCGTTATCTGAAAGCAAAACGGAAAAAGGATTCTTGTTAGTATCGATGTAACTCCAGCCTGAACCTCAAATTTGGAAAAAAGGTAATACTTGACAAAATGGCGGCACTTTGAAAATGAAAAATTTTATTTTTTGTACTTTTTTTGTAGTCTAGTGAACAAAAAAAATTAGAAATTTGTGTTTCTAAAAGTTGGAGGTTCAGGCCAGATTGACGACAATTCTGCGTCGTTTGACACCTCATTGAACAAAATCGGTCCAGTAGTTTCGGCTGAATCGGGGTAACCATGTAGAAAAACGCGCTTTAAGTTTGCACTTGCTATGAAATTTAGGGCACATTGGGTCACTAAAAGGACTAAATCTCCTAAACTAATTCGAGCTTCTAAAAATTCTTTTGGGGAAATATTTCTTCGATTTTTTCGTCGCAACTTGCACTACCCCCTTAAATTTGCTTAAAATGCTAATTTTTACCCTATTAGGCATGTTTTTTTGGGAATCAATTCTTTTGTCCTGACTCTCTTTATTTTTCTAGTGTGATCGATCTGAAGTCACCACCAACCCTTCAATATACTGAGCCTTTTAGCCTAGTGTAATTTCTGTAAATGGGGTTTTAATGTATATGGGGTATATGGAGTGTAATTTAATGTCATCGATTTGCCTTTAAACGCTTTAATTTATTTAGTTTTCATTTGCAAAAATAACATTTTATTTTAGGTTTTTTAAAAGCCATCAATATTTGGACTTATCGCCGGTAAATCTATCGAGAGTCGATTGTATCGTATCGATAGTTCAACACACCGATATTTTTGGTGTATTTATGGCAACCCTAGTCACATGATTTTCACCTGACAATCTGCTGCTTCTCAGTTCCAGTTGTTCCAGTGCAAAATTTTGACGACGAGAATTTTCATTTGATAAATTTTCCGCCTGGACGAATCGAAGCCAAAAACCAGACAGCAAAATGAAAATCTGTGGTCCAAAATTGTCCCTGTGCGGATTGATTGTCTCTGTCTGGGGCATTGTTCAGCTGGTGAGTGTGTGTGTGTTGATTTTTTTCAAGTTGCCTTGGTGCGTCAGGGCGCGGGTGACTGGGGGTGGGGGTGCGCCCCGTAGTCACAAGATTTCAATTTAACTGCAAATACATGTATCTGTTCATTCCATTCCTAGGTGCTCATGGGCCTCTTCTTTTACATCAATAGCGTGGCCCTGATTGAGGATTTGCCATTGGAGGAGGAGTATCACTCGCTCGAAGCGTTCTATACAGCTGCCAATAGAGCGTACAGCCAGGTTCGTTGAAGATCACTCCGTTTCTTGGGCTTGCAACTCATTTGGTTTTGATTTCAGAACGCCTACAACTGTTGGATAGCGGCCTGCATCTACGTGTTGACCCTGCTGCTCTCCGCCCAGCAATTCTACATGAACAGCCGGGTGACCGCCAACTAAACTGTCAGCTCCACAAAGTATAATTAGTATTGAAATCAGTTCAGTTGAAGATATTTGTTACAGCCATTTTACTTATTGTATAATATTCCCCACACTTTTGTTTTTCTGTTGCTGAAGTCTCCCTTTGAATCAAACACTTCTATAATGCTTAAGCGAAACGTTCAGATGAACTCAGTGAATGTACGTAACCGATTTGTTTGTCCATAAAAAATACATACATTCCTTAGTTTGATTATACCTCATACATTGTTTATCTCTTGCAAAATCATTTTAAGAATTCTTTCCCTCGCCCCTCCCCCATTACATTGGTAAACCCATTGAACAGTGTATTCTTTTTGGACATCCCATGTAAAAGAAATCGTTTTCCAAAGTTAGTAGATCCAATGTCACTGACGAAGAGACCCTCCCGTCTTGCACGGATCTTCGTTAATTGGTATTATGTATTGTTCTAAATAATAAATGTAAATTGTTAAAAATAAACCACCAAATAACGGCCAAACTGCTTGAACAAAATAGGCATAGGCAAAATAGAATTGTCTATTCTTGCTTACATCCATCTCTAATCTAAAAAGGTGTTATTGCCATTTGTTCCGCAAGCCTTTCTCCTCCCAAAAAAGACAAGTGGGGAATGGTTGGTTTTCGGTCGAAGCCGATTTGTAGAACCAAAGGGGTTATAAGCAAGCTGTTAGACAGGTCACTTTTTATACGCGTTACTCGAGAGTTACAAATGTAGCACAGGCAGAAGGAAGCATTTCGAAAGTATATATATTCTTGATCAGCATCAACGGCCGAGTCGATCTAGTCCTGTCCGTCTGTCTGTCTGTATGAACATTTAACGGGTGACAACAATCTGCACAAACTTTAAAATGCCGCCATAACCACAATTCTCAACGGATCTTTATGAACAGTTTTGACAGTTTATTTATGACTACATATACAAAAGAATTGCATCAATGGATTTGGTCGGAAGGACCATTATCAGCCACTCGACGTAGCTTCCGGAAAATGTCTCCGCAGGCGGCCAGTACCAAGGTCGTATTTGCGGATACATAAGCGAATCCTGTTGGTCAGTTCTTTGATATTTTTGGCCTTCCAGTTGTTTTTGTAAACTGCAGCACTCAGACTTCCAAGAAAACCTTCAATTGGACGACACTGCAGCAAGTTTGTTGGGTTCCGTTCCTTTGATACAAAAGGGATTTTGGCAAAAAGGCGATGTTGGTTGCACATCCACCGACATTGAGATTTGACAGTTTGTTTTTAGTCAGGTGTGTAACTTGGAGCTCTTTGCTAACGTCTGGCAACAATATTATTCTTTTTCAGCACTTTACTGATGTGTTGTTGGCTGCAATTAAATTTTCTGGCTGCATCTAGTTGAGTTATGTTGTCTTTGTTGTTAAAAAGTTGGGTTAGCTTTCTGACATCTTGGCCGGTCATAATGTTTGCTTTCCGACCACTTCCCACTTCTCTTTTTATTATTTTTCGTTTCAAAATACTATAAATAGCGCGTTTGGACTTGACCTCTTGGGTAAAATGGTTCTCTGCAAACACTTTACCTTTGTCAGCGAGCATTTCGTAAAATGCTACAACGGGATCACGAAGACGTTTTTGCTCGGACGGCATGATGCCGACTACTTGTCAAAATTTTTGTCAGGGGGGCATATAAACGTGTTTACAGGAGATCAAAGGGAAAGAAATGTCATCCCGAAAGCCTTTATGTAAAGCTCTCCTAAGGGTACGCTCTCTCAAAGTTTTGTGCAGATTTTTAGTTGTCACCCGTTTGTGAGCTTTTCGGTCACTTCATTACCTAGGAATCGGAACAAAATCATTTTAACAATGGAATAATTAGTACCTGTGCTGACAATCAGCGGAGCAAAACGGACCATAGACTTTTTTAATACCATTTGAACGGTAAAACTGAAATTGCCTATTTTTTATTGGGTCGTTCTCTAAGTAATTTCGTTTGTTTTAGTGCAATTTAAGCACGATTTTTATACAATTAAAGAAGTTTGGATCGCATAGAAGGAATCATCTCTGACCACTTAAAGTATATATAATCTTGATCAGCATGACGAGCTGAGTCGATTGTGCTTTGTCCGTCTGTCTGTTTCTACGCAAACTAGTCCCTCAGTTTTGAAGCTATGGAGCTGAAATTTTACACAGGGTCATCTTTTAGCCGCACACTGCACATAAGGGGTGTGTTCAAAAAGCATCGCGAATTTTGTGTTTTTCAAAAATTATTTATTTATTCATGAATATCTATTTTGTCCCCTTCAAAGTAATCCCCATGAGATATTATACACTTGTGCCAACGGTTTTTCCAATCTTCGAAGCACTTCAAAAAATCATTTTTTTTATCTTGTTCAGCTCCTCCTTCGATGCCGTCTTTATCTCGTCAAGCGTAACGTAACGTCGTCCTTTCATGGGCCTCTTCAGTTTAGGGAACAAGAAAAAGTCACAGGGGGCCAGATCTGGGGAATACGGTGGCTGCGGCATCATTAGTGTGTTGTTTTTGGCCAAAAAGTCGCGCACAAGCAACGATGTGTGAGCAGGGGCGTTATCGTGGTCCAAAAGCCAATTTTTGTTCTTCCACAAATCCGGGCGTGTCTGGCGGATTGCTTCGCGCAAATTGCGCATAACTTGCAGGTAATATTCCTTATTGACCGTTCTTCCCTGTGGCAAGAACTCATGATGCACCACGTCCCTGCAATCGAAGAAAACTGTCAGCAAAACTTTCACATTCGACCGAACTTGGCGCGCTTTTTTCGGTCTTGGTTCGTGCGGCAGCTTCCATTGAGATGATTGAGCTTTGGTTTCCATGTCATAACCATAAACCCACGATTCGTCACCAGTTATGACTCTCTGGAGCAAATTTGGGTCGTCGCTGACAGAGTTTAACATCTCATTAGCAATGTTCATGCGATGCTGTTTTTGGTCGCAATTGAGCAATTTTGGTACGAATTTCGCGGCGACCTGTCTCATGCCCAAATCATTGATAAAAATCGAATGGCACGAGCCAATCGATATGTTTAGGTCCTCAGCAACTTCTCTAACGGTGATTCGACGATTGGCCAATACCATTTTCTCCACTTCATTAATTTTTTCGTCTGTTGTTGAAGTGCTCGGGCGTCCGGCACGCTCTTCGTCGTTCACATCTTCTCGGCCTTCTGAGAACATTTTGTACCACCGATAAACGTTGCTTCGGTCCAAGGTAGCTTCTCCGTATGCCACAGTCAACATTCGGAATGCATCCGCGCACTTAGTTTCGGTTTTCACACAAAATTTGATACAGTTTCTTTGATCCATTTTTTTGAGTAGGTAAAAATCGAAGACGATCCAAAACAAGTGCAAGCAAAGCAGCTGTCAACAATTAAGTGAACATTCAAAATGGCCGAGCTTGTCGGCATAAGTGAGAGACATGAGTACCAACATAACGCCACAAAAAAATCGAAATTCGAATATACGTAACCCGCGAAAATTCAAAATTCGCGATACTTTTTGAACACACCTCGTATGTCGGAACTACCATACAATTTTTTTTAGTTTTTTTATTTAATTCCCAATGACAACACATGACGCTTATAAATTAAGTCATTGGTCATAAAATTAAGTCAGTGGCCACAAAAGTTTCTAGTTGTGCTTTCTCGTTTTTATTGTGTAAAGCATTTTAAGAAATTATATATACTCTATTTTGATCCAATACCTTTTGCCATCTTTCGTGCAAGAGATTGATTCCACGCTCATAAAATTTTTGATACTTGCAGGCCAAAAACTGGTCCAAGTGGTTTTTGACGTCCTGATTTGAGGTGAAGGTTCTCATATCCAAAAAATTTTGCAGAGACCGGAACAAGAAATAGTTCCAAGGTGCCAAATCTGGAGAATATGGTGGGTGTGGTAGCACATCCCATTCCAGTTGCAAAATCTTTTGGCGAGTCGTCAAACTTGCATGAGGTTTCAAATTCGATCTGCAAGAACATAAGGAACCCATATTTGATATATTAAATCAAAATTAAAATCACGTGCTTGTGAACGGTCGCGTTAGACAAATTTAATCTTTCGGCAATCTCTCGAGTTGTTACTCGACGATTTGCATCGACCAACGACTTTAATTTTTCCACATCGGCTTCAAGAGTCCTTCCAGGACGTGGTGCATCCTCAAGGTCCAACCAATTTTGGCATTGGTCTGTATACACATAATTTTCGCCTTGCTTAAACTGCATTTTTATCCTTTTGATGGAATAACAGTAAAATATGCCGAAAATGCTGTTTTCGATCTTTAGTCTTTGATAGGGCACCAAACAAAAACTATTCCACAAAAATGAGCAAAATTTTTTATAAACAAGCCTTACTAAATCAGCTGTTCAAATATATAACGGCAAAGTGGTTAAGAGTGACGTTGGCTGCGAAAAAATTCAATAAGATCAGCTGTTGTCATCAAACGAAATTACTTAGTAAACGACCCAATATACATACATATAAATGCTAATACCTTCCACAATTTCCAAAATATTTCGATATGGAAGAAATAAATACATTTTTAAAATTTATTGTTAGTTAAAATAACAGTGTAATTAACGGTTTTTTTTTTAAATTTTTGATAAAAATTAAACGAAATGTCCGATATCTTTTTAAATAGCACCCACACTACAAGTTTGACAATAAAACTACGTATGAATGGTTGAAAGATGACTTCATAAGCTTTAGTTTGATATATAAAACTAATTCATAAGTTATTTCAAAAAACGATCATTTGGGATTACCTCGAAATCTGTTCTACTTAAAATATTTTGAATCCGGATTCGGATGCTGAGTTGATGGTGATCAAGAATATATATACTTTGTAGTTACATACTTTTGCACAAACTTAATATTCTCTGTGTACCTCTGGTACAGAGTATAAAGATGCTCTATCGCAGCTCTCTTTTTCTCGCGCCTCGCTAAGCTTGTAGCAATTTAGTCGACAACCCTTGATTGAGTGGTTTTTGTTATCTTTTTTTTTTTGCATATCTGCTATAGTGCTGCCACTTTAGCAATTTAGTTGCTAGATCTAGCAACTTAAAAAAAAATTTCAACTTTTTTTTCTAAAATGCTATTAGCCACAAATCTAGCAATTTTTAATTTTTCTTTAGCAATTTTAGCAATTTTATTACAAAACTAGCAATTTATTATTTTTCTATAGCATTTTTGACTTTTTCTATCCATTTTTGCAATTGACTGCACAAATTACGTTTAATAGTGGTTCACAAAGTTATCGGAGCTTGTATTTAACTCGGTGGTTCGATTATATGAACAAGCTTTTTGATATCCGTCACCACGCCGCCTCCAAAAGCATGTGGCGCATTTAACCAAAATAATAAGTTCCTTTTAGTTCGAAAGTCAACAAAATCGGAGGAACAGGAAGCGGCACTATGACTACACATTGCCAAACGGCGAATGCGACAATTGATCTAATTGATTTAGCAGCTTTTTTCCCAAATCTAGCAATTTTTGCTTCGGAGATTCCGGCAGCACTGATCTGCTAGCCATTTTCTTTTACTGTGCTAAGTGATATTTAATAAGACTTCTTTTTAATTAACTTTTATTTTAAACTTATTCTTTGGATTTGAAACCATTCTTTTTATTTATATTTGCAATTTGAAGCTTCCCTTTAACTCTTATTTTATATGTTTTCTGTAAATTCTAAATTTCATCATAGAGCCATTTCTTTTTAAACCCTTTTTATACCCTTGCAGAGGGTATTATAAAATTGTCCGGATGTTTGTAACGCATAGAAGGAAGCATCTCCGACCACATAAAGTATATATATTCTTGATCAGCACGACGAGCTGAGTTGATTTAGCCTTGTCCGTCTGTCCGTCTGTTTCTATGCTATCTCCTCCGTCAGTTTTAAAGCTATCCTCACCAAACTTTGCACAAAGTCTTTTGGTACAAATACGCTGCACATTTGTCGGAACCGGCCGGATCGGATGACTATAGCATATAGCTGCCATAGGAACGATCGGTTGAAAAACAAGTCTTAAAGAGAAAAACTTTTTTGTTTTTAATGGAAACGCCTCCAAAGTACGTATTTCTTAGTTAACTATCCCTTCCCATGATTTCACTAAGTTTGGTCGATATCGGATGACTATAGCATATAGCTGCCATAGGAACGATCGGTCGAAAAGCTAGTTCTAGTGAGAAAAACTTTTTTGTTTTTAATGAAAACGTCCTTATCATTGGCATACACTTAATCTGTATACTTTTACACAATTCTACAAAGATTGGTTGAAATCGGATGACTATAGCATATAGCTGCCATAGGAACGATCGGTCGAAAAACTAGTTCTAGTGAGAAAAACTTTTTTGTTTTTAATGAAAACGTCCTTATCATTGGCATACACTTAATCTATATACTTTTACACAATTCTACAAAGATTGGTTGAAATCGGATGACTATAGCATATAGCTCCCATAGGAACGATCGGTCGAAAAACTAGTTCTAGTGAGAAAAACTTTTTTGTTTTTAATGAAAACGTCCTTATCATTGGCATACACTTAATCTATATACTTTTCCACAATTCTACAAAGATTGGTTGAAATCGGATGACTATAGCATATAGCTCTCATAGGAACGATCGGTCGAAAAACTAGTTCTAGAGAAAAAACTTTTTTGTTTTTAATGAAAACGACCTTATCATTGGCATACACTTATTTTATTTACTTTGGACACATTTCTACAAAGTTTTATTAAAATCGGATGACTATAGCTTATAGCTGCAGTATGAATGATCGGTCGAAAAAGAAGTTGAAGTGAGAAAAACTTTTTGTCTTAAATGACATCGCCTCCAAATTTCGCAATTAACGGTGTATTATGCTTTTCCATGATTTCACCAAGTTTAATAGAAATCAGACATCTTTATAGTATAGATCCCATAGAAAAGTAATGTCCAAAAAGTAGTCTTAGAAAAACTTTTTTGTTCTCAATGGAAGCTGCAAGGGTATACAAAACTTCGGCCGAGCCGAAGGTAACTTACCCCTATTTTTATACCTTTTTTTATACCATTAAAATGGGAAAAGGGGGATCATGAAGTTGTGCAAATGTATGTAACAGGGAGAAGGAAACATTTCCGACCCCATAGAGTATATATATCTTCAGACCCTTCGAGAGGTCTGAACCTCGTTTATTTGGTACTCCTTTAACTAGTGACAACCTGAGTAAGTGTATGGTTTGGAAAATTTTACCCCTCCACTATTTAACGGCAAAAACTGTCAAAGACATCATTTTTAAGTTAGAGCCTCGTGACTTAATACATTTCAAGAAAGGTCGTATACCTATCTATTCTGGGAAGACCATTAAGATCGGACCAAAATCACCGAAGTTATGTACGAAACAATTTTGCTCTATGGAGCGGGGGTACAGCATCTACAGCTGCCAAAACACATAAAATAAAGGGAACAGGGTATTTTGGAGTCGGGGCACTCGACATGAGCTCTCTCTCTTGTTTTATGTTACTTTTTTTTGCCCGTCAGGTTTAATTTTAATACCAATTTTAATTTATAATTTGAAATAAAAACTTGTATAATGTTTTAAGTTCCCTTTTGTTGATCTCTGCTAGCATGCTGCCCCTGTAGGCCTCTTTAATTTTAAGGGGAACTTACCTCTAGAACATCGGTGGGCACGATATTTGATGTTCAGAGCAATCCAACCACAACAGAAAAAAAAACCTTGTTGGCGAAGCTCCAGTCGGCCAACCAGACACATACTGCATGTATTTGTTTTTGCAGTCGTCTCTGCCGCCCCGATACGCAATAGATTTGTTTTTGTTTTTGCTTTGAATTCGGATAGCATAGGTGAGATGACGAGGCAATTTTTAATGCGTCTGCGTGGCGCCGGGTGTCAGAAAATAGCTAAAATAGTACATATATTTAAGTACACACACAGAAAATTTCAAGTCAATCCGGCAATTCTTTTATGAAGATATACACACATTTGTAAAGACGCTACAGGTAAATTTACAGTGCTGCTAAAACTTTAAACGCTTTTTCTCGAAAATACTTTTTTCTTCACGTTTGACATGATTACTCAAGTTCCATTAAGCCGATCAATTTGAAATTTTGTGTGGGCTTTTCTTATACACCCCTCTATTGTCGGAACTAGGATTATGAATAAATTTTGATTTTTAACATTAAACTGGTTTTGCATCCCTTTTTCAACTTACCTGACAACAGCCAAAAAATATAACAAGCAAAAACATAAATACTCAATGTTCGCTAATAATGTGATTTTATGCCCGACCTACCTGCACAAAAAAAAAATTCTGGAAAAAAAACCATATGTTCTTTTGACTTGAAATTTTCAGGGGATGTTTTAAAAAAAAAATCGAAAAAAAATTTTTGCGAACCTAAATGGTTCCCTTAAAAAAAAAAAACCTAAGAAAAAAATGGTAAAAAAATGAATTTATTTTTCAAAATATTCGCCATTTTGTAGAAAAAAAATTATTTTTTTGAATTTTTAATTTTTTTCTATTTCAATTTTTTTGTCACAATGCTTCGTATGAATAAGACAGTTGTTCAAAAGTTTTTAGTTTTAACAGCTGATGGTGTTATATTCATATGAAGTACTTTTTCAAAATTAAAATTTATTGCTCCTGGAAATAGGCTTTTATTGTAGAAATATTAATACAGTATATCAGTATTGCAAAAAAATAAGTGCTTTCTCTAAATGGTAAAATTTTGTTTTTCATTTATTTTGATTCTTTGTGGTTCTAAGAACTAGATTGCAAAAGTGAGTAACCAAATCCATTTAGATTTAACATTAAAAAAATTAAAAACGAAAAAATCCTTTTTAAAAAAGTGTCAAAAGTGTTTTTACATAATGTCTAAACTCATACATTCTCAGAACGGGAGCACAAAAGGTAAATAAAATATTGATTCTACGCAAGTTTTCCTCGCTGAAACAGAATGTGCTTCTAGCACTTTTTTTTTTGCAAAATAAGTGAAAGATGTGTGTTTTTACTGTGTAAAAACACTTTCTTGACATACTGTAAACATTTAAAAGAAAACATTATAGTTGAAATATTTTAAGTTTTTTTATACTCTGTACCAAAGGTAAACAGAGTATACTAAGTTTCTGAAAAAGTATATAACAGGCAGAAGGAAGCATCTCCGACCCTATAAAGTATATATTCTTGATCAGCATCAACAGCCGAGCCGATCTATCCATGTCCGTCTGGCTATATGGGACATATGCTTCTTATAGTATTCTTGTAGGCATATCAAGTTAATTTTCAATTTTAGACACGCCCCCTCCCGCCCCACAGTGCACGGTCCCATAGGCCAAAAATAAAAAAATCAATGTTTGAATTTTAAGTTCAAATATTCGGCATCTAGTTGTCCATAAAACGGTGCTTTAAAATTGATTATTTGTTTTGTTTTGCTTCACACATTCGCGAAGAAAATGACAGGTAAAGCGATAGCACAATCCGTGCGGCCAATATTAAGCGTGTGCATCGTAGCTGCAAGCCCTGCAGAAATATATTAAAAAACTATATAAAAGCTAAATTAAAGTGATCAAACTAAAATGAACATATATGTTGAAGGTATTTACATTGTGTTTTTGTAATTTTTATTTGAATTGCATTGTTTGTGTGTTTTTAACAAAACATGTGCGTAAACCCTAATTGTTCTTGTATAACCTAAAAAAAAATCAATTTTCAGATGGAGTAAAAATTGTTTTGCCAATGACGCCCTTCAACGAAATTTTTTTTTAAAAATTGTTCAATATTTAGTTATTCTTAGTTATGAAAATAAGCTGCTACAATTTGCTACACTTAATGTAATCATGCATTCAATACCTCCATCTCGCTCCAAATTTCTATGTTTTTGTGTCGTTTTTTCGTGCGTTTCTTTCTGATTTTGCGTCTTTGTTTTGTGCGTGTCTTTCTGATTTTTCGTGACTTTGTTTTGTTCGTAACGAAGCATCAGTATATGCTAATAAGAAATTTTATGAACATAACAATAAACGCGGAGTTTTTACCATGTTATGACAGCATTGTAGACGAAAAAAAGAAAAGTTATCCCGATAAAATAATTGTAACAGAATCTGCTGCTGAAGTAGAGCTCCAGAGCTTATTAAACCATTAAACCATTCGACGGTAGCTCGGGACATAGCGAGTATAAGCAGCAAGTCGAAAATAATAATTTGGAAGATGCAAATTTGTTTGTTACATCGTATGTCCCACTGCAACTTGTAACAAGCCCGGATCCGACCAACAACAAAATTATTTGGAAAAATCCTCGCCCATCATCCACACAATTCTGCCGCCCCATAAGATTTCAATGTATTAAAGAATCCGCTCAGATCTCAATGGTTGAATATGAATATTTTAAAACTAAAATAGACAATCTATTACGCACCCAGTATAAACTAAAGAAGAAAGTTATAAATGTTACTCATTTGCTGCAGTTGACAATGGTTGATGGCAAAGTTTGTAACGCACTTTCCCAATCGTCGTCAGCCAAATGTTATATTTGTGATGCCAAACCAACCGAAATGAATAACATAAAAATCTGCTTAGAAAAAACAGTACATAAAGACAGTTATGATTTTGGGTTATCTCCGCTGCATGCTTATATTCGCTTTTTTATGTACTTCATACATATCGCTTACATACTTCCAATAAAACAATGGCAAATAAGATCAGACGAAGGAAAAGCAACAGTGCGGGAGCGAAAAATTGTAATTCAGAAACAATTTCGACAAAAAATGGGACTCATCGTTGACAAACCAAAAGTTGGAGGATGCGGATCATCCAATGATGGAAACACAGCCCGGGAATTTTTCAAAAACAGTGTATTGTCAGCCGAAATAACAGGGTTAGATTGTCACTTGATATATAGATGTGGCACAATATTGAGAGATTTGTCATCAGGCTATCGAATTAATTTTGAAAAGTTTAGAAATTACGCATTGGATACAGCTAAACAATTAACTAAACAATACTCGTGGTACTATATTCCAGCTACAGTACATAAAGTTTTGATACACGGGCCTGATATAATTGAAAACGCTTTAGTTTCCATTGGCGAACTTTCGGAGGAAGCGGCTGAGTCAAAAAATAAGGATGTAAAAAGATTTAGAAGCCAGCACACACGTAAAATTTCACGTGTGCTTACAAATACTGATTTATTTAATAGATTACTGTTAAGTTCGGAACCCTATATATCTGGACACAAAATATTTAAAAGCAAAAAATCCATTTTAGACAAATCAGTTTCCGATTTGCTTGAGTAATGATTCTTTGTTTGAGTTAACAGTTTTTTTTTATAACCAACTTATGGTATATTACATTAAACTATTGTTATTGTCGTTTAAATATATAATTCTTTTATTCTTTTGTTATTTAATGATGTATTATTATATTTTGAATATATAAAATTTTTATTTTTTTGTATTGCATTATTAATTGTTTTTTAAAAGTTAAGCGTTTAGTAAATTCACGTTGGCAATAACTACAAAAATAATGTTGCATAACCTTATGGGTCTGGTTTAATTTGATTTTTTAAATTGGCGCGAAAATAAAGCTTATATACGTGCCAATATTATAAATATAGCATTAATATGGAATTATTTAGCTGCAGAAAAAGTTTCAAGCTGATATCTCTATTGGAAGTATTTTTGGCCGCCTTCTCCATACAAGACCGTCCACTGTGCGCCCCCGCAAATTGGAAAAAAACCTCATATCTCCCACAGTTTTATAGATAGAAGGTTCTTTTCTTCCGAACATTTTTAGTAATCAGGGTTATTTATCGATCCGCCAAAGGAATGGTAAAGATCGGATGAACAGTTGTCGAGTTATAAGGAAAACAAACAATTATGGGCAGCACAAGTCGCAAAGGTGATGGGCACTTCACAGGTACAGAGTATGTTATAGTCGGGCTTGACCGACTTTCTTTCTTGTTTTTTATTGATTTTAAAAAAAGGACAACAATTGGTCTCTCTAGAGGCTAAAATTAAAGGGTCATTTGAAATATGTACACTCAGGGAAAAAACGCATAGTAAAATCTATAACAATCATATTTGGTTTAACTATGCCTATTTCGTATTAAAATTAATTAAAAAGCATGTTGAGTTGACTAAAATCATATTTGAACGGCAAAAATCAGTTACCTCTTTTATATTCCCAAAGCATGGAATTCCAACTTGAGAATTACAAGCGGCCATACAAGCGACAACATGCCAGAAATAGATCGTAGTTTACTTCAAGGCAATTCAATATAAGTAGAATTTTAGCCGTGTGACAACCATCATGTGCGGTAGTGCAACTGGTAAAGTCTGCATGCCAATCGTGTTCAAATGCAAAGGTCCCGAGTTCGAGTCCCCCACAGAGTAAATAAACATTTATAAACATTCATTTAATTTATATAATTCTTAGTTTTTCAGAACCAAATATAATAGAATTCTTCTGCTCTTGGATCATTACAAAATAAATTGAGTCTAGACAGGCTTGTAAAATTTTTAAATAAAAAAAAATGTTAACTACATCCAATATTAAATTTAATTATTTCCAATATTTAATTTGAAGTGTTCACTCTTTAGATTTACGAATTCCATATTTAACGCTTAATCAATGGTGAAAATAGTAAAATCAACGTGTAAATATTAAAATATCAGTGTTTTTTTCCCTGAGTGTATAATGATCTGAATGACCATGGAAGGGAGGGCGTTCTACTTCATTAACATCTGAGGAGCCAGCTGTGGTGTTTGTCCTGCTTAGAGTGCATCCTGTTCTATCCTTTGCTAAGTGTTATTGTGATTTCTTCCGGTTTTGGGATAGCTTGTCAGAGCACGCGAATTAAAAACGGGGTAACGACATATCTCCGACGTCATATCTCCGACGCTTCACAGACGACATATCTCCGCGCGGAGTTATGTCGTTTTCAAGCGACATAACTCCGCTCGGAGATATGTCGTTTTCAAGCGACATAACTCCGCTCGGAGATATGTCGTTTTTAACACGTCGAAGATATGTCGTTTCAAAACGACACAACTCCGCGCGGAGATATGTCGTCTGTGAAGCGTCGGAGATATGTCGTTTTAAAACGACATAACTCAGCGCGGAGATATGACGTTTTTTTTCTGTCGGAGATATGTCGTTTCAAAACGACATAACTCCGCGCGGAGATTTGACGCTTTTTTTCTGTCGGAGATATGTCGTTTTAAAAAGATATGTCGTTCCGACAGAAAAAAGGCGTCATATCTCCGACGTGTTGCAAACGACATATCTCCGCGCGGAGTTATGTCGTTTTGAAACGACATATCTCCGACGCACAGTGGCTCCCTTTCTCAAAACACGTTGCATAAATCATAACTCTTGATCTATTCGAGTTATCCACAAAATATTCTTTCCTAATAATCTGGAAACGTACAGATCTCAGGGTTACGCCCACAAATAAGTGCGTAATTACATCAGTAAACTCAAAATTTTAATTTTTGATCAAAATTGATCAAATTTAAAAAAAAATGAAAAGAACCAGACATTTTTTTAAATATTCATTCTCTCATTTTTAAGAAAAAAATATGTTTAGTAAAAAAAAGATTTTTTTTTTTTTTTTTTATATTTCGATCTTATATTGACAAACGTTTTTTTATTGAGTAGATAACACAGTTCAGAAAATATTGGGTCCATGCGGGCCGAGGAATAAAATTAATACCGTTCGACGGATTTTTTTTAAGCTGAACACAAGCCAATTCTCAACATTTTCTAGCACGTCAAGCTTATGAGAAACCAATGGTCAAAGTTGTTAAATGTGCCTAAAATGACACTTTTCAAAAATTTATTAATAAGACATCATAAGCGCAATGAGGCACTTGAAAATTTACATGCATAGAGAGAGCTATAGTCTTTGGACGGCAATAAATTAAATTCCTGCTTGCTTGTTCCTGCCCGGGAACCATAAATAAATTTAAAAAGAAGTACAATTTATTGAATTATAGAAACAACCTTAAATAGCTGTGTGTCGCTAGGGTCTTTTTAAAATTAGTGATAAATAATCTAAAAAAAAATTAAATTTGCTTAAATTCACCGCAAAGTTTCAGGGAAGGACCATAAACTACACTGTTCAAACGAATAAGGAAAGAGTCTTTGGGTCTTTGATTACCCAATATTTGTTGAACTCTGTATTAAATAAAATTATAAATTAAATTTTTAGATTTGTTGTTGATGCGGCTGTTGGTGTAGCGCCCTTTAAAGTTGGGAAAAAATAAAGAGTTCGTCGAATGGTTCCGTATTTTGTTTGGAAACGGCTTATCCGTAATGTTTAAAATAAAAAAGGATGTGTTCAGAATTAATGCGATTTTCGCACCTGCCTCCACGTTTGAGGTAGCTTCAAAAACACCAGAGCTGCAAAGTCAAAACTTCGATCATTTTTATTCGAAATCGATCAATGTTTTCTGGAACCAGTTCAAAAAAGTGATATTGAGAAAATCGCGTTAAAAGTTTGGATTTTGTTTTCGACATACTAAAATTAATATATAATTTGTATTCTCTGCAAAAGTATGCAACAGCCAGAAGGAAGCATCTCCGACCGTATAAAGTGTATATATTCTTGATCAACATCAATAGCCGAGTCAATATAACCCTGTCTGTCTGTCTATCCGTATGTATGAGCACCTCGATCTCAGAGACCAGAAGTGCTAAATAGAGCAACCAAATGTAGACTTGCATTGTCTGCAGGCACAAACAAAGTTAGCTGTGCTATCTCGTTTTTACAGTTCACAGGCTAAAGTTAAAAAGTTGAACGTCTGGATTGAGTCATTGTGAAACAACAAATCTCCGCGTGTTTTTTCTACTCGAAGATATGTCGTTATAAACACGGCGGAGATATGTCGCTTTGGAACGACATAGCTCCTCGCGAAGATATGTTGTTAGTAACACGTCGGAGATATGTCGATTCAAAATGCCAAACTCCGCTCGGAGGTATGTCGTTTGTAACACGTCGCTCAGTGGCTCGTTTTCCAAAAACTCGTTGCAAAAATCAAATTTCGAGTTGTTGAATTTGGCAAAACTATTAATGCACTTTAATTAGGAATTGGTCAAGCTATTTAATAACGTAAAACAAAGAATTTTACAATTTTTTTAGATGTAGGAGCTTTGTAAAGTGGAAACATTTTTCAACTTTTGAAAAGATGGAAAAAAACCACTTAAGCTACCGACCTAATTATACCCTTGCAGAGGGTATTATAAAATTGTCCGGATGTTTGTAACGCATAGAAGGAAGCATCTCCGACCACATAAAGTATATATATTCTTGATCAGCACGACGAGCTGAGTTGATTTAGCCTTGTCCGTCTGTCCGTCTGTCCGTCTGACCGTCTGACCGTCTGTCCGTCTGTCCGTCTGTTTCTATGCTATCTCCTCCGTCAGTTTTAAAGCTATCCTCACCAAACTTTGCACAAAGTCTTTTGGTACAAATACGCTGCACATTTGTTGGAACCGGCCGGATCGGATGACTATAGCATATAGCTGCCATAGGAACGATCGGTTGAGAAACAAGTCTTAAAGAGAAAAACTTTTTTGTTTTTAATGGAAACGCCTCCAAAGTACGTATTTCTTAGTTTACTATCCTTTCCCATGATTTCACTAAGTTTGGTCGAAATCGGATGACTATAGCATATAGCTGCCATAGGAACGATCGGTCGAAAAACTAGTTCTAGTGAGAAAAACTTTTTGGTTTTTAGTGGAAACGTCCTTATCATTGGCATACACTTAATCTATATACTTTTACACAATTCTATAAAGATTGGTCGAAATCGGATGACTATAGCATATAGCTCCCATAGGAACGATCGGTCAAAAAACTAGTTCTAGTGAGAAAAACTTTTTTGTTTTTAATGAAAACGTCCTTATCATTGGCATACACTTATTTTATATACTTTTACACAATTATACAAAGATTGGTCGAAATCGGATGACTATAGCATATAGCTCCCATAGGAACGATCGGTCGAAAAACTAGTTCTAGTAAGAAAAACTTTTTTTTTTTAATGAAAACGTCCTTATCATTGGCATACACTTATTTTATTTACTTTGGACACATTTCTACAAAGATTGGTCAAAATCGGATGACTATAGCATATAGCTGCAGTATGAATGATCGGTCGAAAAAGAAGTTCAAGTTAGAAAAACTTTTTGTCTTAAATGACATCGCCTCCAAATTTCGCAATTAACGGTGTATTATGCCTTTCCATGATTTCACCAAGTCTAATAGAAATCAAACATCTTTATAGTATAGATCCCATAGAAAAGTAATGTCCCAAAAATAGTCTTAGAAAAACTTTTTTGTTATCAATGGAAGCTGCAAGGGTATACAAAACTTCGGCCGAGCCGAAGTTAACTTTCCCCTATTTTTTTTTTTTTATTTTTTTTTCATTGAGTAAAATGGGCCCGGCGTGTTCAGAGATTTGACTTTACAAAAAGTTAAAGACAATATTTAAGAAACAAATTTAAAAAAATCCATTGCTACAATTGATCTCGATTGGAGATATTAGCCATTTTTCATGCCAACCCATGATAACTAAACGACCCCAAGAGGTCGGATCATAGAGGTTTTACTCAAAATTTTTTATTTCAAGTTCTAACATCTTACCAATTGATATGCATATTTAAAAAGATCGAATATGAAAAAAAAAACTGAAAAAACAATAATTCATTTTTACTAAAATTTTTTTTAAGTATTTTTTGTTTTTCTTTAAAATGAGTGAGAATGAATATTCAAAAAAAATATCTTGTTCCTTTCATTTTTTTTTAATAAAACCGCCAATTTTGATCAAAAAATAAAATTTTGAGTTTACCGACGTAATTACGCCCTTATTTGTGGGCGTATCCCTAAGAACTATACGTCAATCTTTGAAGTTTCCAGATTATTAGGAAAAAAATGTTGTGGATAACTCGAATAGATCAAGAGTTATGATTTATGCAACGTGTTTCGAGAAAGCGATCCACTGTGCGTCGGAGATATGTCGTTGGAAACACGTCGGAGATATGTCGTTTTAAAACGACATAACTCCCGCGCGGAGATATGACGCTTTTTTCTTCTCTATCTCCGTCGGAGTTATGTCGTTTCAAAACGACACAACCCCGCGCGGAGATATGACGCTTTTTTTCTGTCGGAGATATGTCGTTTTAAAACGACATAACTCCGAGCGGAGATATGACGCTTTTTTTCTGTCGGAGATATGTCGTTTCAAAACGACATAACTCCGCGCGGAGATATGACGCTTTTTTCCCGTCGGAGATATGTCGTTTGAAAACGACATAGCTCCGCGCGGAGATATGTCGTTTTAAAACGACATATCTCCGACAGAAAAAAAGCGTCATATCTCAGCTGGCAAAATGTACTGGTCGGAGATATGACGTCGGAGATATGTCGCTATGCCTTAAAAACTATATACATGTAAAGGCCAACCATAGAAGCGAAGCAAGACCACCACCCCAATAGTCGACGAGCTAGAGCCGGGACATAACCGCGTGCGCCCTCTCCTATGCCGACCATCAGCCTGTATCTTGACCGTTCTGCTATAGGGCGCAGAAGCATTAACAGCAACGGATGAGGTGGCAATTGGCTTGTTTGAGAGAAAAGCTCTTCGAAGGTTTTATGGACCTCTAAAAGTTGGCGACGAATTGTTTGAGAGAAAAGCTCTTCGAAGGTTTTATGGACCTCTAAAAGTTGGCGACGAATTTTGCATCCGAATGAATCACGAACTGTACGAGCTCTATAGGGACACTAAGCTTGTCATAAAACAACCTCGGCTGCGTTGGATAGGACATGTTACCTGTATGGATGATGAAGCTCCAGTGTACAATCGGAATGCAAACGAGTTACGGAATCGCCCAATCCGGGGCGACCAAGTGAAGAGACAAATTTCGAAGCTGCGTGTGACCTCCTGGTGGGAGGTCGCTCGGGATAAAGGCGAGCATTAGTCGCAGCGGCGGAGACCGTAAAACGGTTGTGATGCTATCATCAGGCCAAAGAAAAAGGCGAAGAATTATGACGACAGCTTAATGGGGTGTGATGGAGTCCTTTATTACTTTGTTACAATTCCGATTGACTCACCTTTTTGACGCAGTTTCTGTTTTAATTTGACGCAAGCATTCGGCGAAATTATGACTATGTTTTGAATGTCAGAATTAATGTTGATAAAATGGATTTAATTGAAAAAAAGAGGTTGATTCAAACATAATCAAGTATCCATATATTTGTTCATTCATTGGCAACTTAACATAACATTCTGCCGCATTACACGATTTAAGAATACAGCTAGAATAAAGAAGATGCATATTAAAGATAATGTACATATTTACGTAAATACGTAAGCCTGTATTCTAAGCTGATTTTGATTGTTTCGATATTTAGCATTTAGGTTTATATTAACAATAAGTTTAACAGTCCCCAAGTATTAAAATATACTATTCGTATTGTACACACTCACGTCGGATCATACTGTAGAAATAAATAGAGTTACAGACTAGACTATAATATTCTAAGTGATTAAAGAATTAACGCAAAGCGAAACAGATTTAAATTTTTTTGCTTGGATAGTATATAAAGAAATATTTCATATTTTCTATACGTCGCCGAATTGGGTAAGATTCTTGAATTCAACTTCGGAGATTATTTAGGGATTCGGTAAGAGTGAGAGAGAGAGAGAGGAGAGAAAGAATACTTGAATGTGCCTCAGAAACTCAATTTCTGTTATCTATAGATTATAATAGATTCAGTTTTGGTTAGAAGCTGGTGTCCACAACAATTTATTTCATATTTATTCGGTCCTGATTGCAGCTCGATGATCGAGAAGATTTTCGATTGATCGATTCCAGATATGCGCCTGGCGTCCAACCTTCTGCATTGGTATCTGCGAACGATTAAGTGAACATATACGAGTTAGTTGGATTTGAGAAGTATACAGGTATTTCGAAATGAACGTCTAGCCTTCTAGTTTACAACATGCAATACATTTATATAGTTTGTGGGTACATTTACCTATGACTCGCACATACCACCAGCCAGCACATCCCACCTTCAGCAGCTCGATAGTTTCACCTTCGCGCATCGAAACTTCCGAGTGTCCCATAGCCGAATAATCAGCGAGGGCAATGAATTTACTGCCCTAAATTAGAATTTGTACAATTTGGTGTTGTTAGTGGGGTAGCATTTAGTTTAGAGAGTGAGGCTTATAAAATAGATTCTAGCAGGAAGTACTTTTGGGGTTAGTTTCATAATGTTCAAGCAGTTCTTAGTAGTAACTTGTTAATAGATATTTATATACTAACTGATTACATATTGTATTCATACCAGGTGGTCGTGGTTCTCAGTTTGGAAGGTGGACAAAAAGGCAAAAGAGCAGTAGAGGCTCACATAATCCACTTTAAAGCTCGAGCCAACGCTTAAACTACATTGTCAAAATTCTCCATTGGAAAAAGCTATGATTACGATTGAAAACTATATGTCTTGTGTCACAACTACCATTTATAACTACTGAACAAGTTGAGCTTTGACTAATTTTGCGCAATACGCTTTTATCATCGAGAAAGCACAGACAAGAAGGAATTTGAGAATGTATATAACAAACAGATGAAAGCATTTCCGACCAAACAGAGTACAGTCGAAATCGCAACTTCTTCTATGTCTTATTTGATTTATTATAATATTTAGGTAAGACTGAATCCATTAGCTTTATGACTGCAGAAATTTTCTATTGAACGGAATGATAAATAAAATTTCAATCATTTAAAACTTTAAAAATTTTCCTAAGTTTTCATTGGATATGGTTAACTAACAATACATGCATTTGTTAAGGTATCATTAGGATACGATCGTGCAAAATTATGGCAAGGACAGAAGATAGTATTTCAGAAGCTTTAAGCGAAAATGTATATTCTAGGGAAAACGCTCTTCGAAACTTTTCTAAACATAATCCTATTCAATTCAAAACCATTATTTTCTTATTCTCATATGGAAATCATTTTGAACAAAAACTATAACAAAACAGAAAAACATCAAGGAGTAAAACCCTAGATTGGTTATGAAAGATGGGAAATATTTTCTGTCTGAACGCTACTCGTAAATAAACAACTAATTAGGGCCAATTTTGGAAGCCAAATTTTAGTAAAGTCAGAAATCGGTAAATCTTGCAACGGCAGTAAGCGGAACTTGTTTTGGAAATGTATATGTATCTCAGTCTACAAAAGATATACAAGTTATTTTTTTTAAGATATGCTAATAACGACCAATGATAAATCTTCCATAGTCATAGTCAGTTGTAAGGCTTCCTTAAAAAATTAAAAATATAAATCGATTACTTCTCACTCGACCCAACTTTAACTGATTTAGCATAAGATCGAATTCAATAAAATGGAAGAAATGGAACAAAATTTTAAAATGACCCCCAGTTATATCCAAGAAATATGTTCTAGAAACAAGTTTGACTTTTAAAAACGAGAAAGCAAAGCTAACTTCGTCTGTACCGAAGTTTAAAAACACTTGAAGATCTGTTTCAAGTGTTTTTAAACTTCGGTACAGTTACAAGAAGTAACCATCTAAATATGTCGGTTCCGACATATGTGCAGTGTGCAGCTAAAAAAATGACTGCAAAATTTCAGCTCAATAGCTTCAAAACTGAGGGACTATTTTGCATGGAAACAGACAGAGGGACGGACGAACAGATGGACGCACAAAGCTTAATAGGCTCAGCTCGTCATGCTGATCAAGAATCTATATACCTTATGTGGTCGGAGATGATTACGGAGATGAAAATAATCAGCCATGCTCCCATTTTTACCTTACTTTTGCGATTTCAGCACATGAACACTTGAATTTCCAACAAATGCTCGATGCTTTATATGGAAAATGGCACTTCTATCTGTGGCTACTATATGTTGTCTACAAATATTAAAAATATTTTACGAATTGAAAACGGCAACCGCGATTGCCCTGATTTAAATTCGTACAATTGTATTGGACTTTATCTAGTTGCCATAAGACTTTATGTCACACACATATAAGCTTACACAATTTGAATGCAAAATTCATGCCGTTTACATGTCCAAAACGGAAAAGTAAGGTGAAAATGGAAGCATGGCTGTATAATACAGTTTCCAAGTGTATAATAATTTAATGCTACTTAACTAATTTAACTATCACTTAACTAGTTCCGTGATGTCAGTTTGAAGAAAATGACCCTTTCAACTTTCAACATTGATTAGGGATAAGTCCTAGTGGTATCTAAGTATAGCGGCGAAGGGATGTGGATTCACAACTTAAGCGCGGTGTCCACTCGGCGCAAAATGGCCGCGAAATGAAATCTGCTGCGTAAATTTTCCGTGTCGCGATTCCGTAAACAGTTTCCACTCTACACGAAAAAGATTACGTATTGCCACTACGTTCTGTTACCAATTTCGTAGCGAGTAAAGTGCTGTTAACGCCTCATTTCGCCCGAAATTATGAGAGAACGAATCGAATCGATATTTCGCACGGAATTGTAAGTAAGAAGCACAAACATAGTCAAAATGAGCGCACCAAAAAAAGAATCTGGCAGAAAGAGACGATCACAGGCATTTTCTAATGTTGATAAACTTAATTTAATAAATGCAGTGAAAGATAAGAGCGAGTGGGAAGCTTGACAAAAGTGGAAAGTCATGCCGCTACATGTTAAGACATTATTTATAATTAAATTTATATATTTCAAGTGATGGAATGCAAGGCTGCCTGGGTAGCGCTGAAGGACAGCAACCGGTGCCACACCAAAATGCCATTTGCAAAGTGATTAACCTTCTTTGACGGAGTCCAGAGCCATCGATTAAAAGTTCGCGGGCGCAACCGACCGCCGAAGAACACTAGTAGCCGAGAGGAACTTGTGTGCCATTGAGAGCTTGGTCTCCCAAATACACAGTATTGCTATGAGTCAATCTATGCAGCAGGGACTGAAGCATTTAATAATGTGGACCTTTCGGCACCCCATTTTAAAAAACCGTTCAATTGGGGGTCATTGCGATAATTCTGAAGATTGCTAGAAGGCATAATAATAAGAAATAATAATTTGTTTTTATTGTATTTAATAAAAAAAACATATTAAAATAAGAACAAAAAATATTTTTTGTGCGAGTTCTGCATTATTCTGCATCATTAATTAATCAACTTCACTTTGATTAAAAATTATAGCATTCAATTTGTTTTGTTTACCAACGGCATATTTCAATTTTAAAAGCGTTATAACAGTGCAAGGTTACTTTGGAAAGACTACCGACGACCAAATTTCAGCTATAATGTTGATAACAGCAGTTTGGCAGACTCTGTTAAGAATCTGCGAAACATCGTCTATTTCGCGCGTAATATTCCGCGTCGAGTGGACACCACGCTTAAGCAAACAAATAGCTTATAATCATGTTAAAAATTTCAGAAAACTTTTCCCTTGAATTGAACAGTTATGCTTAAGCGATATCTACGATGCAACGGTACGTGCTACTTGAAGCGCAGACTAACCATCAAGCCATACTGTTACTAGCATGTTATTTGCCTTAATTAATTTTACGGTACACATACTATTATAGTTTTCTTCTGGTTGTAGTTACGCTTCAGTGGTCGACGGAAACGTAAAATTTGGAATTTGATTTGCTGTTGCGCGCAAAGGAGGCCGCGGATGAGGCACCATCTGTATTGTTTGACACCCACTGTGCAAGTAAATTCAGGAAACGCTAAAAATGCATTGCATAAACAAGCGATGGGCGTATGGTTTTTGATACGATATGTATGTTTAGAAATGGCACGAATTTTGGTTGTTTGCGAGGGATATAACAAATGGAACAGAAAAAAATCAAATTAAAGGAGTCCAAAGTGGTGAATAATAAAACAAACAATTTGCTAAGGGCCCATTTGGCATCTTCTAGATGGAGTTATCTGTCACATAATCTAACAAATAACAGATTAAACTGTTATCTGAAACATCTAGAAGAAGAGAATTTTGGCGCTTAGGGCTCACGCACACATGCGGCTGAAAGATGAACTGACGGCTGAGCAAGATATTTTATCACCTCAGTTAGCCTAAATAAACAAACATGAATGATTGATTTCGCAAAGATGAGCTTACAACTAAATTTTAGAGACCAATCTAGTGCTTGTTGTGCACAGTTGCATGCACGGTGTTTGATTGTTTCTCAAGATCAGCCGTCAGTTCATCTTTCAGCCGCATGTGTAAGTGCGCCCTTAGTCTTTAAAGTTGACGATGATAAAACTATTTAAGGGTACTGTATAACTTCAGCAAACATTTTTTTCTTTGCTTAAATTATGTGTTAGGGTGTTTAAGCATCTCCTTAAAATTTCAAGTAAAAAAATATGTTTTTTTTTTTTAGAATTTTTTTGTGGAGGTATGACGGTATCGTATTTCGAAAAAATTTATTATTAATATTTTTTGCAAGTCAACTATTGGTTTTTTACCTAAAAATACGAAAACTTTGCAAAATCAAACTTTTTAATTTTCTTACTTTTCTTCATAGCACGTAAATAGTTTTCAACCCATATTTTCGGTCTGCTCTGCTTACGACCGCAACCGAAAAAATAAAAAAAAGGGCTCGGTCTTCCCTCAACCGATTGGTGTGCTGCTTATGCGCTCGCTTTTAAGCGGTTGCTGAACACTCTGACTGGTCGGTCAACCCCATAACAGGCCCATTTCAGTCAAGCGGTCCCGAAGTGTGAGCTATTTGAAGACCGAAAGACCAAAATGTTATTTAAAAAAGGTTGCTGTGAACAAAGTCAAGTGGAGCAGAGTGTAACAGTGTGAGAGAGAATGAAAGAGCGCACATAGTTTGTCGCATACATACAAACATGCGTTGATATCGGTAGCCAAAGAAGCGCACACTGATTGCATACTCACAAAAAAGATCTTTCGGCAAGCGGTCTATCCCAAACCGAAAAAAAACAGAGAGCGCTGTTAAAGGTTGCTTCCATCCCTCTTTGTCAATGTGCTGCACGAAACCGGGTTTTTTGTGAGAACAGCAACCTCTGCGTTTCTTACAATATTAGGTTTTTTACCACGTTTTTACGTTCTTTGACCAAAATTTCTCAGGAACTACTAAGCCGATATTGACAATTTTTTTTATTCTTGGCGAAAGCTAACACCTAAATGCATTAAATTCATGTTTTAAGTCCGTTGAAAATAATTTTTATTTTATCGAAAACAGTTGTTGAAACTTTAAAGACGATTATCTCCAAAATGGTTGTCCAAATAAAAAGAGTAACTGTAGACCGATTTAAAAAATTTCGGTACCAAAATATTTGGGAACGGTCAACATATAACGGAGTTTGGACCAATGAAGGGGGGACAAAAAAGTAGATTTACGAAATTTTAACTTTGAAACACCATAGCTTCGTTGTTTATTGAACGATCCCAAATAGTTTGGTACCGACCAGAATGGTGAATATTAGATGTAATTAAAAAACAAAATTTTGAAAATCTGTAAACATTTAACCTTTTTATTTGGGCAACCATAAGCCTATGTTTATACATTTTGGTCAACTTTGAACCGAAATACAACAACAAACGCAGCAACAAAAACACTAACAAAAATTTTTTAATTTAATTTAACCGATTGCCTAACGAATAATAAAAACCGCTTGTAAATATCACTTTTAGTTTTTTTGTAATTTAATTTTTTTTAAACCTTTAAAAAATGGCACCTGAAGTTATACAGTACCCTTAACATTATAGATGTAGTGTAGTTATTTTGGTTTTTAAGTGGATTTTTGGTAAATTTATTCTGTATTGAAGAAAGTCTTGCATTTTATACATCCGTGTATATTTAATGGTTTACATCTTTACACTGAAGCAATTTACTTAAACTTGACATTGCTTTGACACATACAGCCGTGTGGATATTTTCACTTTCGCAAAATTATTGCGAAATTAAAAATGGCTAGCATGTCTGATGGTAATTCAGACATCACCTGTTCTATTCTGAATGATTTTTGTTTGCTAAACATAAATTTGGTTTTGAAAATGCTCCATCACTCTTCAGGTACTATAGAATGTGTCGTTCTATATTCAACCTGAAACCCTGAATGAGTATTACAATTTTGCAACTGCGATCTCACATAATTTTCAAACTAATCACCCCATCGGAAGATACCTTAATTTTTGCAAAATTGAGACAAGTTTTAAACGGCCAATATACTTTACTTACTTTAAATGTCTGAGCGAAATTGACACTTGATGCCATTTGCAAAAATAAAGAATATTTCGATAGAGTATAATGTTGCGAAGATATTACTAAGTAGATTCCTCAATACTTTTTAGCTTTTTCAAATTCTTCTGATGGAACATTTTCTTAAGCTGAACTTGAAATAAGTGGAAAAGTGCAGAGAAAAATGTGCTTATCTTTTTTTCCATCAAAAAGCTACAAGAAATAGTCATCCAATTCTCGCCGTCGTTCCGACATATAAACATTGTGCAGTCAAAAGAATACTCTGTGCTGAATTTCAGCTCGATAGCTTCAAAACTGAGGGACTAGTTTGCACAGACAGACGGACGGACACAGCTCAGTCGACTCAGCTCATACTGATCTGGAATATATATACGTCGTACGTATATGTCGTCGTAGATGATTCCTTCTAAGCGTTGCAAGCTTCTGGGCAAAATTATAATACATTTCTCAAGTGAATAATAATATATTGTAAAATTCAAGGCATAGGAATATAAACGATTCAAAAGCCGATCAGTGATTTTCGAGTCCGAGGCTGTACTTCTGATAGTTCTTATATTAAATGCGTATTGACTGCGATTCTTTTTTACCCGGTATCCACGAGTCTATTGATCACTTAATATCTAAATTAATTGAAATTGTTATGAGTATACCAAAAGCGTATAAAGTCAGCGGAAACACTAGGACCGAATATACCCTCCACACGAATAAACGTAATTTATTGCTAAATCTAGAAGTATTTCCAAATAGCCCGTTAATGTGAGATATCTGACAATCTAATTGCGAACTACTTACCGGGGTGCTATTGTCCTCTATGAGTGACATCTCGTCCTCGCTGTTTGAGTAGTCAGAGCTCCAACCGCATACTTCTTGTTGGTCTTTGTCAGTGGAAGTACCGCAGGCCGAGTTTGCGCAGGCAGCTCCAGCGGGTCCATTATCATCGCTGCTGCAGTTTGAGTGGCGGTTGGAAGACTCTGACGAGGCATCACAGCTGATTGTGCGATTTGGCGTGCCAAGAATAATATTGGGCGTGTCCCATGAAGTGGTCTGTCTGAGACTCAGGCCACGGTGATTCAGACCATACTGCTTTATTTTCTCGCCCTTCAGTTCTTCCAGCTGGTTGAGCAGCACCCGCTTAATTTCAGCCACCCATTTGTTTTTCATGTCGACCGTCGGAGCTTGCAGGGTGTGTACCTCTTGCCGGCCCTGCAGCCAGACTTCGAAACGTTTTGTGTCTCCGCGAACGGACTCGGTCAAACCGATTTGGGACATCTGTGAATGGAGAGAGTTAATTGGTAGGGCGGGATGAGGCAATAGTCAAAAGGGACTTACGTTAACATGGTGCTTAAATTGGTAGGTGCTCTTGTTGTGACCCGGCTTGGAGGTTTGTTTGCAGAACAGCATAGACTTCTGATACAAAAAGATGTGTCGCTGCTGCGGCTTGATTCTCAGACGAATGTCTTTCTTGAACTCGGTCCACACCTGAAAAGAGTCCTGAAGCAGCAGCTCGCCCTGTTGCGCTAGGTCGGTCTAAAGCGCAGGCTCAGATAGATTAGACAGATTGCATCGAAATGGAAATTTCGTAAGAGTTGCTTACCGGAAAGCCCGTAATGGCTACTTGATGCATAGAGTCATTCACACACTTCAGCACGATCAACATACAGTCCAATGCCTTCTGTAGCTCCTTCGTGCAGCTCCCACTGTCACTGAAGCGCAGCAAGTCTTTCAACAGCAGCTGGTACTTAGTGATCCGCTGCACTGGCTTGAGCAGATATGCCGCTAGCGGCAACTTATGACCTAGTCGCTTCTGGCACTCTTGCAGGAACAAGTGCGTGTCTACCAGAGTTTCTCGCAAGCGCTCGGACCGCGGGATATTTTGACAGTAGAATGAGTACAGCCTGTAGAAGGTATCGCGCTGCAAGAGTGGGGGCTTTAAAGGGAGATCTATGAGAGCAGTGGTGACTGGTCACTTACACGTTGCACAAAACAGAGAGCTACAAGCTCCGTCGTTGAAATACAGTTCTCGAGGTCCTTGAGAAAAATCTCATTGTGAAAAGTATATAGCTCGTGGAGGTTGCCAAACAGTATGTCTTCTTTGCCCTGTAAGCTGGCAGGCACGAGGTGCATTAACTCCTCGGATTGCATTTGATCATAGTAGCCCTGTAAAAACAGAAGCAGTATTGTATATACCTTGAGAAGACTGAGCGAAACTGGGCTAGATTAAATATAGGTTACATGCAAAGATTCGCGGTTGTGAAAAGCCGCCAATTTCTGGTTGATGAACTGGCCAAATTTCTGTTCAACATATTGCTCTACGCTGGCACATCCCTGCGCTGTGACAAAGTCCTTGAGAACGCGTTCGTACTTAGCTGGCTTATACTGTGTGGATGATAACTTTGGGAGATCGCCGCCATCGTGGGCACTTTCTTGGAAAAACTCATTGCAAAATTTGAGTATCTCATGATATGAGTCTCTGTGATCAGCGGTGCCACTAGCTTCCTTTTGCGAAAGCCGATGTGGCGAGCTCATACTGCTCTCCAAACTGGTTCGGCAAGTGCGGCATATATGACTGTCGATGGCAGGCATATGCTTGGGTTCAGTGAGCGACTTCGGAATGGACAGCACCTTGGCATTGTTCAGCGAGCCCAGCGAGCTTTGGGCTCGAGCCACCGACGAGGAGACCGAGAGAAAGCTTTTCGGCTCACTGTCCTCCAGGTAGGCTAGTATGTCTGTGTAGTTCTTGCGCTGCAGATAGTCCTTAAACTCAGTGTCATTCTCAATCTCTGAGTAGCTGTTGGACTCTAGGTAGTCCTTGACCAGCCGATACTCCAACGATTCGTCACAGCTAGACAGTTCGATGAGTTCCTTGAAAATGGTTCGACGATCGTCCTTTAAGCGTTGAAGACTGTTGCTTGGTATGGACATAAAAGACCTTGGCTCTGCTTCAACCTCCTGATCAGTAGTCTCGCACTCTTGCAATGTGTTGATTATCTTGACCGTCGACTTGCCATTGAGAATGTTGCGCGTGGCAAAGTTACAAAAGTTCATGCCGAAGACATAGTTGCCTCCATGGCTTGACGCCTCAAAGTGGGGCCGAAAATCAGCGGGTCGGTAGCGTACACCCACATTGGATGCTTGCGAGTCGAACAGGGAGCCTTGGAACGAAAGCGGGGACTCGCGCGGTGCGTTCGAGTCTCCCAGCGATGAGTTAAATCTTCTGATCAGCGAGTCTCCCAGTCTTAGATTGAAGCGACCCACAATATTGCAGGCCGTATTCTGCACACGTCGCAGCCGGAATGAGTATTGTGTGCCCGGTGACTTGGGCTTGGAAGCCTTATGAAGATCGTAGCCACCATAACGCATATTTATGCTGCCAGATAAAGATTGAATTGGAAATCAAAGAAGCTACACCGTCCCGGTCGAGAACCGAACACTAAATGATCGCTTGCATGGCCTCAACTTTTCCATTGCTCAAAATCCAAAAATCACTTTGTGCGATGTACGAACATAACGAACTTAATGCACTAATTACAAGCGGGGGCATTCAAGCAAATCGCTGGCTTCAGAAAGTACAGCCAAAGAGGGAAGCATTTATAAGATTCTGCGCTGGCTGCAGTTCGCTGGGCAATGGTCAGCTCAAGCCTCATAGAACTCAAGTTTTATGCTTCATGGCTATGGGCACGCATTCAAACCATTGAAGATTGCATTCTGGGGCTTTCTATAATGCTTACCTGTGGTGCGCCTTATAAACTTATTTTGGTACAAGTAGGCGGCACTGCTTACCTTTAGGATTGAACTCATTTCATTCACGTATATCCGTTCCGTCTCCAAGAGTTCAGACAATACATGTCCCCGCTTAAGTCGACGCGCTTCAGCGTCCTATAATTGTAAGAGTTAACAATTTTGTAGATCACTAATTGCAATGGTAAATTCGCATTTGTAATCGGCTTGAGGCCAATGCTTTATTAATGCAAGTCTTACCTGTTGATTTTGCATGTGCTCGCCGCTATCTGGACTTGAGCCGGCATCACCATTCATCGACACTCCTGAATCAGCAACACCCTCTATGGATATAGGTCTTAACTCGTGTAAGCCATCAGTCTGGAAAAAATTAGAGTTAAATTAAATTAATTTATGTATTTCAACTGAGATTGTAGTATATCTCTGATTTACTTGGAAAATCTTAACCATAACGAAGTTGTGAAAAATACCTTCTCGCCGACGGACTGCTGGCAAAAATAATAAGCTCAATGCCTCTGAAGCTGATACAAAGCAAATAAAAAGTCGGTCCAACCCGACATTCAATTTTTATAAGTGCTACAAGAAAATACTACGTCGCTTTTCATCAGCTTTCGTATATCTAGTCCGTTTAATTCACCTGAAATTAACGTTATATTCACAAACATTATATAACAGAACTTAGTCATACACGAAAGCTGATGAAAAACGATGAACTTGGCACCCTACTAAATGCAAAGGAAATAAATGCATGGGATTCCGTAAAGGCAGTCATTAACAATTGCTAAGGAGTGCAACGGTCTGAAAATTGTCAGGCTTATATTAACAATCTATGCATCTGTACATCTACATATATATAAAAGTGAAAATATGTTTGGTATATTTGGTATATTTGTCCCTTATGGGCGTCTAAGCCACTGAAGCGATTTTTACGATTTTTTCACAGTATGTTCATGTCGATCAGGAAAGTGTCATAGGCTATGTTTTATGAATGTGAAAAGGCCAAAAACCAAAAAAGAATTTTGCAAAAGCTATACCGTTCATCCGATTGCAATGAAACTTTGGGGAATGGTTGAACGCTTGCCCGGGAAAGTTTCCAAGTAGAAGAAATGGGCAGAACATTGTCCAAGGACCGCGAAATTTGCAAATTGTTCGATTGTGATAAAATTTTGGGGAATGGTCCGACGCTTGCCCGCGAAGGTTTCTAAATTGAAGAAACGGGCGGGAAATGGACCAAGGCCGCGAAATTTAAAAAACCGTTCATCCGATTGCGATGAAACGTTGGTCAATGGTTGGACGCTGGCCAGAGCAGGTTTCTAAGGTCTAAAAATCGCGAAATTTGCAAAAATACCTTAAGAGTATTTATGAAGGAGTTGGTTAATAGAAGCTGTAGATTACATGGTCCAAAATATTGCGAAATTTGCAAATTTTTAATTATTGCCTGGATTATTGTGAAGTTTTGATAGACGGCAATAGAATGAATAAATCAAACGGTCAAAAAAGTCACGAAATTTGCAAATTATTCATAAGTTTAGATAAGTTTAGATCATGAAGACAGGAAAAAAGAGGAAAACATCCAACGGTCCAAAATAATTATATCGACTTGCAGCCAGCACTAGCTTGAATACAATCGCTCTCATAAGAGTCATAAGGACCCGGGCGACGCCGGGTATTCAGCTAGTATGATATAAAAATAAATATTGCGAGGGAGCAAAGCTAACTTCGTCTGTAAGTGAAGTAAAATGGCTTGTCAGGTTGACACAGCCCCAAAGGGCCAAAGCCGAGCCTCTCTCAATCTCTTGGCTCGTGCGCTTCTAATTTTAGCACAAGAGAAAGGGACCTACAGTTTAACGTCGAATCCGAACGGCAGTTTAAGAAGCTTTTCATGGCTAATTACTACAAAGCTGGCGCCAACAGCAAAGAGGTGTGGCCGGGTGTAAAGTTTATTCAAAGAAAAAACTTTTCATTAGATGTTCCGAGGCGGGATCGAACCCACGACCTCTTGCACAGCGGAAGCGCACACTACCCTCTGAGCCACCCGGCCACTCTGTGCCGAAGTTTAAATACACTTAAAACTTTTGTGACCACTGACTTAATTTTGTGACCAATGACTTAATTTATAAACTTTATGTTTTGTGTCATCGGGATATAAAGAAAAAAAAACCAAAAAAACGAAATTTTTATGGCAGCTACAAGAAGCGACCATCCGATTTTCGCGGTTCTGACATATGTGCAGTGTGCAAAATTTCAGCTCTATACCTTTAAAACTGAGGGACTGGTTTGCGTGGAATCAGACAGACGGACGGACAAATCTTAATTGACTCAGCTCGTCATGCTGATCAAGAATATATATACTTTATGTGGTTGGCGATGATTCCTTCTATGCGTTCTAAACTTCTGGACAAAATTATAATACACTTTTATTTTTATACCCGTATCCCATTGAAAATGGGAAAAGGGGGATCAAAAAGTTGTGCAAAAGTATGTAACAGGTAGAAGGAAGCATTTGCGGTCGATTTAGCCCTGTCCGTCCGTCTGTCCGAATGAACGCGTGTTTCTCAGAGACTATAAGAGCTAGAGCCACAAATCTTTGAATGTACGTAGGTGTATACCCGATTCAAAACGATTTTTTTTCAGATTTGGAAAATTCCTCCCCCTCCCCCTTAAAGCGCAAAAAACTCTCAGAGCCACAATTTTTAAGATAGACCTAGATACATATATCAAGTAAGGCCCAATATCAATCTATTCTGAAAAGATCACATCGGACAATAAACACCGAAGTTATATACGAATCAATTTTGCTTGTGGGAGAGAGGGGAGTCTTGCATTGTCAGTTATCACGCGCGGCCGCATGCCATGCGTTTGTGTGTATGTTGGAGTGTGTATATGTGTGAGTGAGTGTGTATGCAAAGGAAAACACACGAAATCAAGGGAACAGGGTGTTTTGTAGTCGGGGCACTCGAATGCAGCTCCCTTAATTGTTTTATTCGGGGATTGGAGTGTTCCCAAAACTTTTAGCTTGTAACATTTACCAAAAAAAAACCAACACTGTTCAACTTTGACACCGACCAAAAATATGTTGTTCCCTTGGCCAACTTGATAAAAAAACATTAAAAAAAAATAGGGGAAAATTAACTTCGGCTTGGACGGAGTTTTGTATACCCTTGCAGCGTCCATTGAAAACAATAAGTTTTTCTAACTAAGACTTCTTTTCGGACCTTAATTTTCTATGGGAGCTATACTATATAGATGTCCGATTTTAACCAAGCTTAATGGAATCATGGAAAACTATAACAAACTAACAATAACGAAATTTGGAGGCGATGCCATTTAAAGGTTCGTATCCAGCACTCCGGAATTTTGATTTCGTCACAATAGTCCGACATATAATCTGCTCGACTGTTTCAAAACTGACAGACTAGTTTGCGTAGAAACAAACAGACGGACGGACAAAGCTCAATCGACTCAGCAAGTCGCCCTTATCAACAATAAATACTATATAGTTTATGGGATCGGAAATGAATATTTTAATACGTTGCAAGCTTCTGGGCAAAATTATAATAACCTTTTCAAGGGTATAAAAAGTAAAGGGTACTGTCTACCTTCAGCAATAATTTTCGATTTTTTTTTGGCTTTAATTATGTGTTATGATGTTAAAAACATTCCCGATGAAAGCTAACACCCAAATGCATCAAATACATGACTGAAATCTATACAATAAAGTTTTCATTTCATCGAAAACAGATGATGGAACTTTAAATGCGATAAAGATAAAAAGAATAACTGTTGAACGATTTTAAATTTTGATGTTTTCAATTCCTTCTTATACCCATTATTCTGTTGTGAAGCAGGATATTTGGGATGAGTCAATAAATAACCGGAAAAGTATAAAACAAAACAATTCTACTGACATGATTACATAAAATGTTAAATTTCTCAATTCAACGATTTCGCAGCTCAGGGGGACGCGATTTTCTTCTTCTAGTTTTCGAAGAACACCACAGCTCAACTGGGGGTCATGATACCCTAATTATTTTATACACAAACCGTCTAACTAGATTTTTGAGACCTTGAGGGATTTTTTGGGCGATTTGCAGACCAACCAATCCAAAAAGTCTTAAATATTTCCGTGATAATTTAATTCCCCGATGTATTTTAAAATTTATAAACTGATCAAGATTAAGATGTCCACAGAATCGATTTATCTAATTGTGTAACGTTCTGTTTCTTAGACAAAAACAACTCATCAAAATTTGATCATTTGGCTTATTATTTGCAATTTATTACATTAAATAAAATAAAATTAACATTCTCCATGCACTTGGACATAAAGTACATAAGAAGTCA
The DNA here is from genome assembly GCA_018904265.1 of Lordiphosa collinella. NCBI lineage: Eukaryota > Metazoa > Arthropoda > Insecta > Diptera > Drosophilidae > Lordiphosa > Lordiphosa collinella. Next base: position 114,835 of record JAEIFV010000530.1, read on the forward strand.
GCAAAGCAACTTGAAGTCAAACATCTAAAGCAGATGTTGAGAAGTGTAACAAACAAAACACTTGAATATGTTTTCGCTCGCTGTTATTTTGGGATTTAGTTCCAGGTATTCGACAACGGCCACCTTCTTGCTGTTTCCAACAACAAACAACCACAAATTTCGACAGTTTAGCACAAAGCAAACGAAAAGACTTTTCTGACTAGACAACGTTTATTTAAATGTGAAAAACGGTTCTTTTCTGTAGCCAACTTGGCGCTGGCCGGGAACCGCTTTCGCCACCTTTGTGTCTTTGTCGTGGTTCACTTTGACCACTCAATGGGTTTGGGTTATCGTAGTCGTAGATCAAGATCTCGCAACCTGCAGTGATTCATTTACATGATCCCGATAGTGCAGCTAGTTCTAAGCAGTTGGCGCTTATAATCATAGCATACTCGTAATCGCTCATCCGCAGTGTAGTGAATATTAGATAATTACCACTGAATCCAAAAGTGACTGGACGCTTTGCGCTTTCTAAGCCAACAGCCAAATTAACTAAGTTATGTATCTACAGTCTGTTTCTGCTCTTAATTGCTTTAGCAGTGCTTTCAGCCTTGGTTGTCTTGGTAGAACTAACTTCATTCTTTGCGAATGGGTATGATCACTATGTCTTAAGGTTTGCAACGCTCAAAATGAATCTAAGAATGGATTTGATTGAAATTTTGAAATTTTGTATGAGTACGGTAACTTATGAAAATTTGAATTACTTTATTTGTTTTTTGGAAAACATTTTAACTAAAAAATTTTGAATATTTTTCGATCTTAAAGGCCTGTTCTCAAATGACAGATATCTTAATTTCGCAACAATATTTCGTATTTTCTTTACTTTTTATACCCTGTTCCCATTGAAAATGGGAAAAGGGGGATCATGAAGTTGTGCAAAAGTATGTAACAGATAGAAGGAAGCATTTGCGACCCCATAAAGTATATATTCTTGATCAGCATCAACAGCCGAGTCGATTTAGCCCTGTCCGTCTGTCCGTCCGTCCGTCTGTCCGTCCGTCCGTCCGTCTGTCCGTCTGTCCGTATGAACGCGTGTTTCTCAGAGACTATAAGAGCTAGAGCCACAAATTTGAATGCAGGTAGGTGTATACTCGATTCAATACGAGTTTGTTTCAGATTTGGGAAATTCCTCCCCCTCCCCCCTTTAAGCGCAAAAAACTGTCACAGCCACAATTTTTTAGATAGACCTACCAAACTTTACATATATCAAGTAAGGCCCAATATCAATCTATTCTGAAAAGATCACATCGGACAATAAACACCGAAGTTATATACGAATCAATTTTGCTTGTGGGAGAGAGGGGGGGGTCTTGCATTGTCAGTTATCGAGAGCGGCCGCATGCCATGCGTTTGTGTGTATGTTGGAGTGTGTGTGTATGTAAAGAAAAAACACACGAAATCAAGGGAACATGGTATTTTGTAGTCGGGGCACTCGACTGCAGCTCCCTTACTTGTTTAAGTTAACAAGATGTTTTCATTTCCGTTTTGTATGAGCGATACTTTTACAAAAAAGATTTACCAGCAATTATTTCGACAAATTTACAGAAAACGCTCCCAAAACCCCAATATCGGTAAGTGGAATGTTACCAAAACTTTTAAACTGGAATAATCCAAGAAAGTTTGCTGAAGAAAGTTACCCAAAAAACTAACACCACAAGTTAGAGACTCTAAGAAATAAATTTTTGTTGTTAAGTTATCACAGTGTTATTGATGTTTAAATCTATTAAAAGGTTGCACAACGAGATAGTGATAGAGATAGACTTTTTCTTCAACGACCTTAGTATTTCTAAAAATTCCAAGTTATTATACACTTGAAACGTGTGTTATAATTTTGCCCAGAGCACATTAAGTCTGAGCTTTTGTCCGTCCGACCGCCTGTCTGTTCCTAAGCAAACTAGTCCCTCAGTTTTGAAACTAATGAGTGGAAATTTTGCACAGAATCTTCTTTTGACGATCGGTTTCAAGTGTATTTAAACTTTGGCATAGACGAAGTTGGCTTTGCTCTCCCGTTTTTTGTAAATATAAAAATTTTAAAAAGAAGTTATAATATGTTCGTAATATTCACAAATGAAAATTTTTGAAAAAAAAAATCTTACTTGGAAAGTTTTGGAGAATTTCGTTTTACCACGTCTTGACGCAAATTTACCCGAAATTCTCAGGAACCAATAAACCAATTTGGTGAAATTTTTTTTAATCATAGCTAACACCCAATTGAAAAAAGTATATCAAAAACATAATGCAAACTTTAAACGCAATTATCTAAAAAAAATACATTTTTTGAACTAATTCCGAAAAAAGGAATATTAAATTTTGATCGATTTCAATATTTGGTCGATTTACTCATAATATCCACTATTTTCGCACCTGCCTCGGAGATCCAGGTAGGTCCAAGAATAGCGGCTGGACCGAGTTTACACAAAAAAGTTAATTGATTTTTGAATTTGTAACCTTACAGCTCTGGGATTTTTGAACCTGTTTCAAAAGTGGAGGCAGGTGCGAAAATCACATCAATTCTTTTTTTATCCATTTCTGCGAAGAATCCGGAACCATTGGAACAACTTTAAATTGTTTGCCCTACATTGATGGGCGCTATAACAACAACTGCAACGACAACAACAAATCTATTATCATTCAAAAAAAAAACCTTTTGTCAATATCGAACAAAGTTTTTATAGTCCAATTTTTAGAGAGGTATTAAAGCATGGGCCCAAAGGTAGAAGCTTTACTAAGATAATATTTAATAAGAATCCTTTCTATTTTCTTTGATTAATATGATTGTATTTGAAAAACTAAATAAACTATAAAGGTAAATATATTTCAACTCTATAATTGATTTACATTTTTTTAAGGGTATAAACACTTCGGCGCTACTATATTAGCTTTTCTTTTTGTTAATTAGGCAAAATTTTTATTTTTATTGTTTCTTTTTTGTACCGACATTGTCTGGAGGTAGGTAAGTATGTATATCGGCTATGAGCCTCGCTTCTACGGTTTACTTTTCCATTTCCATTTCGTTTACTTTCCACACATTTTGTGTGGGTAATAAGGGCATGAAAACTAGAAAATGCTATTCAGCGCATCTACTAAGATGAACAAAGATCAGTTGGAAGACTTGAACTGATTTTCATTTCGAAATAAAAGGTCGACTAGTGGAAGTGAATAAGTCATTTCAAGTGAATTCGCCCACCTAAGTAAGTTCATGAAATCAATATTAATCTCGCTGGTTCACCGTATTAATTGACACTGCACAATATTTGACCATTCGCTTTTACGGCTAGACTCGAGAACTCGTGAAGGTCGAGAGACGATGAAGATCCATGTGTTCAGCTTGGCTCTTGCGCACGCTGAGACTCTGTTTGGACGGCGGATTTTCTTTTGTGTTTTGTTTAAAATTAGGCCACTAAAAATGAACAGAGAAACTCAATAGTGGCGCGTACCGTTAGATCACAAAGCCAAGAATCTGGGCATAAAAATGCGATTTTGTGATTAGCGATGGGGTTTGATAGCTCACTTTGCAAGATGCATAAATTCCGTACAAATGGCTATTCAAATCGACATCGAATCAAACAGAACTGTATGCGTGATATGTCAAATGTGTGTGTGTTGGTAGTGCACAGCCACAATAGAGAAAGTGAAAGGTCTTAGCGGTACAGATATGCGTGTCAACGCAAAGACTAAAACTATTTTGAATGGTTGTCTGTGCAAGAGTCTCTTTTTCGATACAAGTACAGACATCAATTTGCAGTTTTAACGACTGAAGATGTCGCTTTATTACTGCTTAAATTATAAACAAATATCTTTTAGTTTTGACTTATTAAAGTCTTTTTTATTGTTTAAGCATTATGCTGAAGGTTGAGAGCAATTGATAAAAACTTACTAAATAGGCAATCCCCAGAATTCAAAAGAATTATTGGTTCCTTTATGGAACGACTTGTGGAAAGTTGGGGTCTCAGTCTACGAAGAAGGGGAAGACAGGATAGTCATTGATTTTACTATTGATTTTCTTTCATTCTATAGAAGAAGCAGAAGCCTTGCACTATGCTTCGGTTATTTCATTATCAGTATTTGGATTGGGTAGCTCCACTACCTTCACTTTTGAAGCATATTTATTCAACAAATTCCGATAAAAATGCTATAGTAATTTTGCCCAATTTTCCTTTTTTCCGTCCAAAAAATAATTCACGAAACCATAAAATTAACTGAAAAAGATAAAGATAGGAAAGATAACTGCACTTCTACTTCTAATTTTATTATATTTGTTTACCTTACCGCCTTGACTGGTGATCAAACTCAGGGCCCTTTGCATATAACACGAACTGCATGGCGTCTTATCGTACACCACCATCAGACATGCCGGTTGCTTGAAGTCTCGAAATGTTACACTATTTGTCTATTTTCTTCTTAACAATTTCTATACGTCCCTTTCTATTTATGGTCAAAATGACATGTTATAGTTTAGAAATGTTATGAAGTATCAGGTCTGTTCCCGCTTCCGATTTCGATCAGATCATGCAGAATCGGAATTGGTAGCTGTTTCCTTTTCCGACAAACGATCAAGTTACTCGGTTTCAAAAGTTTTGGCTTAGCGTCAGTGGAATGAAGAGTAAATGACAATTTTCTTGGCAACGGTGATTCTTTTCATGTTGCAAATACTTTTATTGTAATATGTAAAATTTTGTAGAGCTTTTGAAGTATTCATTGATATATCGTGCATACAATATTATTTAAAATCTTTTTTTTCTGCTTGTACCTCGCCGATTGCGTGTAAGCGAACGAAAGATCGACCGAGCTGTTCGCAATTCCGCATTAGCGCATGCGCAGTGCTGATCGAAATTGTTAAGGCTGTCTTATGGCTAATTTAAAATACGAAAACAATTCGAGCATTCATTTGAAAAGACAATCGATTTCAATTTCACTCGGAAACGGGAACACCGAAATGAAAACGATTCGGAATTGCGATCGTTTTACTTTTTAATTCCACTCGGAAACGGGAACAGGCCTGAAAATTGTTTGACAAAATATCAAATTGTCCAGCCCATATCTAATTGATATTGACATTATTTTTTTTTGTAGCGTTCCGAAACTCGGCCATTATAAATTTTATATGCTTTCAAACAAAGTTTTTAAATTTTGTCAAACCGATCGGAAAATAGGCCCAAATAAAAAACTTTTTGTTTTCGATGTTAGAGTTCTTTAACTCGGCCTTATAAAGGCTCCCTTCACACTGCTCGACACATCAGAAATGTTAGTCTAGTAGGCCTACATGTTGCTTGCTATAAATGTGAATATCAGGACAAATGATGTATCATATGAAAGGTATTGACCCACACATCATAAATGTTTTTAAGTTGTGGTAATACTCCACCCGGTTCTAAAGATATTTACATTCAATTTTCAATTTTTATAATAAAAATTGAAAAATAATCTTTACTTTTCGATTTTTTTATAAAAATTGAAAAATAATTTTTATTTCTAATTTTTATTATACAAATTGAAAATAAGCGTTAAATTATGATTTTTAAATAAAAATTGAAATTTAATTTAATTCTTATTTCGTAATTTATTTTTTTAAATAAAAAATAAGAGTTAAAATTAATTTTTATAATAAAAATAAAAAATATAGGTTTATCCTGCCTACAGAATCCTGCACCCTGAATTAGTAAATCTAAGATATTTCCATTCATCTAAATTATTTTTTTAAGGTTCGATTTTTATAAACTCGTAGCTCTTATTTGCAGTCCCTGTCAAATATATAGGCGAAACACGACGAAATGCAGGCCTAATATATTATAATGTCTAAGACGGCGTTCAGATACATTGGCAGGTTCTCACATTTATATGTGCCAGTTATCTGGCAGGTCTCTTCAGACAAGTAAAATACATAAGAATATAGACAGATTTCTCTGAACATATATGTAACCAGTCAACTGGCACTACACTGCACAGTGGTTGCGTCCATAGGCCAAAAATAAAAAAATTGATCACAAAATATTTGGACAAAATGTAAACATGAACCGGGTTTTCTGGAAATCTAACGGGACATTCTAAAAATAGCCTTGAAAGCGAACGCCGACTCTTTCAAAGCGCAGCCGATTAGTAGGCTTTTTCAAAACAAAATCGCATTCAAGTGGCAGACGTTTGCTAGAGTGTTCCGGAGAAATTTATTTAAATGCATTTTGAGTTGAAGGTATTACTTTAAATCCAGATATTAAAATTTATTTTTGTCAAACTTTTCTTTTGAAATTCAATTTCATTGATTTAATATTTTTTTGTGTATTTTGTAAACTTCTTTTTTATGTTTAGTTGAAGTTTTTGTTGTGATCCCACAAAATTCCACAATTGGTTTTTATGCCACTGTATTTGTCTGACTTTAATGTAATAAATATGTTAAAATTAGCTGCAGAAATTTGCAAATGTGTGTGTAATCGTAAATATACTAATGTCGTCTTACGTTTTCAAAGGTAAGTTTTGCCAATTTTTTCTGCTGTTGCTCTGTCTTCGCCATTCGTGGTTGTGTATAAATGTGCAAATATATTTATTTATTAATTAAAAATTTTAATTTGGTTCGTTTTTCCATTGATTTTGATTTTGGCAGGCGCTTCTTATAGGTGTGTGTTTGCACGCCAATATATTTTTAATCTATGGAGCACAGAAGATGGAACCAACGCAGAAAAATTGATTGAAGTTGTACAAGAGAACATTGAAGATATCCGCTGCATTCCCGAGTTGAGCAAACTATCGAAATGTATTGGATACACAAAATTACAAACGCAAGAAATCTTCAGTTGTTAAATATCAATATGATTCGCTGAACGAAAAGGGAACAATTTTATTAAGCTGTGCTCACAAGGTGTCTCAACCAACACCAAAAAATGCTGATCGTGGACGGCCGAAAATAGATTTTATAGAGTCTTCTAAGAGGACAAAACGACGGAGAATTGCTGACCTGTCAAAAACCGACGAATCTATTGCTTCTGCCTAACGCTAATGCAACTCATCATATCCAATGCTTACCGAAGTTAATGTCGATGAAGTCTTGTCACTTCTCGTTGAGACAAATAGGATTAAGCATCAGTATTTGATTATTCGCAGTTTTATGAATAGTAAAACTTCCTGTAATTTGTTACCAAGCTACGAAAAACTTCTGAGAACCAAAGCAACAAGCTATCCAGAAAAAATCAGTGTCAGTGGATCACAAGCTGAAGTTGAGCTGCAGAGCTTGTTAGATCACACGGCGTCACGAATTTTTTTTATTACTGGGCAAAGAGCGCATTCCATTTGTTATTGTATGATTAAGATGAATAATATAAAAATGTATGATTGTTTTTATTAATTTTTTAAGGATTTTTTTGTTTTATTAATTATTCGATTATTGTTTTTAATTTTTGTATTTTAGATAATATGTAAAAGTAAAATCACGCCCATTTTTTCTTAAAATATTATTGTAATGTAGATACAATATATATAATCGCAATGACACAGAAATATCATTGTATGCCTATTTTGGGGCTCAAGACTCCACTAGCCCACTAGTTGAATCAATAATCATGGAAAATAAAAAGTTATATAAATTGGTCCCGATCGTTTCTATGGGCGCCATAAGATGCAGTTGTACGATTTGGCCAACTTTTTAGTAATATATTTAAAATATTTCTCTATCTTTTTGGTAAAAATTTCATAACGATATCACCACTAGAAGTATTTCTGGCCGCGGCTCCATTCAAGCCCAACCACTGTGCACTGGCAGGTGTTTACACTTGTATGACAGCAACTGGCACCCTAAGCAATAAATGCTTTCAAAGAGATTCTGCAAAAATTGTTCGATATCAATACCAATTTCCAAGGGTATAAAACTTGCAAAGGTATAAAAACTTCGGCACAGAAGAAGCTAGCTTCTGATTTTTTTTACTGCTACATTTAAATTCGTTGAATAAGAGCCTTAATTAATTATTGGAACTATCCCTACTAGCCATTCGTCATCGATCAAAAGATTGGAAATTTTTCATATTTTTCTACTAGATGTAAGTTTAAAGGTAACAGCAGAGGAATCCTTTAAATAAAGGGTAATATACTACTCCTTAAACAAACGACGCCTTTCAGTTTGTATACATTCTTATTAATGCAGAACATTTTGGATATGCGTGTGTATATACACCCTCTACTGCTTCATTGCCGCCAGAAAATCGACGCAGCAAGAAAACATTTTGAAGTAAATAATAACAAATTCTACGTTGATTGCGAAGGTTTCACAAACATATTTGTTATCTTACCCAGTTTCGTTTTAGCTCGTTAGGAGGATTACAAAAAACGCATATATATTTTAAGTGATAATAATACCAAAAAAGTCTATTTGGGTACGCGAAAACTAGAGGTCTCAAACGGAACAGATTAAAAGCCCACTTGTAGTTCCTCAACCGATAACGTAACGTGAAAATTAAGCTCTGAAGTATTTTCTTTTTTAGATTTTCCATTGTTATTTATTTATTAATGAATCGACGCTTCCTGGCACACGCTAACACTCCATGCTAGCTACCTTCACCTTTAAGCAGACAGCAGACTTTGTTTGTTTGCTTCGGATGTGCGATTTTTTGTTGAATTATATAAGACATGCCCATATTTATGTCTTCACATGATGCATACATTCATGCCACAGCTTTATGTTTGCTGATCTTGTATTTTGTTGGGCTTCCTATTTGTGTGAGTGTGTTTCGTGTCATTGGAGTATGGCAATGGAATGATCCAGTGCGCAGAGTGGGCGACTGACTTTCAAACTAAAACTTTAGCACCTGAGCTGGGGTCATTAGATGCTCTTATAGTTTGACTACGCTTTGGCAACTGGCAGCTAACAAAATGCTGCTAATTGATGAATTGGCCAGATTATGTGAGAAACGTGGCAACGGGAAATGCAAAAGGATTGACATGAAAATATCGCGCATTGGCCTTGGCTTCCGCTTAATTATACCTCCAAAACTATTAGTTTAGATTCCCCCATTTTGCATGAAGGTAGGTGTATAAACATACCATAAGCAGATCAAGTAAATCAGGCGATAAAGTCAAAGTAATTTGTATCACGGATGCCCAGAATTGAAGTTTAAAAGCGATCTGAAATTTCTGCCAAGTTTTTAACTTACTTCTTTCAGTTTAAAATAGAAATGAAGCAAGCAGCACTAACCTATTTGTATCTATAAATAAATTGTATCCGATTTTTGGTTTACAAAGAAGATATTTCTAATAAGCGATTACTGATTTATGATTGCTAGGGATTCTGTGGCTTTAGTAACTTCAATTCCTTATTTTCAATTCGCAATGGGCAATCACTGCATTCAGCAGGTGGAATTGGTAGTCGAAATTATCTGCTGAATGGATGTTTTGGAATAAAATGTTAGCCAATATTTTTAAATTTTTCCCTGAATTGAATGAAATATCAATTGCTTCCTTTTTTTGTTCTCTAAAGCGAAAGATTGAATTTTTAGGAGAAAAACTCAACAGTACTGAATGCTAAATTGCCACTGCGTTTCAATCATACGAATTATTTTTTATACTCAGTACCAAAGGTACACAAAGTGTATTTTAAAATTGTGCAAAAGTAGGTAACAGCCAGAGGAAAGCATCTCCGACTCTATAAAGTATATATATTCTTGATCAGAATCAACACCCGAGTCGATATAGAACAGCAGAACACATGAGTCGTAAGAGCAAATGCTGTCTATTTATAGAATACACATATTCTCTCTCTCTATATATGTGACACTGCGACGCCGGCAGAATTTGGCTTGCCAACCACGCGTGGCTGCCTTTTCAAATTTTGGACATCGCTGTTCTAGAGGTATTAATATTACGGATTTGGATGTGATTTTTAAAACACATATAATTCACTAAACAAAATATTGGTATAAATGAATATGTTTTTTAAAAATTGTCCCAATTAATAGGGGGTCATAAATCTAGAAGTTTTGGATCAAGGTCAGGTTCAAGGAATGATTGTTAATAAATTAGTCAACTTGTAAACAAATCTAACAAGAAAGAGCATACCTAGTTTCTCAATATTATTAGCAACTTCATTTAAAGCTTTGGCCCCAACAGTTGCATAAATATTAATATTTATTGGCGTTTCATATGATATCTAACACTCTCTTTAAATCGTTATACCTGGCCCCTTGACTCTCAAAGCTATATGTGTCAATTGGTTTCAGTGTAACAGCCCCGAATAACAATTGTTTTGAGATATGAACCAATCCCACGACATTTTGATTACTGAAACTTGCTTTGCTCATAATCTACAGGAAGTGCCTTTGAGGAAACCTACAGAAGCAAGCGGAAACTTCAGTGCGACACTCCCATTGACGAAGCTGCTTCCGCATAATTAGACCTACTAATTATAACGTTTTCATCGCCAATGCTCCCGATTCCTACCTTTCGTAGTAGCTTTTTGTTTCGTCTGAGCTCTTCAAAGCTGCTTACGGACAGCATAAGATGTGGCGGTTTTATGTCGACAGTGAAGTCGCCCTCATAGTAAGAGCAGTCGTCTTCGTCACAGCTGGATATGCTGCAACAGCAGTTAGCGCCGGTATCGGCTCCAATCGACTCGTAGCAGGCATTGTTCCAGAAAACTCCGCCGACCGCATTACAACAATCAGTACTAGACACTCGCCCTGATGATTTCGGTGTGGTGCAGGGACAGCAATCCTGCTCAGAGTCGCATACCGAACCACAGCCCGAGGACGAAGTTGACGTGTTGGACGACAGAGCCAGATGACGACTCCTAGGGGAGTCGTCACTTCTGCTGTTTACATAGATTTTTAGGGAGTTTTCGTTGTTGCTGGTGGGCCTGCGTAGAGATGGCGATCCGACAGACGATGACGGTATCATTAGGGAGTCGGTCTCCATGTAGTCGTCACAGGGATCTATGCAACTCTCTTGCACCCAAGTGTCGTCGATGCTTATCTTTGTGGTCGCGGGTCGTTCGCTGCGTTTAAGGTTCATGTCGTTCAGCTTGCGCTCCTTCTCAATGTTGCACTGCTTTGCGTGGACCGCGGCGGCTGTTAGCAGCTCGTTGGTAGTTGCCTTGATTAAGTTCTTTTTGGCAAAATTCTGCACGTCGTTGGGATCGACATGGACCTTTAGTTGAGCGGGGGGATTGGGGGATGCTCGCTCGTACTGCTGCTGCTTCTTTGCCTGTGCCTGATGCTCCAGCACCTTTACGCAATCCAAGCACGCGGCATTCTGGCGCAGATTCGTTTGCTTTGTGTGTTGCTGCTGCTTGCTATCGTTGGAGGAGGACACGCCGGAGTCGGAGCAGCTCTCGAGAGAGAATCGTTTCATCGACAGATTCTGTGAGCTGCAGTTTCGCTGCTCACCCGCCAACTGGTTGACTATAAGCAGAGGCTGTCGCTTCTTGCGGATGTGCACACGCTCCAGCTTGGTTTTTTGCTGCAGGCGTGGGGATTGCGGCTGCGGTACCAAGTTACCGCCACCTGCCCTTTGAAACATCCACTTGGGCGCGGGTGCCGCCGAAGTATCGCGCTGCGCCAGTGGCTTTGGGATTCGCGACCTAGGCGGCGAACTGCACTCCCCGCTTTCGATTCGTGCTATACGATCGGCGCGTGAACGAATTCCCGCCACGGCACTTGCCATGTCGCGATGCGTGTCCCTAGTGGCGCACTTTGTGTGATAGTTCCAACTATGCGATTTCTCACAGTCGGGTATAACAGTGCTAGCTTCGGTGGTGTCAGAGTTCGAATCGGAGCAGGAACAGGCTGATTGGGAGCAACATTGCGACTGGGCGCACTCACGCTCTCTATCGAGCTGCACTGCGGACTGCGAATGAGCTGCGAGTCTGGGCAGAGAGGTGCGTTTGTTTCCACACTGCAAGAGCAGCTGCCAGGATTCTACAGTGGGCGGTGGCAGAGCAGGCAGCGGTTTTCGTCGACCGGCGAGGTTCGCCTGCTGTGGCGGCTGACGCCGGTAGCCAGCAAACCGCGCTGGGTTGTTCAGGCGCGGAGCCACAGGAGCCTCGTTCGACTTGTGCATGATGGCCTGCTTGCATTGGTGCACATAATTGACCTTCAGTAGTTCCATCTTTGGGACATCGCCGCTGCAACTGTTGCTGGACATGCGGGAATCGATCGTACTGTCCTGTCCACACACCTCACTGGGCGGCGGCTTCCGCGGGGCAGGCAGCTTGCCGATGGGCATTGTAAAAGTTTGGGCTTTGTCTATGTCAAGTTTACCACAAAACAACAAATTGCGACAGGCGCGGTAAATTGCTTCATATTTCACTCGATCACTAGTCGCACTTCTGTGTATTCACATGCAAATGATGACAATCCAATTGCGAAAATCTTCATTGATAGCGGACTTATGCAGCGGCGATTAATCGCCTCCAATCATATTGTGCCAGCTGCTGCCTTTGGGCACTGTTATGTAAATTAATACGATGTCTTTTCACTGCTGTCGATAATTGCATTCGAGCCGTTTCCGCTTTGAAATTCGATTTTATCGGTCCCGCGCGACGTTGCTGCGTCTTCAAAAGCTCGACTCAGACTGACGCGGCTCAAAGCGGTTGGCTATGCCAAGAGTTGGATCCAACCTGTTCGTTGGTTGATTGTTGGTTGCATGTTGGTTGCTCTCAAGTTCGCGGTCATTATCAATTTATTGGCCGACATCGGTTCGATTGTTGGACATTTTCCATATTTACCCTGCTCTGATTTTGAGTGGTGCTACTGCCCTTTGTTTTCCCACTTACATACATAGAAATATATATAAGTAGAAGGAGATACGGAAACAGGTGCTGTCTGTGAGCTTAAACATTTCGAGATGGAGTCCAGCAAAGCATGCATTTTAATTTGATGCAATTTTCAACAATATGTATACTCTGTACAAGAGGTAAACAGAGTATAATAAGTTTTTGCAAAAGTATGTAACAACCAGAAGGAAGCATCTGCGACCCTACAAAGTATATTTATTCTTGAGCAGCATCAACAGCCGAGTTGATTTAGCCATGTCCGTCTGTCTGTTCGTATGAACGCACAGATCTCATAGTTGGTAAAAGATATAGGTTTGACATGTATAGGACATATGCTTCTTATACTTGCAGGCAGATCCAGTTTATTTTTAATTTTTGCCACGCCCCTCCCGCCCTCGCAATTTGGAAAAACGTCATATTTCCAACAGTTTTATAGAGAGAAGGTTCGTACCTTTTGGACTTATCTAGTAATCAGGATTATTTGTCGAGTGAACGTAAAGTTATGAGCAAATGAATGTACGCTGCTGAAGCGCAGTAGCAGCGCTGCTTTCGGCTGCTACTGCAGCATCACAATTCATACTGAGCATAAACTTTCATTGGTACACAGTATATTATAGTCGGGTTTGACCGACTTTCTTTCTTGTTCTATAAGCAATAGTAATTGTTTTTATCCGACCTAAAGAAATGTGGTAACATTGCAGCTCTTCTTGAATGATAGCAGTTAGATTTAGAGTCTTATGCTGGACTAGGACACGTAAACTTGAATCTAGACATCTATACCGCCTGTTCAAAGTCAAGTAGATTTCATTCAAATGGTTTCTTTCCATATCTAGGAATCCTATAATCTAGGAATTTATACTAAAATCTTCAATTTTCCATTATCCATGGATGTATCGTTAAAATAATTACAGAAATCGGTGAACCGAACCTCATTTTTCGAGAAAGTGGTCCGGTTCGGGTTCAACTTCGAGGAGTCAAAAATAAAAGGCGCATGGTTCATGGTCTGGTTCCGGACCGGTTTGCAGCCTTGATAAATTGTAAATGTAGTAACAAAAAATTGGAATTTTTCTGCATTGTTATTCAGTGCAGTTGTCATTAACATTGACTAATTCGATTTGAATAGTTTACTGAATGGGGTTTCAGCACCCACAAATAAAATCCTACCTCTATTAACACATGTTTATCAAATTGTGACTTGAACCATTGCACAGTGGTCCAAATGCAAATATAAAATTGTGCGGATGTTTATAACGCATTGAAGGAAGCATGCACCAAGTATAAATCTAACGGTGGTTGATTTGCCCTGTCCGTCGTTGTTCGTGTCGTTGCTGTTTCAGCTATCTCCTCCGCCAGTTTTAAAGCTACTTCCCAAACTGCACAAGTCTCTGGATAATGCCATTTTCGAACCGGTCGATAATACAGGAACACGCGAGAAACTAGTCTTAGTGAAAAACTTTTTTGTTTTTAATGAAAACGCATCCAAAGTACGTATTTCCTAGTTTACTTCCTTTCCCAGATTTCCTAAGTTTGCCGAAACGATATTATTATGTGCCATGGACGATCGACGAAAAACTAGTCTAGTAGAAAAACTTTTTTGTTTTTATGAAAACGTCTTTTTATTGGCATATTTTTTTTATATACATTTACACATTTCTACAAAGTTTTTTTTTTAAATCGGATGACTATAACATATAGCTGCAGTATGAATGATCGGTCGATAAAGAAGTTCTAGTGAGAAAAACTTTTTTGTTATAAATGGGATCGCCTCCAAATTTCGTAATTAACAGTGTATTATGCTTTTCCATGATTTCACCAAGTTTGGTCGAAATCAGACATCTATATAGTATAGATCCCATAGAAAATAAAGGTCCAAAAAGTAGTCTTAGTTAGAAAAACCTTTTTGTTTTCAATGGAAGCTGCAAGGGTATACAAAACTTCGGCGGAGCCGAAGTTAACTTTCCCCTATTTTTTTTAAGTGTAATGCAAAACCAATTTTTTCCCATAGAGTATTATCTAGTGCACTTAAAAATTATAAGGTACAGTTGATAGTGAAACACTACGAATTTAGGCAACCCTGGAAGGATCGTTTACTTTGACTTTGTTTGCCTTGTGAATAAGAGCACATTCCAACAAAGTTGAAAGTGTGTATATTATAAGTGTTATCATGCATTTTTTTTTCATGATTTGTCTTTGTTTATATGTGTTTTGGTAAAATGTTTGCAGTGTTTCGTGGAACAAACGTATGTTGGATTCACGTGGATTAACGTAACTATTATATTATTCTTCAATATGTATATAATGCGAGGGTATTAATCTTTTTTGCCCTTTTTTGCCCCGTTTCTGAAAAATCGCTTTTAAAAATCGAAAAAAACATCAAATTAGCAGCAAGTCGAAAAAGTCGTTTATATGGTAGATATGTGAAATAGTGTTTAGAGTTGATGCAAGTCAGCAGGATCGGTTATATGGCAGCTATATAAACTAGTGCCGCAAATCGAGACAATTTTGGTAAGTCGCCTTATGCACCTAAAATATGTGTATAAACCAAATTTAAGTTCAATTGCTTAAAAATCAACAAAGTTGGTGCAAATCGGCTGGATCGGTTATATGGCAGCAATATAAAATAATGGTCTAGAACGAGGCCAAGATTTATCTACTATCTTAAAAATATAATTCGACAAGCAGCTGTGTGGTGTAGAAGTGGTAGACGCGGCGCCTGTTCGAGGAGATCGTGGTTCGAATCGGGGAAGTATTTTTTTTAAATTATTAAAACTATTATTAATTTTAAACTATTTGGAGCTACTAAAAAATAATGTAGAATAAGAATAAACGGAAGGAAAGGCAATCGGCATATGGCCTATGGCAACATTTAAGTTCCACACAAAAGCTGAAACACATGGTCTCGCTGCGGATATGTCGAAAAACCTTTCCTCCTGTGTGGTAGCAAGGCTTACGTGACCAACATTAAGCCTAAAGCGTACCACAACACTTTTATGCCACAAAAGGGAACACAAATCGCTTCTGCTGGGATCCTTAATTGGGAGCTAAAATGTAAACAAATTTCAACTAAATTTAATGGTAGCTGAAAAGTTCAACTATTTAAATCAAGTAATTGTTTCTAGCTTGAAAAACTCTATTATTAAAAAAAAAGTTTTTTTATTCTTTATCAAAAAAACTAATCAGCATTCCCAGCACTGACCCTAACATATAAACCCTAAGAACCTTCCATCCTTAGAGATAACTAAGATTTAAAGTTATTTTAAAAACCTCAAAGAAGTTCTTTTATTTTGAATTTTAAATTTCCCAACGATATATTTTTTTGGCGAAAATTTTGGTGGTATTAAATTTGAAATATATTTTCCAACTGCGTTGCATAAAATTGTGCATTCTGTATTTATCAACATGAGATATGTCTTTTTCTGTAGCTTGATTTCTACAATGTTTCACAAAATACATTTGTCGGCAATGGGCAGCACGATTGCGGTGGCCAAATGCGAATGAGTACAGCCAGCTAAGCGTGACGTGATTATTGTCAAGGCAGTCCCCAAAAGATGAACCTCAATGGAAAGTTCAATTGAAAGTGAAACCCAGCCAAAAACAATGAAACCGTAAGATCTGCTTTTCATTAATTAAATTAAGCAAAACGCAGCAAGAGAAATTATCGCGTAACAAACATGCGTGTAACGAAATGTATGCCATAAAAGCAAAGCTGAATTGCCCTTGTGAATCAAAATTATAATTTATGATTTTATCAACATTGATACAGCAGACAAATAAAGTTCAGCGCAGAGACATGTTGCAGCTGGCGTTGACACTCGAAGAAAGTCTGAAAGCCAGAAAACCTAACGCGGCGTTGCAAGTGATCTAATCGCCGGGGTGTAGCGTAATGAAAGAGGTTAGTTTCAACTAATTGCACTACAATTGATTGGTCGGTGTCGAAAGATTTTTCCAACTAAAATTGAAAGTTGCCTCCTACGAGGGCCGTCCCAGAAATGGCCGACCTAGCACAGTAGTGTTGGAAAATGTTCACAAAAAATATTAAAAAGGGGAAGTACCGACTATTAAAAGCTTAAGTTTGAAGTTTGGTGCCTTTACCTTAAACAGTTTTTTTTTGGTCGATTTTAATAGAGAACGCTTGTTATTGATTTGCAATCATGGACAAAATTGGTCATCGTTATGTGATACAATACTTTCATATAAAAGGTTTTAGTCCAACCAATATTAAAAAGGAGCTGGATTCTACCTTACGTAGTTCTGCTCCCTCGTTTACAACAATAAAATATTGGGTGGCTGAGTTTAAGCGAGGTCGTTTGAGTTGCGAAGATGAACATCGTAATGGGCGTCCAAACGAGGTGACCACTTCAGAAATGGTGGCCAAAATTAAAAAATGTGTATTGAGTGACCGGCGATTGAAAGTTCGTGAGTTAGCTGAATGTGTAGGCATTTCAAAAAGTGCTGTACATCGCATATTGACCGAAAAATTGGACATGAAAAAGTTATGCGCAAGATGGGTGCCGCGTTTGCTGATTTCAGAACAAATACGCCGGTTTACACCTCTGCCGTTGCAATGGCTAAAATTAATGAATTAAAATTTAAATTGCTACCTCACGCCCCTTGTTCGCCAGACTTAGCTACCTCTGATTATTTCTTATTTTCAAACGTGAAAAAATGGCTCGGAGGAAAAAGATTTGGCAAAACTGAAGAGGTGGAGTCCGTACTTAAAAAAGTATCGAAGCTATTGAACATCGCTGGGAAAAGGGTATCGACCTAAAAGGATCCTATGTTGAAAAATAAAAAAAAAATGATAAATTTTTGTGTTTTAGTAGTTAGGTCTGCTATTTCTGGGACCGCCCTCGTATCTTTCTTCTTTGCTGTCCCTTGTTATGGCAAGCTCAAAAACTAATCAATTGTTATTTAAAATACAGATACTATAAAAAGAGGTCTATGGCACTGTTGAGAATCGTTAATATCGATGCTGAACTTCTATATTATACAAATCTTGCTAAGAACTGTAAGCTTACGTTATTAATTCATAAAAGTCTGGAATATTTTCGATACTAGTATGGGACAGTTTACAATCAAGTTTGAAACTACTGGGAATCGCTTTTTACACATATTTAAGCCTTTTTAAACAGTTTTCTTTACCAGATTGAGACATTCGGGTGTGTTCCAGAAATCTCTAGAGATTTTCGTATAAACGATTGGATTTTGGAGATTTCTGGAACACCGCCGAATACCTCGGAAACGAAACAAATGTATACACTTTATGCAAGCTTCTGGGCAAAAATAATATACAATTTGTTAGTGTATAAGAATCAAACTCAAACTCAAACTGTATAAACTTTCCGTAAGGGAATGCCAATATTTACGCGAGTGTTACCATGCCATGGATACAAGAGAAAAGAGACAAACAATTAAAAATACACAAATAAATTGAAATTAAACTCAAAGTCAAAGACTGACGCAGCACAAAACGAAAACGAATTTAAAAATCCCATGAACAACAAAACAGCAGGTAAAGCCGGCACAACAATGTGAAATTAAGTCCAAATATGAACAATTAAATGAAATAATAATAGTTGTACCTTGGGCTTAACTAATTTGGTCTACCACTGCACGCATTACGAGTGTATGCTCAAACAGATGGATCGTTTATAGCCAAGTGTCTACTCGTAGATTGCCGCTTTTCCTGTGATGTCTGTAAACTGTAGAAAGTTAAATCTGTGCGACCCTTAACGCTTCAATACCCGAATTGGGCTTTTGCCACCGTCCGGACGCGATTTTCGGCAGACGCTGGCGTGTTGTTTGTATCGGAGCATGCTTATGTGGTAATCCATTTATTTTCTCATTTGAAATCAATTAAAATATTGTATCTTTCTTTTGAATTGTTTTCAAATTTTTGCAGGTTTTCTTTATGTTTTTAACGCTGGTTTGCCTCTCATTAATTTCCGCTTGTAAACAAGCAAATATTTCCTTTTCTGTTTCAACAGTTTTGTTTTGTTATCGCCTGCTCTGTTATTACATCGTAATTGATGAGGTAATGGCTCAGTGAAACCGTGGGGGGCTCCGAAAGAATTCTCCAACTTGCATTGATGCGCAATATAATAAACTCCTTTTTATACCCTTGCAGAGGGTATTATAATATTGTCCTGATATTGGTGAATTTGTTGGCACAGTCTATGTTGATGATGTCAAAGCCGAGCAGAAATTCATTGTTGTACCAGACGAAAAAATCGAATACGAATCGAATATTGGGCTTTGATTTCATGTCCAAGTTTTGCGTCACGATGGATGAAAAAGGGTACATGTTTGCGAAGACGGCGGCGCACAGTGGCAGAAACGGCTGATTTAGCGGCGATTTATTAATAACTTCTGCAAAAATGATGCTATCTTGGTACGGATAGTTTTGTTTTATAGATAAACTAGCTGAATACCCGGCGGCGCCCGGGTTCTTATGGTTCTTAAGAGAGCGATTATATTAAATCTAGTGCAGGCTGCATGTCGGCATAAACCTTTTTGAACCGTTCAATCTTTTTCTCTATATAAACGTCTTCATGATAATCTAAAATCATAAATATTTGGCAAATTTCGTTACTTTTTTGACCGTTTTGTTTATACCTCCTATTTACCCGTCTACAACTGCCGTCAATCAAATCTTCACAATAATCCAGGCTCAAATCAAAAATTTGCAAAATTTCGCAATATTTTGGACCGTGTAATTTACAGCTTCCATTCGGCAATGTTATTACTTTGCACTAAGGACTTCATGAATACTCATAAGGTTATTTTGCAAATTTCGCGATTTTCGGACCTTAGAAACCTTCTCGGGCAAGCGATGGCAATCGGATGAACGGTATAGTTTTTGAAATTTCGGAGTTTTATGACCATTTCCGGACCATTCTTTAATTTAGATACCTTCGCGGGCAAGCGTACAACCATTCCTCAAAGCTTCATCAAAATCGAACATTTTGCAAATTTCGCGGTTCTGGGACCATTTTCCGCCCATATCTTTTACTTAAAACCTTTCCGGGCAAGCGTCGAACCACTAACCAAAGATTTACAGAAATCGCAAATTTCTTCAACTTAGAAACCCTCCCGAGCAAGCGTTCAATTTATTCCCCAAAGTTTGATTGCAATCGGATGAATGGTATAATTTACCGAATTTCGCGATTATTGGACCTTAGAAACCTTCGCGGGCAAGCGTCTAACCATTGACCAAAATTTCATCGCAATCGGATGAACGGTATAGTTTTTGAATTATCGCGGTTTTTGGACTATTTCCCGCTCATTTCTTCATATCAGAATCCTTCAACGCGCAAGAGTCCAAACATTCTCCAAAGTTTTATAACAAACGAAATTTTGAAAATTTCGCGGTTTCTTCTACTTGGGAACCTTCCCATTTCACAGGCATGAGACATAGCCTATGATTCTTTCCTGATCGACATGAACTAACTGTAAAAAATTAGTGAAGATCGGTTCAGCGGTTTAGACGCCCATAAGGGACAAACATACCTTCACTTTTATATAGATGTATATATGAATAGATAAATACCGGGGTTATATCTGTCATAAAGGGGTTAACAAAAAACTTTTCATTCTTTTCGGTGCTGCTTGTAAAATATTTGTGGCCAGCACGCACTGTCTGTTAACATAATGTTAATATGTTAACATTAATGTTAATGCTCTGATTATTAACATAAGAAATGGCAATTTAGCACTTCTTCCACTGAGTAAAGGGTATATCGAAGTCGGTCACGGCCGATATTAACTTAAGTTCACGTCTTTTCTGTGCAGCTATTATTTTTCGGAGTTCATCTTCGGTAATATCTGGCAATTGTTGATTGGAGCTGATGATATATTATTACACAATGAAGAAATCATAAATTCTCAAAAAAAAACCATTTACGATTCTAAGCTGACGGAGTAAGCATGGTGACAATTTCCAGCTTGTCATGCACACACTGGTGGCCAAATTTCCCTTTAGCCAAATGACAAAGCAAATATGTTTTAGAGTCATTAATTGACATTAGCCAACCGTTTATATTCGAATTGGCCAATTGCTTAATTTGCGTATCTAGGCAAACGAACGACATGTTGTTGATGGAAGCTTTATTCTATACGGGACTGGCAGGTTGAAGTCAGTTTTCCCAATACCACAGACACAGCAGGAAGAGTAAAATGTGGCTGTTTGACCAGGGCCCGGCTTGGTCACTAATTCTCAACATGATAAGTAACATTCACTAGAGTAATTTCGCAGTTGGTCTAAGACTTACAGGCTTTGTTGTTCCACAAGTACAAACCTATATGAATGGAAGTACCATTTGTATCATTTGGAATGATGATTACGAGTTCCAGTTACAATCCGTAGCCAAAGAAGACTATGCCAACTTTGTGGGCTTCAAGATCAATAAGTTGGCCGATAGCTTTGAGCGAGATGTGGTTGATGTGAGAGCTAAAAAGAAGCAGCTTTATGAGCACGACTTGCCCTTTGATAATCTCCTGTTAAGGCTTACAATGTCCATAGAGATATCCCACTGCGAGGTAGGATTGGATGTAAATATGAATATACGATTCACATATGTTTCACAATGCCAGGTTTTCTTTGTATTTGGCCAAGACATAGTCCGCTTCGTGGATGCCTTTACAAGGGCATCCATGTACTCGATTTGGCGCTCGCTGCACAATAAGTTTGTGTTCTCCCTCGTCGACGGAAAACTTGAAAAAACTTGCTGCCGAAGCTACTTCTTTCAGGGTAATGCACATGGCAATACTATCGTCTCAATTACTAAACTCATCTTCCCTTCCCCAGATCAACCTAATATTCTGTATGTTGTGCAAAACAATGCAGATGCAACTATCTTTGATTTAAAGACCAATAAATATGTTGGACCAAGAGCAGAGCAGCCGGCTCAGCTGCAGTTGCTAGATCAATACAACGCAACTGATCAGAGTCTTAAGTTGGGCAGTTCGTTGTTTCCCGATAAGTTATGCGATTTGCAGGGGCGCGAATTGATAATCGCTGGTTTTGATTACAGGCCATACTCGGTTATAAAGCAAGTAAGTAGCGATCAGATTCAACTCGGTGGACAGATGAGCCAAGGAATACCCTCTTCTAGAACACCCACACCAATGCACGAGACATAGGAGTGGCAGCGGAGTCGGGTATGGCCGATGTATACATCGACGGGACTGAGACACGCGTCGTTTTGAGCTTTTGTGCACAATTTAACTGTACCGTGCAGATCGACACATGTGAGTACCTAAAAAAGCTCTTAGATAAAATTGAAATAAATAGCGAAAAGCTGAGTATATCTATATCTTTTTATAAAATTGATCTGCCAATTGAAAAAATGTCAAAATGTACAGCCTAATAGACCAGTATTTCTATGGAGCTATGGACCAAACCTATAAAAAATTTATGATTTTTATACTCTGGACCAAAGGTACACAGAGTATATTAAGTTTGTGCAAAAGTATGTAAAAGCCAGAAGGTAGTATCTCTTCTTGATCAGCATCAACAGCCGAGTCGATATAGCCAAGTCCGTCTGTCCGTCCATCTGTTTGTCCGTATGAACGCAAAGATCTCAGAGATGATAAGTCGCTTCGAGAAAAAGTTGTTGAGCGGTGAGCATCGTAACTCGTTACCAGATCATCCAAAACAAAAAGGAGGAAATGCGCTTAAAAGGCGATATATTTCCAAAAGCAGTCAAGAAACGGTTTTTTTTTGCGATTTTTTTTTTTCACAAAAAATTTTAGTAAATTTGTAGTAATAATATGTTAAAATAATATAGGGGAAGTTAACTTCGGCTCGGTCTAGGTTTTTATTCCCTTGCAGCCTTCATTGAAAACAAAAAAGTTTTTCTAGCTAATACATACTACCTTTCGAACCTTACTTTTCTATGGGAGCTACACTATATAGATGTCCGATTTCGACCATATTTAGTGGAATTATGAAAAAGCATAACAAACAAACGTGAACGTTATTTGGAGGCGATTACATTTAAGACAAAATAGTTTTCCACTAGAACTTCTTTTGACCGATCATTTACCGCTATACTATAGTCATTATTTTGACAAATTTGTATATACTACCTCAACCTTCTTTCTATGGAGCTACACATATAGATCCGATTCACCTTTATGACGAACAGATAACAAACAACAACGTTATTTGGAGTCGATTACATTTAAAACAAAATAGTTTTTCTCACTAGAACTTCTTTTTGACCGATCATTCGTACAGCAGCTATATGCTATAGTCATTAGATTTTGACAAAAATTTGTATAATACTACCATTCGAACCTTACTTTTCTATGGGAGCTACACTATATAGATGTCCGATTTCGACCATATTTAGTGGAATCATGAACAAGCATAACAAACAAACGTGAACGTTATTTGGAGGCGATTACATTTAAAACAAAATAGTTTTTCTCACTAGAACTTCTTTTTGACCGATCATTCGTACAGCAGCTATATGCTATAGTCATTCGATTTTGACAAAAATTTGTATAATTGTGCAAAGGGTATATAAAATAAGTATATGCCAATGATAAGGATAAGGATTCCATTAAAAAAAAACTGGTTTTTCTCACTAGAACTAGATTTTCGACCGATCGTTCCTATGACAGCTGTATGCTATAGTCATCCGATTTTGACAAAACTTTGTAGAACTGTGTGAAAGCATACCAACTAAATAAATGCCAATTTTAAGGACATTTGCATTGAAAACAAAAAAGTTTTTCTAACAAAGACTACTTTTCAGACACTATTTTTCTATGACATCTATACTATATAGATGTCTAATTTCGACCACACTTCGCGAGATCATGGGAAACCATAGCAAACTAAGAAATACGAAGGCTGGAGGCTTTTCTATTGAAAACAAAACAGTTTTTCTCACTAAAACTTGATTTTCGACTAATTGTTCCTATGACAGCTATATGCTAAGTCGTCCGATCGGGCCGGTTCCGACAAATGTGCAGAATATTTGTAACAAAAGACTTCGTGCAAAGTTTGGGGAGGATAGCTTTAAAGCTGACGGAGGAGATAGCATAGAAACAGATGGACAGAAGGACGGACAGGGCTAAGTCAACTCAGCTCGTCGTGCTGGTCAAGAATATATATACTTTATGTGGTCGGAGATGCTTTCTTCAATGCGTTACAAACATCCGGAAAATTTTAAAATACCCTCTGCAAGGGTATAATAAATTTTTAAAATTTTGGGAACTTGGGGGAGAAGTGAAATTTCTCACAAAAATGCAAATTTAGCATATCAAATTCAAATAATGGTATCTTAAGAACCAGAGCCAAACCTTGCTTTTGGACTTTCGAGATTGTTATTCAACTCAGTCTACGTAGAAATATTTTGAATAGGTTAATTAATGTGAATGCACAACCTAGCTCTAAAACCTGACGTGCTAAGGAAAAACGCACAATTTACTTTAGTTAAGCGCCCGAAAATACGTTGTGAAAGTTTGCTTTCTTTTCTGGTTAAGAAGTTGCCTTGAAAACTTGTGTAATTAAATGATTTTAATGATAACGAATATCAAATTTTCCCAGAAATTCGTACTGCATATATATTCAGACTACATGTGTATATGTATTCTTGATAAACACAACGATCTGAGTCGCTTGACCTTTGTCAGTTTTCACGCAATCGAGTTTTTGCTACTAAAAAGGAACCACCCGGATCAGATAGCTGTTGGCTATAGCTGCTAAGGGAACAATAGTTCGGCAAATTGGTCTTTGTGAGAACAACTTTTTTCTTTTCAATGTAAGCGTTCTTCATCTCGATATTGATTAATATTCAATGCTTTCATTTAGGTCTGTAAATTTTGGTCAAAATCGGGTAACTATATCTTATAGCTGCCGTAGGACCGATCGGTCGGAAAATGGGTCTTAGTGACAAATGACTTCTTATTTTAACAGTAGCATGCCCAAATTTGAACGTAAACAAAAAATGTTTACCACCTTTCTTAATTCACCAATTTCCGACTTCTATATAACTCTGTGTTGTACTCTGTGGGAGCGAGCTTTTTCAAGTGTATAAGAACTACCGCACCGACGAAGCTAGCTTTGCTTTCTCGTTATACACTTGAATAGGGTATTATTAATTTGCACAGAAGTTTGGAACGCATAGAATGAATCTTCTCCGACCACATGTAATGTAAATGTAAAATGGCTTCACACAGCCCCCAAAGGGCCATAGACGAGCTCCTCTCAATCTCTTGGCTTGTGTGCTTCTAATTTTCGTACAAGAGAAATGGACCTACAGTTTAACGCCGAATCCGAACGGCAGTTTTTGAGAGGCTTTTCATGACTAATTACTGCAAAGCTGGCGCCATCAGTAGTGAGGGTGACCGGGTGTGTAGGTTTTCCCTCAGTTTTGGAGCTACCGAGTTGAAATTTTGTCCAGAGTCATATTTTAGCTGCACACTAATGTTATGTCGGAACCGGATCGGATGGTTACTTCTTGTAGCTGTTATAGGAATTTTCTGGTTTAAGTGTATTAAAACTTCGGCACAGACGAAGTTAGCCTTGCTTCCTCGTTTTTATAATATTTCCACAGCTGACGCCGACGATTGGGGCACCATTTACACGAACATGACAGGGGACGGTGCATTGGGCATGATTATTAACCACAAGGCCGATATTACCATTGGTGCAATGTACTCATGGTACGACTCGTACACCTACCTCGACATGTCCATGTACCTCGTGCGATCGGGAGTTACCTGCCTGGTGCCAGCACCGCTGCGGCTGGCTAGCTGGTACCTGCCCTTACAGCCGTTTCAGGGATCGCTGTGGGCTGCCGTACTAGTTTGCCTGACCATCGAGACAGTGGGACTGGTCCTGGCTCACAGAAGCGAACAGGAGCTGTATTCTGCAAGGGCGAGCGCGCCTGAAGGCTGGTGGGGCAGTGCAAAGTTCGCGCTGACCACTACCTTTAAGCTTTTTATCTCGCAGTCGGGCAGCACCAATGTGCGATCTGTAACGGTGCGCGTGCTGCTGTTTGCCTGCTTTTTGAACGACATAATCATCACTAGCATATATGGAGGCGGGTTGGCCAGCATTTTGACAATACCCAGCTTGGAGGAGGCGGCTGACACTGTGGAACGCTTGCGTACCCACCATCTGCAGTGGGCGGCCAACTCAGTGGCATGGGTGTCTTCCCTTCGGGGCTCCGATGAAGTGAGTTTTCAGGTTTGCGGTTGCTTTCAACTCATAAATAACATTGCATATATGTGGCATGCTTTTCCGACAGCCACTGGTAAAGGATCTGTTGCAAAACTTTCACTTGTACAGCGACAAACAGCTACTCGGTTTGGCCCAGGAGGAGCGAGTCCGCATTGGCTTTGCGGTGGAACGTTTGCCTTTCGGTATGTGTTAGTTGAAAAACATGATGGTGCGCGGTTAACACTTTGCTGTCTTTCCCCTACTTGCAAGGTCACTTTGCCATTGGCGACTACTTGACCCCGCAGGCTATAGATCAGCTGATAATCATGCAGGACGATCTGTACTACCAGTACACGGTGGCATTCGTTCCCAGGCTGTGGCCGTTGCTGGATAAGTTCAATGCACTGATCTACCGCTGGCACTCATCCGGTCTCGACAAGTACTGGGAGTTTCGCATGGTCGCAGACAACCTCAACGTTCAGATTCAACAGCAGGTGGAGAGTACCATGTCCGGCAGCAGTCAGGAGGATATTGGGCCCGTCACACTGGGCATGTCGAATTTTGCAGGAATCATTGTGGTCTGGGTACTGGGAGTCAGTGTGGCCACACTGGTTTTTGTGGCCGAGTTGTTGGCGGCCAGGTTCAAATAGGCCAGCTGGCCAATTACACGCTTAAACCTTAGATTGCGAAATACATTCTCACACATGAAGTTATTGTCGGATTTATTTGCGCAAGATCTCGCCGACAATCATCAGATTTCACTTTAATACGCATGCCATGCCATAACTCCGGCTGATCTTAGAGACAGTGTCAAGTGCCGAAATGAAATGGAGACCGGCTTTAATGGCTGCTACTTTACTGCCGCAGAGAATCATCGCAGAGGGCTAACAGAGTGAAGCAGTCATAAAGTTTGCTGGTAGCCAAGTGCGGAAGTGGCGTGAAAATTCTCAGGGGTCGATGATTTATGCTGCGGCTGGCGCGAGCTTTAAGAGTTGTGGCCTGGCAACCACTGGAATACTGGGCAGTTGTTCAGTTGCATAATTAACGTTTAGCCAGTTTCAGTTATACACATCGTGTGTGTTAGGCAAATCAACAATCGATTTTCAGCTACAGCAACTGCAAAACTGCGTGTGAAGGATGGCGACGTCGAGTGAAATTCTCGCCCGAACTGGCATCTTAGTCATTCAATGTCGAATCACACTTCAGACTGAAAGGTTAATTGGTCGTACATACGTATGTTCGGCTTTCGGCTCATGACCATGTCGATTGAGTCTTGACTGGCATGCACAGCACGTTGTGATTTTGTCTAAGTTTCAGTGAAAGTGAAAATGCAGCATTCCTACAAAATGTGCATAGCCGTGCTGAAACATCATGTTATTTTCTAGCCACATGTGATATTTAATATTTGTATACCCTTGCAAAGAGCATTATAATTTTGGCCAGAAGTTTGCAACGCAAAGAAATATTCATTTCCGACCCCATAAACTATATATATATTTTTGATCAGAGTGACAAGCTGAGTTGATTTAGCGCTGCCCGTCTGCCTGTCTGTCCGTCTATCTACTGTCCGTCTGTCTGTCTGTACGTCTAAGTGTCTATTTCTACGCAAACTAGTCTCTCAGTTTTAAAGCAGTCGATCTGAAATTTCGAACGTAGTCTTCTTTTTACTGCACGCTGCTAATATGTCAAAACCGACAGGCTCGGATGACTGTATCTTATAGCGCCCATCGGAACGATCGGTCGAAAAACTTGTGCGTAAGTTGCAAAAATGCCAAAGCAGCAGGTGGGTTGTGAGTGGGTGGTGGTGGTAGAGAACTACCGTTGACCAAAACAGTGACCAAAAAAGTGAACGAAACAGTGGCCGAAACAATGACCAAAATAGTGACCGAACAGTTTCCAAAACTGTAACCGAAACAGTGACCGAAACAGCGACCAAAATAGTAACCGAAACAGTGACTAAAATAGTGAACGAAACAGTGTCCGAAACAATGACCAAAAGAGTGACTAAATTGTGAACGAACAATTACCAAAACTATAACCGAAATAGTGACCGAAACAGTGACCAGACAGTGACCAAGACAGTGACCGTAACAGTGACCGAACAGTTACCAAAACTGTAACCAAAACCGTGACCAAAACAATGACCGAAACTGTGACCAAACACTGACCAAAACATTGACCGAATCGGGCAATGATAGCATTGGTCAGAACACAATGACAATGAGTAGGCGACCCTTAAAGATCCTAGGATCGAGAGTAGTTCCGAAGAACTTACAAAACCTTCAAATGATTCAGAAGAATACGACGAATTTGCCACCAATATCTTACTTAATTTTGTAATATCTGCGCTTAAAAATCGTAGAACTATTAGGGTAACCTTATTTTAAAGCTAAGAAATAGTTTATTACTATGATTTCATAATTGTTCTAAAATCAATGTTGAATTCCTAAAAACAATGTCAATAAATGGTCATATTGGGAAGTTCAGCAACAATCTCTTTGGATAAAATGGAAAATTTAAAAAAATATATAGCACTATCTTCAACATAGATATTTGATGGGGAAAACAAAACAAAACAAAAACAAAATTACTTTATATTCATTTGCAAGTATTTTAAATTTAAGTCAGCCCTTGTAAAGAGCTTTGCTCGTTCCGGGTGTTCCACCCTTTTTATACCCTGTTCCCATCGAAAATAGGAAAATGGGGATCATGAAGTTGTGCAAAAGTATTTATCAGGTAGGAAACATTTGCGACCCTATAAAGCATATATATTCTTGATCAGCATCAACAGCCGAGTCGATTTAGCACTGTCCGTCTGTCCGCGTCGATCTCAGAGTCTATTAGAGATAGAGCCACAAATTTTTGCATGTAGGTAGGTGTATACCCGATTCAAATCGAGTTTGGTTCAGATTTGAAAAATTCGTCCCCCTCCCCCCTTTAAGCGCAAAAAACTGTCAGAGCCACAATTTTTAAGATAAACCTTCCAAACTTTACATTTATCAAGTAAGGCCCAATATCTATCTATTCTGAAAAGATAAATAAGATCGGAGAATAAACACCATGCCATGCGTTTGTGTGTATGTTGGAGTGTGTGTATGTGTGAGTGTGTGTGAATGTAAAGAAAAAACACACGAAATCAATGGAACAGGGTATTTTGTAGTCGGGGCACTCGACTGCAGCTCCCTTACTTGTTTACTTTTCTTGTTTACAACTAAATATAATAACAATTGCTCAAAAATATGAAAGCTATGACAGTCTTGATGTGGGATAAGCCGACAGCATTAAAGCCATTGACAAGAATGTAAAAACATTCGCAATAATATACAGTTGGTGGCCAATGGCGTTGATTCGTTAGCCAATCAGAACGAAGATCCAGCAGTGGCATCATTTGTGCGTCTTCTCTCAAGTGACATTATTTTTGGCAATGGATTCTTGAGGAAACCGAGATACGATCCTAAGACAAAGCATCCCATAAGAGAAAGCATAAGCCCACGTTGCTATGGCTTTCCAATTGGACACAATTTGTAATTGTGTATCAATTTTTTCAATTAATAATAATAATTATTTTCTTTTAATGAACAAATAAAAAGATTAAAGATATCTACATGAAGTTTTATCCACTATGGAATAAGTTAAGTGCGAAAGTACCTGAAACAAATTTATGAGTTTTGAGGAATTTTGTTCTTATATTCGGCTTAATTTACTCTCATAAGTGTTAGAACGGAAAATGCAACAAAAGTTAATTCTTGGATCAAGAAATTCGTTCTTGGATTAAGAATTTGTATTCTTACCGTACTTTTGCAGAAGCAGCAGAAATTTCTAAAAATGTGCAGAAGGTACGAACCTTTTATCTATAAAACTGTGGGAGAAATAGCGTTTATACTAAAATGCGGGGGTGGGAGAGGACGAGGCCAAAATTAATAATAAATTTGTTATACCTGCAAGTACATATAAGAAGCTTATGTTCCTTTCATGTCTAACCTGTATTTTTACCATCTCTGAGATGTGTGCACTCATACGGAGTGACAGACAGGAGGACGGACAGACTGACATGGCTATATCGACTCGGTTATTAATGCTGCTCAAGAATATATATATTTACTTCATGGGGTTGGAGATGCTTCCTTCTGACTGTTACATACTTTTGCACAAACTTAATAAACTCTGTGAACAGGGTACAAAAAGCACAAAAATTTTAGTGGTGGCTAACGAATAGGAAAAGGAAAGTCAACAATCAAGTAAACAACTGAACCACTGAGCATTTTGCACGAGTTGACCCACTTTGGAAAAAGAAATAAGTAAACATGTTCAAGACAAGAGCCAAGGGTTCGAGACGTTGACTATTAAGGACTCGCAAAATAAATAAGTTAGTAATTTGGAAATCTTCAGAATGTGAATTAAAACATTTCCAGAAGGATGAACAAGTCATTTGCAGACAGGAAAAAGATACCAACTACGAATTACTTATATTATAATCAAGATTTAAGGACAATAAGTATAGTTTTATAAGTTAACCATACTTTTTAGAACAGTATTTCTATTATTTTAGGTCATTTAGGTCACTCTTGAAAAATTTGTAATTTATAATAGAAAACTGTTCATTACCATTACCAAGTCGTTGCTGATTCATAACTAGTCCGAACTGAAGGGGAACACTTTCTGTTTTTGCTTTCAAAGTGTAAGTGCCTAAGTTTTCGACCACTTAGTAATACAAACTTTTTAATGTATTTCCGAAAATAAAAGCAATTATTCACTAGCTTAGGAAAACTTCGTCCATTGGTACAAAATCAGACTATAAAAGCTGGCTGTAATCTCTCAGAGAATTTAGAACAACTATTTGGTTTGCCTTTACAAAAAATGCAATATAAATACTTATATTTGCCTCTGTTGATGGGCATTGCTGTAGTTGCCTCAGACATCTACTTTTCTGAATATCTTCGACATTATCGTAAGTATAGCGTATAGCGAAAGTGTATTACGCAGCGATAATCGATCTCTGACGTCTGTCTTTACAGGTATTTGCAAAGGACCGGCCATGTATGGCAACTGCCGCAAAAATACTTTCATGTGGTACTTCGACGCCTCCGTAAACCTTTGCAAGCGGTTTGTCTATTCGACTTGCGGAGGAAATAAGAATCGTTTCTACACGAAAGTCGAGTGTGAAGCCTTTTGTAACCAAACTCAATAATCTAATTACGTCAGAAATCGAAATGCCAGTGTCGAATGTGGTCTACAAATTTGTCCAAGCCGTAGATTAAGGTTAATATATCAAAGCCGTATAAAAAATGTTTACTTATTTGCGATGGCTTACATTTTCACTGCTTTGGCAAAGTTGAATGCGCTGGGACAATAGCTCAGAGCACCTACAAGCATGTGCACTTATGTAGAGTAAGTGTAAGGGTGATGGGATTTTCCGATGGATGTGAGACATCTGCGGGCAGAAATGAAATTCCCGGCCAGGCGGCCAAGACTGGCAACCTGCAAGTATGCGCCTTGTAGTAAAAGACCGCCATGTAGGTACAAACCACAAGTGCTGCTTCGACTGCATTTACTTAACCTTACGTGCCTCGCGGCGACAATGCTTCAAATAAGAAATGAAAATGTTTCTTTGCACAACATCTGAGCGACAGCGACTAATTCAATTGGCGCTATGAGCATGAGCCGTCTAATAATTTTATAATACTAATTACGCGCATATGTGAAAGTGAAAGAGCGACAACGATTCGTTGACGGACTTAAAAATGCGAATTAATTATTTAATTGTGGAAAAGCGTATGCAGCGTGCATAAGTAAGCAGGTGCTCGAGCTTGCACCGTATCTTTGCCCGTGATAACGGGATCGACTGACGTATCCCATTTTGGAAGCGTTCCCTGTGTCTTGGGAACGTAAGTACAATCCCCCGTGCCACATACCCGCTGCGTAATTTCAATTCAATTGATAAAATTAATTAGTATTTGTAAGTGGCGGCACGTTATGACTTTCGATTGTTTGCTTGATTAATCGTTGGACAATTCAATTGCTCAATGGCCAGGTGTGTCAGTGAAATCGCGCGCAGAGTTTGCGGTCTCTACAGCATACTCTAGAGTCTAGACCCAAATAAATGAAACAGCTCAATCGACAATAGTTTTGTACCTCAGAGGGCACTGTGGACCACATTTGGCCAAAAGCGATTTGTTGGCAGTCGCATTAGTTTGGAAGATTATCGGCCCTGTTCCGAACCCCAAGTCAGTTTTCGTGTAAACGATTGCATTTAGAGTTTAAACTTAACAATGTAATATGAAAGGTGACAAGCCTTTCAACGGATACTAAATTACGTTTGACAAAAATCAAAATTGCTTAAGCAGCTGAAATTGATTGCTCAATGCCAAGTGAATTCTATTCATCAAAAAGAAAAGACCTGATCTAGTAGCCACAGACATTCTGCTTACTTTTCATATAAAGTTGTGAACTTTACATTAGAAAAAGCAACGTTTACACGAAAACCGACTGCGAATTCGGAACAGGGCCGTATATTGAGTAGCCTAATGAAGGTAGTGCTCATTTTACTAATCTACCCACCGAGCTTGAAAACGATCGGTACGCGATCTACTAAGCTCAACGGGTAAATTAAACGAAAAAATACTTTTCCAGTAGGAAATTGATAAAATGTCCTATCTAAACATTGGTTTAGTTGCCACAAAAGTTAGAATCAACTTGAGCAATCGTGAGGTTTTCATACTCCACAGGGGCCAGAACAACCTCACCACACAATGACATACAAACATAATTGCTCATTACTTAGTTTCGCGAAAGATGTAAAGCAAAAAGGCGACACAAATCGATACCAACATCAATCAAGTGTCCAGCTAGTGAAAAAAAACTATGTCGCTACAACAAAAGACGCGGACGAGCGCCTGCAAAAACTGGAGCTTTGTGGTAACTGCGAGAAAATGCGATTAAAGCCCCATCATTCATTCTTTTGCTTGACACTATGAGCCTATGTTTATACTTTATCATTACATACAAACATACTTAGTAGCACCAGCAGCAGCAACATAGCTTATCGACAGGCCACTGCGCATTGGGCGAAACTGACTTTTTTGTATATGGTCAAAATGTCTTTCCTTGAATGGGACTAGGCAAAAGACAGCACTTTTGATAGAATATTCGAGCAACTAAATAATAAGGATCTTCTGAAAGTTCTCCTAACAGTCCGAACCTGTTTTAAAACGGAAAAATATCCAACTCTAAATATCTAACCTAACCTGAGATATGGCTCTGAACTGATTATAAAAATATTTTTCTCCATATTAGCAAACCAATCCAAGTCGTAAGTTTATGTCTCAAATAATTGTATAGACTTGGCTCTGAATTACCTTGAAACCATTTGTATCTGGTTCCGAACCAAGCCGTAAGCGAATCGCTAACTCCAAACCGAAGCAAACCGAACCGCAAACCGAACCTTCGTCCCTTCGGAAAAGTTAAATCGAACCGAAAACAACAAATCGAAACGGTTCGACTACAAAATACCCTGTTCCCTTGACTACAAAATACCCTGTTCCCTTGATTTCGTGTGTTTTTTCTTTACATACACACACTCACACATACACACACTCCAACATACACACAAACGCATGACATGCGGCCGCGCGGGATAACTGACAATCCAAGACCCCCCTCTCTCCCACAAGCAAAATTGATTCATGTATAACTTCGGTGTTTATTGTCCGATCTAAGTGATCTTTTCAGAATAGATAGATATTGGGCCTTACTTGATATATGTAAAGTTTGGAAGGTCTATCCAAAAAATTGTGGCTCTGACAGTTTTTTGCGCTTAAAGGGAAGGGGGGACGGGGAGGAATTTTCCAAATCTGAAACAAACTCGTTTTGAATCGGGTATACACCTATCTACATGCATTTGTGGCTCTAGCTCTTATAGTCTCTGAGAAACACGCGTTCATACGGACAGACGGACGGACAGACGGACGGACGGACAGACGGACAGGGCTAAATCGACTCGGCTGTTGATGCTGATCAAGAATATATATACTTTATAGGGTCGCAAATGCTTCCTTCTACCTGTTACATACTTTTGCACAACTTCATGATCCCCCTTTTCCCATTTTCAATGGGAACAGGGTATAAATAGGTATGAGTGGGACTAACACTCACGGGGCCTTGATGTGAAACATGTTGTGTACAATAGGCTCTGCCTTTAACATTATTGTGGTTGTATGTTACTATAAACTCGATACTCAGTAATCGATAACAGTACTCTACACGAAATACTCAAAGCGATGCCAAGTACTGGATTCTCAGAATTCGATACTCATTACTCGACACTAAGTACTCGATACTAAGTACTCTATACTCAGAACTCGATTAGGCAGTGTTTGATTCTTAGTGCTTGATACTAAGTACTCGATACACAGTATTTGATCTCGATTCTAAGACTTCAATACTTAGTACTCAATCCAAAGATACTAATACTCAATACTTTGTATTTGGTACTCAGAAACCTACGCTAAGTACTCGATTCTAAGTACTCGATACCAAGTACTCGATACTCTGTATTTGATACTGAGTGCTCTCGACTCTAAGTACGTGATACTCTTTACTCGATACTCAGTACTCAATTCATAGTACTTAATACTAAGTACTCCCACTCCCCCTACACGACCACCTTAAAGCCCTAAACAATAACACCACAAAATATGTAAGTCAGCGTGACGCGTGACGCTTTTTTTATGTCTTGACAGCCCCAAAGGGCCGTCGGACACGATTTGTAGATCACATGGGAATATTCAAATATTATATAATTTACTGTCAAGTTCAATTTTATTTCGTAATCTGAAAAATATTACATATGAAATCATTTAAAAGCTTTGAAGTCGAATATCTTAAAAAGGCCGAGGCTATTGGGGACTTCATAAGTAACTCTGAACGTTTATCATGATTTTTTATTAAACTTTTCTGGCGATTTTAAG
Organism: Lordiphosa collinella; assembly: GCA_018904265.1. NCBI lineage: Eukaryota > Metazoa > Arthropoda > Insecta > Diptera > Drosophilidae > Lordiphosa > Lordiphosa collinella. Next base: position 149,762 of record JAEIFV010000530.1, read on the forward strand.
ACTCAGCTGCCCAAAACCGACCAGATAACAGAAGAAGTCGCTAGGCAGTAGGTCGCAGTTTTTTTGTCTATCATTTTTGTTGAACCGAACCGAAACTGTAGGTTCGGAACAGGTTCAGCTTTTGTTATTAAAGATGTTCGGTTCAAGGTTCGGTTCACAATAAATTAATAGTCGGAATTCCGGGTTCGAACCGGTTTGCAGCCCTGATCATAATATTTTCAATATTGGAGTTAAAATTCGAGGAAAATACACTTTAAGTAAGTTGTGACATTTTAAAAAACTGTTTGGAATAACATAGCTTTTTGTGACGAAATGTTCAATATTTTAAATTCAAACAAAAACCTGGGGATTAAGCCCGAAACCAGCGGACCGAACTTTTTGTTATATAATATTATGTCGGACACCTAGAATAACCAAACAAAATAGGGGAAAGTTAACTCCGTCTCAGCCGAAGTTTAGTATACCCTTCCAGCTTCCATTGAAAACAAAAAGTTTTTCTAAGACTACTTTTCGGACCTTACTTTTCTATAGGAGCTATACTATATACTCGTAGATATCCGATTTTGACCAAACGTAGTGGAACCATGGAAAAGCACAACCAACTATCAATTAAGAAATTTAGAGGCGATCCCATGTAAAACAAAAAAGTTTTTCTCACTAGAAAGTATTTTCCAACCGACCGTTCGTACTGCAGCTATATGCTATAGTCATCCGATTTAGACAAAACTTTGTAGAATTGTGGATAAAATAAGTATATGCCAATGTTAAGGACGTTTTTATTAAAAACAAAAAAGTAATAATTCCGGTTGGTGACCTTTGTGTTGTAACGAGCTGACCTCGAGCCGGCAAAAACAACATTGTAAAAACAAAAAAGTTTTTCCTCGCTAGAACTATTTTTTCGCTATATGCTATAGTCATCCGATTTCGAATGTTTGGAAAAAATACCTTTCCTGGAAGATTTAAGGAGAATTCGGGACTTTTCACCTTGGAAGGCTTTACGACTTGAGATTAGGCAAAATTAAGAAGGAACCTTGAGCAGAAATGCGATCTTGACACCTTTTTGGACTGCCTTACCTTCGTAAGTCCTAAAAAAAAGCTTTTCAAACAAACTTAAAAAAATTCGGTACGATATCCTTGAAAACAGGCTTTAAGGGTTAATATTGATGGAATTAAGAGCAATAGTACAAGTCCGAAAAATAGCATTATGAAAAGTTATTTATATACTTAAGGACGGGCTTTAAGAGTTGAGATTTGACGGTATTTCAGCCGATCCAAGAACAAAAATTGCGTTTTTGGCATTTCCGAAAATATCATTTTCTCGCAGATTTAGGGGAAGATCGGGATTTTTTTACTTACGCCTTCGCCTCTATTTCACAACATGAAAAATGAGTCGGCAAATTCAACTTAAAGAATGAGCTTGAAGTCTAGAGTGAATTCTTATGTGCGTACTTTCATATAAAAGGTCTTAGTCCAAACAATATTAAAAAGGAGATGGATTCTACCTTACGTAATTCTGCTCCCTCGTTTACAACAATAAAAGATTGGGTGGCTGAGTTTAAGCGAGGTCGTTTAAGCTGCAAAGATTAACATCGTAATGGGCGTCCAAATGAGGTGACCACTTCAGAAATGGTGGCCAAAATTAAAAAATGCGTCGTAAGTTAGCTGTATGTGTAGGCATTTCAAAAAGTGCTGTACATCGCATATTGACCAAAAAATTTGACATGAAAAAGATATGCGCAAGATGGGTGCCGCGTTTGCTGTTCCATCATGACAATGCGCCGGTTCACACCTCTGCCGTTGCAATGGCTAAAATTAATGAATTAAAATTTGAATTGCTACCTCACGCCCTTTATTCCCCAGACTTAGCTCTCTCTGATTATTTCTTATTTCCAAACTTAAAAAAATAGCTCGGAGGAAAAAGATTTGGCAACAATGAATAAGTGGAGTCCGAGGTTAATGCCTATTTTGAAGAGCTTCACAGTTCTTATTATAAAAAAGGTATCGAAGCTATTGAACATCGCTGGGAAAAGTGTATCGACCTAAAAGGATCCTATGTTGAAAAATAACAAACAAACAAAACATGATAAATTTTTGTGTTTCAGTAGTTAGGTCGGCTATTTCTGGGACGGCCCTCGTATGCGTATAGGGTTAGAAAAATTTATAATTAACTTGATCCGCCTGCAAGTATAAGAAAGGAAAAGGTGAAATTTGAACTTTCGCAAGCTGTGTACATTCGATTATCGATATTTTGTTTTTGTGCTCTTCGATTTTTGACTAATTTTTGCAAAATTTTGAGCATAACTGGTCACGAAACGTTGGTATATGGTTATGACATCGAAACCAAGGCCCAATTATCCCAATGGAAGCAGCCGGATGAGCCAAGAACGAAAAAAGCACGATCAAATGTGAAGGGTCTGCTCACTGTTTTCTTTGATTACAATAGTGTGGTGCAAAATGAGTTCCCGCCAAAAGGTCGTACAGTTAATAAGGAAGTAATGCAACGTTTGCGTGTAGCAATACGGCTCAAACGATCTGAATTGTGGAAAAACAAATCGTTGATTCTGCATCACGATAATGCACCAACTCACACATCAATTGATGAGATCAAGTCTGAATCGAAGAACGAGCTGATGGCCATACCGAAAAGCGCATTTCAGAAGTGCTTCGAGGATTGCAAAAAGCGTTGGCACACATCCGAGGGCAATTACTTTGAAGGGGACAGTATGGTTATTGATGAATAAATAAGTATGTTTCAAACAAATTCAAAATTCACCTTTTCCTTTGACCACACCTCGTATACTTTATGAGTCGGAAATATTTCCTTAAGGCTATTGCATACCGGTGCACAAACTTAATGTACTCTGTGTACCTTTGGTACAGAGTATAATAGTTCAAAAATACTAGAAACTTACTGACCCAGCCTAATAAATATCTCAATAGGAAATAATAGGGGCACGAGGTATATACTAAGCAGAAATGTTTTAGGAGTATAAAATAAATAAAGACATGATAATGCATTCCTCATTGAAACTACGAAAAGGCATAGCCAATTTGAATGCATTTCGAATTTATTTTGGTGCGACTTAAACGACATCATGGGAGATTATTCGGAAAACGTCCAAATTGTGAAAATTCTTTATTCTCAACACGGCTGTTTCGCGCACACTGGCGATTCTCAGGTACAGGCACCCGTCAGCGCAGCAAAGCAAATTGAATAACGTTGCCAACGGGGCAAATTGCACAGTTAGGTGTGCGCACTTATGAAAATTATCTTAGTTAGAATTTACTTTCCTGCTGTCCAGCGGAAATAGTTCATTTGCAATCCTAACGTTTGGTGCAGATCAGCTTGAACACTTCGAGAACCGCATGGTCACGTATTGAAAAGCGGTTACTCATAGCTACTAAGGGGAAGCTTACCTTTCTGGTCGCGAATGCACACAACGAAGAGTGCTTAGTGTCGCCCAGTGTAAGTGCTTCTTGCGATTTAGCTATTATGAAAGGAAACACTTGTAAGTGGCTCTGTAAACATTTCTGGTTGCTGTTGTCATTAAGACGATCGTAACGTTAAATGCCAACGACCGTTCAACTCGATTATGCTCGTCCGCACAAAATTTGGCCCGTGCGAAGACGGAGGAGGGTTGGAACATTACACAATTGCGGAATGTTTGCAGTGCCGTTGTTAGTGGTCAGGCGTTTGATGGAACTGGCGCGGATTCCCCCTCTGGGTCGATCCGCGCAGAAACCAAAAGTGAAACTTTGCCGCGGGACCTTCTTATCATGACTAGCTAACCAACTTGTCTTTGTTTCGCCCTGAGCTTTTGTAAAACTTATTTATTGCAGCGAGACAATTGGCCCGCAGCCGCGAGTCTAAATCTGGTGGAAAGATAAAGCGAGCAGCGTGCGAACTTTGCACAATGAACTTGGATCTCGTACAGCGGATGAAAGAGAAAATCGTAAGAAACTGAATCCCCGCAGCGGTGTCACTATTCAATTAAACAAGAATAAAAGGTGGAATGAACAAATTGAGACTAAACCAGTTCAAGTGCGCTTATCGCTTTGTTTTGGCTACCTCTACCTTCATTCCATTTGGAAAGGTGTGAAAAAACCTCAGAGTATTTGTAGATTTCTTCGTTCTGATTGTTAATTTAATAAGCAGCAATAATTCGGCTAGTTTACATACAAAGAGACTCACCTTATTGAGTTTGCGACGCAGTAGATGGGGCGCCCCTCCCGGTGGTTGGAGTGGCACAGCCGGCTCCGGTGTAACCTGTTGCACAGGGCGCGGTGGTTTCAGTGCCAACTTCTTAAGACTGGCAATCCGCTTGTCACACATCAAAGACACATCGTCAATGCGCTGTAGTACCTGTAAAATAAATCGACATAAATTGGTTGAGTATTGGGACTTTATATAATATGATGACACTCAGTATTAATTGATATGATTATTATCTTCTTCTTAATTGTCGGTTTAGAAGAAATTTTTTGATGCTTTACTAAAGAGACTAAGTTATATCATTGAAAGAGTTGGAATAATGCACCTGCAATTGCTTACCTCCGTAAGGAGCAAAACAAAACTGGACGGGCTAAGGCATAGATTTGATTTTTAACATAAATGCTAAGATGCTGCATATTGTATTTGTCAAACATAAGAGGGGACAAGATGCCTAATCAACCAAATAATAGTTGATGCAAAGTCAATATATATCGTATAGTCATTCGATGTAGATCAAACTTGTTAGAATTGTTTGATTGTTGAAAATTTTTATATGAGGATGCTACAATTGAACCCAAACAAACCTTTCCCACTTGCGACACATCGTTTGCTGATTCATCATGAATTATGCAGACTATTCGAATTATTTTATTATTATCCGTCCACAGTGGACCCCACAAACTGCGGTAGCCAGTTTCACAATTTAAGCTATTCTTGGGTCCAACTAAGTGTACCGTTTTTGTTTGGTGTAGAATACGATGGTCATTCAGTCAATCGCTTATTAACCTACATTTGATAAGTCTAAGCTTTTAAAAGCAAGTCTTAGAATTAGCATAAACACATCGAAAATCAAACGGTTTTAGACCTTAAATGCTTACAAAGAATGAGAATCACAGTAGCAAAGGGTCAGCTCGATTGCACATTCTGCTTCATTCTAGCAATTTGATTTGAAGAATTCACTCAATAGCTTTTTCCCCACATTGTTCGCCTTCAAATTCCAAAAAATATTTCTTGTACATGGAGAGAAAGTGTCAACATAGAAAATCATTGTACAAATTAAACAAGCAAGAATGTTCCAAATAACTAATACTGCAGACAATACCCAGTTTTGATATTGTAAAAGGTAAGTTCGCACATACAAAGCTGATCGTATTGTTCGGTATGTATTCTACAAAGTATTGTTGGCCAAACATTGCAGATCTTTGAAGTAATTTGTTGTTATTAAACTTTGCAAGATTGGACATTGCATTTCATCAACAGTGAGTCACAACAAATTAATCAAGAACTCATCTCATTTTAGAATATATCTAAGTGGTGGATCTATAAGACGCGAATGTGTATTCCCTTACAGAGGATACTTTGAAATTTTGTTACTGTTTGAAACTCATACAACATAGGTGCAAATAAACAATCCTGATCGGAACGACCCGTCGAGTCGATTAAGCCTGTAAATTTCCACATAAACTGGTCTCTCACTTATAAAGCTTTCGAACTACAATTTTTCAGTCCATTTTTTTATGGTAGCAATTTTTTATTGTCTTGCGTTCCGGCTGGTTTCGACAAAAGTGCAGTTTGTTTCAGATAACATGGAAACAGTTGGACGGACATACAAGAAAGCACTTGTACAGTAGTAGATAGAAATTAAGTTTTTTTAATATGTTTAATTGCAAATGGCAGGCAACCAAAAAGCTTTAAAATTCGAAGTTATTCCAATTGCATGCAATAAATCTTTTAGTCAATAAGTCTTAATAAATAACTTAATAGATAACTGTCATTTACACAAGCTAAATTAGTATACCGTTCACTTACGGTCCACAAAAAATTGCACACTACTCCAACACGACGACTTTGACAAAGGGTTTCACACTCACACAGCTGCCAAATATGCTTGCATGCAATTATAAAGCAGAATTTAGTGGCAATCTCGTGCGTTTTTCTTTGTTATTTGTTGAGAGAAAAACTTTTCATAGAAAGTAATCCATGCCCGGCATTGGGGAGACTCTGACTTGAGTCAAAGAGCTTGAGCCGACTGGAAAAAAGACAATTGAAATTATGCCCCACCACAAGTGATGAGGCTTTTTAGCGGACTGCTGATGAAAGGTTTGCCTGGTGTCAGAGCGTTTTCGAGACTTAAAGTGCATTTGGTTTGTCAGCGAGTCGACTGCAATTAATCATATTTGTCACAAGAGCAACACTTTTGTGATATCGTCGCATTTGAGGGAAATGCATCTTCAATTGTTGAAAGTTGGTGTTGTGAAAATAGTCTTAAAGGCGTGCAAAGACGATTTACCTAGTACGTACGTATGTGTGCACTTATGCGACGAAGTTCGTGCATTTTTCGTGGTTTTCTACTTCGAGGTTTGCTTCCTTGGATTTTGACTATTATTATTATTAATCGATTGCTGGCATCTTGCATAACAGACTCTGCTCTTGCTGGAGGATTACAGCCCAGCCAAGTGGCGATGTCATGACGTTTGACATTTTACGTAATTGCCGCCTTAAAAACGACCCCACTTGGTCTATTACCACTTTCACTTTCGCTTGGATCGGGTTTTCTGTCAACAATGCTGGCGCATCTTCAGCCTTCATCGGTGGGCGACAGGCGCAGGCTTCGATGGCACAGGCGGCAATGCTACTATTGTCAATTGACCAGTTTGCTAGTTATTCAACTTTTCGGGAAAGTCCATGGAACACGTGCAAATAACAACATGATGCAAATGCACCTAACGATGCGCCAACCATATGCAACATGCGTTTAACTGTACGAGGATGTATTTTTCCTGGCGCCTATGAAGTTAATTTATTGGGTTTGAGTATCTATGAATTGTACACGACGTTCGGCAGAGTTGAAAATGTACGAGGTTAAAACTCAATCAGATAGATAGATATTTCATTTAGAAATTGAAGTTTGCCAATAAATGTCTTGTTTTTAAGCTACACAAGATAAAACAAGTAAGAAAGTCGGTCAAGCCCGACTATAACATACTCTGTACCTGTGAAGTGCTGCCCATCACCATTGCGACCGGTGCTGCCCATAATTGTTTGTTTTCCTTATGACTCGACAACCGTTCATCCGATCTTTACCATTCCCTTGGCGGATCGATAAGTAATCCGGACTACTAAATATTTCTATTAAACTGTGGGAGTCGTTTTTTTTTTTTCAATTTGAGGGGACGTGGCAAAAATTGAAAATAATTATCTCTTATCATCTCTGAGATCTGTTTGTTCATACGGACAAACGGACGGGCGGACAGACTGACGGACGGACAGACGGATCAAGAATATATATTCTTTATAAGGTCGGAGATGTTTCCTTTTTCCTGCTACATACTTTTGAACAAACTTAATATACTCCGTGTACCTTTGGTAAAGAGTATAAAAACAATGATTGGACATTCACCTGTCTATCTGTCTGTCGTGGCAGGAGTGATTAACTAAATTCTCTTTAACAGAGCTGTCCTGGAAATCTCTAGAAAACTTACCATTAATGATTGCATTTCAATGTCATTTGTAATGCAAAGAGTACCAGATTTCAATTGGGTCATTTTGCAAATACTGACAAATAGTTTTATTTCGAAGTGCGGACGTTTATACACTGAGCAACAAAATCAACCTTTAACCTAAATTGAATATCTCTTTTTCGAGAAGATAGCAATCTTAAAATAACAAGATTGAAACAAGAAAGAAAGTCGGTCAAGCCCGACTATAACATACTCTGTTTCTGTGAAGTGCTGCCCATCACCGTTGCGACCGGTGCTGCCCATAACTGTTTGTTTTCCTTATAACTCAAATATCGTTCATCCGATCTTTAAAATTCCTCCAGCGAATCGATAAAGAGTCCAGAATACTAAATATGCCCAGAAGCTTCGAACCTTCTATCTATAAAACTGTGGGAGATATGACGTTTTTTCGATATTTCGGAGGCGAGAGGGGGCGTGGCCAAAATTGAAAATAAACTTAATCTGCCTGCAAGTATAAGAAACATATGTTCCATACATGTCAAACCTCTATGTCTTACCATCTCTGAGATCTGTTTGTTCATGTGGACAGACGGACGGACAGACGGACACTTTTGCACAAACTTAATATAATCTGTGTACCTCTGGTACAGAGTATAAAAACTTGTAATGAGTTTGGCTTATACTTCCCATTTAAGAGGGTACAACTACTACACAGAAAAACGAGAGCGTAAGTTAAAGTCGGTCCTGCCCGACTTCGATATACCCGTTACTCAGGGCAATTATATTTGAGATGTTTAATAGCCTTTCCTTAAGTTAATTAACAGAGCATTAACATTAATGTGACCATTTCAACATTATGTAAGCAAACATAACATGTAGCGCCAAAAAGTATGCAACGTTTTTATAACCTTTATAACTCTGCCATATATTATACGATCTTTATGCAAATTTCAGAGAAAATGGGCACATACACTACTCTGCAAAATAAGAGCTTGATATCTTCAACATTGTAGGAGTTATTCAACATTTTTTATTGTGGGGGCGGGAGGCGGCGTGGCCAAAATTTGAAATATACTTGTTCTGCGTAGGGACACTAGGAGTCCACATACAAAATTTGGTCGCTGTAGCAAGAAACGGGTATAAAAACGGCGAGATAAATTCAATCTTTTTATACCTTTGCAGAGGGTATTATAAAATTGTCCGCTTGTTTGTAACGCATAGAAGGAAGAATCTCCGACCACATAAAGTATATATATTCTTGATAAGCACGACGAGCTGAGTTGATTTAGCCCTGTCCGTCAGTCCGTCTGTTTCTAAGCTATCTCCTCCGTCAGTTTAAAAGCTATCCTCACCAAACCTTGCATCGGATGGCAATAGCATATAGCTGCCATAGGAACGATCGGTTGAAAAACTAGTCTTAAAGAGATTGTTTTTAATGGAAACGCCTCCAAAGTACGTATTACTTAGTTTACTATCCCTTCCCATGATTTCACAAAGCTTGGTCGAAATCGGATGACTATAGAAAAAGAAGTTCTAGTGAGAAAAACTTTTTGTTTTAAATGGGATCGCCTCCAAATTTCGTAATTAACAGTGTATTATGCTTTTCCATGATTTTACCAAGTTTAATCGAAATCAGACATCTCTATAGTTTAGATCCCATAGAAAAGTAATGTCCAAAAAGTATTCTTAGAAAAACTTTTTTGTTTTCAATGGAAGCTGCAAGGGTATACAAAACTTCGGCCGAGCCGAAGTTAACTTTCCCCTATTTTTATACCCTATTCCCATTGAAAATGGTAAAAGAAGAAGGAAGCCATTGCGACCCTATAAAGTATATATATTCTTGATCAGCATCAATAGCCGAGTCGATTTAGCCCTGTCCGTCTGTCCGTCCGTCTGTCCGTCCGTCTGTCCGTATGAACGCGTGTTTCTCAGAGACTATAAGAGCTAGAGCCACAAATTTTTGCATGTAGATAGGTGTATGCCCGATTCAAAACGAGTTTGTTTCAGATTTGGAACATTCCTCCCCCTCCCCCCCTTAAGCGCAAAAAACTGTCAGAAAAAAACGGTTAGACCTTCCAAACTTTACATGTATCAAGTAAGGCCCAATATCTATCTATTCTGAAAAGATCACTAAAATCGGACAATAAACACCGAAGTTATATACGAATCAATTTTGCTTGTGGGAGAGAGGGGGTCTTGCATTGTCAGTTATCGCGCGCGGCCGCAAGCCATGCGTTTGTGTGTATGTTGGAGTGTGTGAATGTGTGAGTGTGTGAATATGTGTATGAAAACACAAGAAGTCAAGGGAACAGGGTATTTTGTAGTCGGGGCACTCGACTACAGCTCCCTTACATGTTTTTTTTTTGGGATTACCGCGGGATAAATTTGATCTTTTCAGGATTGAAAAAAGTGGGATTAAATCAATCTTTTTTCGGATCTGCTTAAGAATATCTGAAATTACCCTGTTTTCAACCCTGTTTCGGATTGATTGGATCCCGTTTGGATTGATTTTTTTTAATTGTCTGCATAAAATCTATATATTAATCTAATCATACGAAAAATTGAAAAATCGCTTTAAAACACCCCAAGTATTTCAAGCGATTGTCGCCACCAGGCCACCCTTTCAGGAACAACCCGTCTCCGAGCTTCTGCTTCCTCAGCTCTCTTAACAGCTTCCTTTTTTGAGGTTCGCGACAAATCAGACTTTCGTTTTCCTAGTGCATTTCAGAAAATCATAAAAATTACATCTGTAGAATTAAAGAATCTTATTTCAATTTCATGCTTGCATTCAGATCAAGCTTAGTTTCAATTTTGGCCACTCCCCCACAATTTGGAAAAATCTCCAATAGTTTTATAGATGGAAGATTCGTATTTAGTAATCGCGATTATTTATCGATCCGCCAAAGAATTGATAAAGATCGGACGAACGATAATCTGAAACAAATTTGATTTGCGTATGGTATACACCTTAAAAAAATGAAAAAATTTTGTTGGTTCTATCTCTTAGAGTGTCTGAGATCGACGCGTTGATACGGATTTTTTCTTATTGAACAAGTAAGAAAGTCGGCCAAGCTGAACTATAATATACGCAGTGCCTGTGAAGTGCTGCCCATCACCTTTGCGACCGGAGCTGCCCATAATTGATCTTCACCATTTCTTAGGCGGATCGATAAATTATCCTGATTACTAAATATGTCCAGAAGGAACGAACTTTCTATCTATAAAACTGTGGGAGATATGAGGTTTTTTCAAATTTGATGGGGCGAGAGGGAACTTGGCAAAAATTGAAAATAAACTTGATCAGCCTGCAATGATAAGAAGCATATACTTGTCAAACCTCTATCACGTTCTATCTCTGAGATCTGTGAACCTCTGGAACAGTGTATAAAAATATAAACAAACTGCAAGCGATAAAAAACTGAGTACGAGACTCACATTGTTTGACGACAATAGAGAATGTGACCATTTTTATATGCACAAACGCAAACTGAAGGGACACTCAATTTTCTATTTCTTCCCAAACAATAATCGAAACATTTTTGATCTTGATTTTGAACTCAGTGGACGGCTTTACAAAAAAACGGCATTCAAAAGTTCGAAATCACATATGTAGGGAAAATTAACTTAATGAGCATTTTGTCAATTACTTTTCATTTTACCGGCCATCAAACGCTTTCGTTTTTGAGTTGCGAGAAACTGAATCAATTCCGTGTCCGAAAAGTTGCAGTAGAAGTGGAATTCAGAACATGTCTGTATTACCTTGACTATTTTTTTGACTTTTCAATTTTCACATTTAAATTTTTTAATTTCAAGTACGAGTCGTATCTGGAGTAACATCAAGTTGGAATATCAAGCATAACTCAATCTTACGAATTTCGAGCTTAATTTAATCTCGGGCAAACTTGCACCAAGCCAATTTCAAGATCAAATCGAATACAAATGTCGAGCTTAAATAAATGTCTAATCTTTCTGATTTGATCCTAATAATAGATCAAGTCGAGTTCAGATAACAAGTTAAAAACAATCCCGTGTATGTTTGAATTAAGCCTATATCGAGCTAAAATCCAGCTCTACTAAACTAAATTCCGAGATAAAAAAGTACGTACTCAAGTCAATCCTTTTCGTACTTGGATTGAGACAGAGTTGGTCGTGCGCTTCGAAAGTCAACAGCATTCCATAAGGAATCTTGATGCGGTTTCAATTTTTTTGGCTCAATGTAATACCAGAATCGTATTTTCTGTTCCCAAAGCTTGCACAGAAAATTCATAAAAACTAGGAACAAATCTTGGAATCAATAAAGACAGATTAAATTTGGAATTTAAGACTTTTTTGTGTGAAATTTTAAAATAGTTACAAAAGCCAAACCGTTTCTGAATGTGCAATCAGCTTTCCTGTGCTCATCGGATATTCTGTGAAAATTCTAAATACTACTACCCAGGCCAACAAAATGACCAACTTTGGAAGCTGCAGCCCAGTCGATATGAAATTATGATAATTTAATGTTTACTGTTTCCAAAACCGTTCTCGGTTTAGCTTCATATAACGCAAATAAATTCTCATAAGGCATGAGTTGGGCTATATGCTAAGATTTTTTCAGTACAAGTCCTGAAAACTACACTGGCTTAGAGGGGCTGATTAATTTTGTGAAAATTGACTTAAGTCGAGAATACTCTGACTTCAGAGGATTTTCTAGGCACTTTCTGCGATTCTTATAGAGCGCTTTTGATATTTTAAAGAAGCATTGATATGCGCTCTGTCGTATTTAGCTCATAAAATAAGACATTTATGAATATTGTGGTCTCCAAATATTCAAGAGAAAAAATACCACAAATCCTTTTGGTTGGATTGTGTGTGTTATTATTGATACAACATATTTCCAATACTGCTTTTTTCGACACAAGGAAATGCAAGGTTATTCATCCTAAAGTTTAACCAGTTCCGAAACTTCCGTTGACCTCTGTCAGGCCGCTAACGCCATCGTAAACAGGTAAACGTTATTTGGCAATATTGAATGCGCTTTCCTCTCTTGCTGTGTGTACTTGCCAACCATCTTGGTTGTGTATAAATTGCATATGCGCTGGGATAATTAAGCTTACATAGTTACAGCGGAGCCAAAGTTGATGTCTTGAACGCTATCGCAAGAAATTTGCTGGTCGGAATTTTGTTGCCCCCCAACTTCAACATTCGAATCCTTGGAATGTCTACATTGGCTTAGATTGACATGATGAGTTCTGAGCTTTGATTGAATAAAACGGAGTATTATAAATTAGAAGATTTCTATCATGTTAAAAAAGTATGACTTGCTATATTAAATTAAGTGTTATGGATTTGGCAACCAAGTGGATCAATTTCTGGCCTTGCCTCTCCCGCCAACGCAGTCTACTTAGTTAATAGTCCATTGGCCCGTTACGCCACTGTTGGTGATTGCATCCGAATAATTTTTATAATAGCGATTCTTCACCATCGCAAGGATATCCAGTTCTGCAGCTTGCCAAACGTGCTTAGAGAGCTATGAAAGCTGCCGAGCGCACATGACCGAAATAGGTCAGGTTCATTACCTATCCATACTCACAAATCCAGAGGAGATCCAGGTGACGACCATGGGTAAACGGGTTTGATTGACCCATTTTGTACTGGCTCAAGCGGTTAACTTCTTCTGAATACATTGTGAGCCAAAAAATAACCAGATTTTTGTTTTGGTTATGAATATGGGTCACTGGGGGCAGGTAGAATCGAGTTCTGACCGAGATTACAATCAGTAGTTAATATTTAATATGCGAAAGCAGAGAATGAGTACTGAGGTAATGCAAGAAATTTGTGTGCCAATTGAGTTACTAGAAGCCAGCAAATTCTTTCGAGGAAGTTAACATTGCAAGACCTTAAAGCAGAAGCATGTGTGAAATTTGTAATTATTACATCTGAAATGAAACTTGTATGTTGCATTTTTCCATATCAAATCAATTATATAATGCAGAAGTGGCACCAATGTTGTGGAGATTCTAGAAACTAGTTTTCTAGATTTCTTTCTGTGGCAGTAAACAAAGTTGTTCCTCACATTGCATTCCCTATTGGAAAAAGTCTGTCGTTCATGTTGTACGCAGCACATGTTAATCGCTTCAACTTGACTCTGGAACATGTTGTGCGACAAGCTCGATGTTCGAAATGAACTTTGACGGTTTGGTTTGACTGCAGTTGTTTTGGTTTAATGATTAACAAAAAAGTTGCAACTCAACATAGAAACGTATGGTGTATTATTTGTACTACCATAAATGTAAATTAATCAAGTCAGAAATTAAGTTGCTGGGAACGTTTTTGAAAAATCGCTAAAAACTTCAATTTACTAAAATAAAAAAATTGACTCAAATAAAATTGTACAAATTTTAAATTTGATAATTTTTCATATGAGTTTGGTTGTTCAAGATATACCAAGTTTATGCCATGCTCATTTGGCAAAATTATTTCATTAAATGGGTCCAAAAGTGCTTGCGTAAACACTATTTCATGAATTCAACTAGAACACGAACGTTGACTGTGAATTAGTTTTCAATTCATGATGAGGTGCAGCCAACTTAACGTTCCGTTGGTGCTGCCAAATCTGGGCATTTTGTTAATTTAAAAGAAGCTGCATAAACAGGATTAAATTATATACTGCAATTTAAAGTAATCCTGAATTTTATAGCATACGCGTGGTAATACAAATGTTCGCCTTTATACCCGTTACTCGTAATGTCAAAAGGGCACAGTAAGTTACATACAAATATAAGTAACATGCAGAAGAATGCATAAATGTTTTTCTCTATCTTTTTATACCAGTTACTCGTAGAGTAAAAAGGGTATTAGACAAAGTGGTTGTTAGCCACAGTCAAGGTCGAGGATTAATTATAATTCAGTAATCATCAGAAAATCAACAAAGACTACATGTGAACAGCTGCAGTGCACAGTGGGCGATTAGGCCACTAGAAAATAGATATCTTCAGTCGGGGTTTTTTACTGCTTAGAAATAAATCATAGAATTTTTAAGAAAAATAATTTTTTTTTTTAATAATTTTTTTAATTAAAATTTTTTTTTTATTAAATTTTTTTTATTTTAATTTTTTTTTCAACTTTATTAATCAGATTTTATAAATCAATAATATCTAGAAATCGATAAAATATTATTCGGAATCAGAGTCAGGCATATCCAGATACTTCATTGAAAGCAAGCTCTAAACATCCTCTCCCATAATAATATTTTTTGCAGACGAAATTGCATTTCTTCCTTCTTAGCTTCTGCTGAATACTTCTTTTATTTTGTTCAACAATATCCTTGTCAGCACCATGTGGAGACTTAATAATCACTTCTCTTGTCCGTCCTACACTTGAGTATGGTTCATGTGTGTGGTCTCCGCAATATATGACCCATCAAGATAGAATAGAATCTGTGCAAAAGCAATTCTTATTGTTTGCCCTTCGGGGCTTGAACTGGAATCCTGAGGTCCGTTTACCAGCTTACTCTAGTAGACTACTTTTAATTAATCTTCCTTCCTTACTTAACCGTAGAGTTATACTTGGTGTAATCTTCATACATAGACTAATTAATGGCGAAATCGACTCATCGGAGTTGGTTAGCCAAATCAATCTTAATGTTCCTTGTAGACTGTCCCGTAACTTTGTCCCCTTATCTCTGAAACATTGTACTACTAACTTTGCCTTGCATGATCCGTTTCGTGTCCTCTGTGCTGATTACAACAAACTCTACCGCTTAATCAATTCGGAACTTTCTCTTCCTGCTTTGAAAACCTCTATTTTAAATTATTTGTCCCGTACTTAACATTATTTTGTACTTTTCGATCCGGTTTTCGTGTCGCACGTTGGCGGCTGCGCCTCTCGGTCGGTTGGGCGGGAGGTGGGCTGCTATTTTGCCTGGGGTTCGCGCGTAACAGGCTTCGGCTTGGTATCGTAAGGGCCACTTGAACGTACTGTGCATTGTACGTCAACGTCCATATTATATTCTAATAGGTTTCCATTAATAGACAAGGTCTTCACCAAATTTAGATTGTTCATATTTTTGGGAATTGCGTTACAGATTCCGCATGATTGTGAAGAGGATTCCGATATGACACTGAACGTTTTGCCATCAAACAGGGTCATATGAAATTGGTGATCAAATCTAAAGGTACTCACTAACTAATGTCGGTACAATATTTAATATTTGGCTCTTAATGTTTTCAATTTCTCTGCGAGTCAAGTCTGCCGTTTCTTTCTCGAAAAGTTTTTTGATTGATCGACAATATTGAGTAAAGGAATGTCGCTTATTTTTCCATACAAATTGAAAATAAATATCGGTCTATTATGTCTCCATCGAAGTCATCAAATTTTGAGCTATATGTAGAATGGCCGCTGCTGCCATCACAATCCTATTTGTAGGTAGCAGGTAATTAGTTATTAATATTATTTTCAATTTGGTTTTACTTTCTGGGTGTCCTTCATTAATCCTAGCAATAGAATTGTCCACTTAGCTTTGTAGTGGTACTTCAGCGAAATGATTAGTGACCGTGAGACACTAGGATTTCATTTTTTTCCGCACAATGCAGTATATCGTGGCATGGATATATATCGGCGTTTTGGCCTTAAGCCTTCTAGTAAAATTTTGCAGCTTTTTACCAATCTCTCACTGCTCCTCCTGAGTATAAAGTTTTTGAGAACAGTAACCATTACCCAGCTTTCCATGGTGGAAATATTCTTGGTTGGGACCGCTTTTTCGTGTCATTCTAAAAAAGTGTCCGTTCCATAATTTGAAGGGTAGCAGGTATTAGCAGTTCATATTGGACATTTTGGACGCACAACGATTCACACTTACAGATAAAATAAGAGTTAAACTGAATCAAGGTGAATCTGGTAAGCTCTACTCCACGAAAGACAGGTGTGCGCTACTGCGGCTCGTTGTTAATACACTTAATTACAACACTGATTTTCTATGTAAAACATACCATGAAGTTAATAAAAAACCAAACTTTTAATAAAATAATTAAAGATCGTACATTTTCCAAGCTATCGATATCAAGGCTCACAACAAAGAAACAATTTAGAAAAGAGCTTGCTGAAACAAATGTTGTGTTTGACAGCTTACAGCTGATGATCAGCTGATCAGAGAGCTTATATAAAACCGCCAAAAATCTAATCAAATTATCTGTTATCGATTTGTGAAAAAAATCAACGCTTTTTATACCCTGTTCCCATTGAAAATAGGAAAAGGGGGATCATGAAGTTGTGCAAAAGTATGTAACAGATAAAAGGAAGCATTTGCGACCCTATAAAGTACATATATTCTTGATCAGCATCAACAGCCGAGTCGATTTAGCCATGTCCGTCTGTCCGTCTGTGAACGCGTGTTTCTCAGAGACTATAAGAGCTAGAGCTAGAGCCACAAATACACACACCCACTCTTATATATGCACACATATAACTTCGTTGTTTTTTGTCAGAACTTATTGATCTTTTCAGAATATATAGATATTGGGCCTTAATTGATATATATAAAGTTTGGAAGGTCTACTGTGGCTCTGACAGTTTTTTGCGCTTAAAGGGGGGAGGGGGAGAAATTTTTCCAAATCTGAAACAAACTCGATTTGAATCGGGTATACAACTACCTACATTTGTGGCTCTTTCTCTTATAGTCTCTGAGATCGACGCGTTCATACGGACAGACGGACGGACATGGCTAATACGACTCGGCAGTTGATGCTGATCACGAATATATATACTTTATAGGGTCGCAAATGCTTCCTTCTACCTGATACATACTTTTGCACAACTTCATGATCCCCTTTTCCCATTTTCAATGGGAACAAGATATAAAAATAGGGGAAAGTCAACATCGGCTCGGCCGAAGCTTTGTATACCCTTGCAGTTTGTTTTTCTAAATAAGACTACTTTTCGAACCTTACTTTCTATGGGAGCTATACTATGTAGATGTCGATTTCGACCAAATTAAGTGGAGTCATGGAAAAGAATAAAAAACTAACATGTATATGTTTTGAACGCGATTCCATTTAAAAAAAAAAAGTGTTTCTCACTAGAACTTCTTTTTCGACCGATCATTCATACTGCAGCTATATGCTATAGTCATCCGATTTCGCCAAAACTTTGTAGAACTGTGTAAAAGTAAATAAAATAAACATGTGCCAACGTAAGGGACGTCTCTATTGAAAACGATAGTTCCTATGGCAGCTATATGCTATAGTCATCCGATTTTGACCAAACATTGTAGAATTGTGTGGGAGCATATAAAACAACTACAAGCCAATTTTGAGGACATTTCCATTAAAAACAAAAAAAAAATTCTAACTAAGACTACTTTTCTGACGCAACTCTATGACAGCTATACTATATAGGTGTCCGATTTCGAACAAATTTGTGGTATCATGGAGAAGCACAGTATGAAATACAAAGTTTGGTGCCGTTTCCATTGAAAACAAAAAGTTTTTCTCACTAAAACTAGTTTTTCGACCGATCGTTTCTATGACAGCTATTTGCTGTAGTCATCCAATCCGGCCGGTTCCGACAAATGTGCAGCGTATATGTACCATAAGACTTCGTGCAAAGTTTGGTGAGGATGGCTTTAAAACTGACGGAGGAGATAGCATAGAAACAGACAGACGGACGGACGGACAAAGCTAAATCAACTCAGCTCGTCGTGCTGATCAAGAATATATACTTTATGTGGTCGGAGATGCTTCCTTCAATGCGTTACAAACATCCGGACAGTTTTATAATACACTCTGCAATGATATAAAAACGACCCGGAGAACTAAAACTTGAGAATTGCAAGAGCGCAAAGAGCGCAAAATTGCTTCTTATTTTTGTAGGGTAGCCGAAATTTTCAAGTTGCAATTACAAGGGTATACAAAAGTCGTGAAAATGTATGTGAGAGTCAGAAGGAAACATCTCTGCCCACATAAAGTATGTATATATCGCTCACTTATTCAACACTGTCATAACTCAAAAACACGATTTTTGAGTTAATGATGCAGAACTATTCCCGATTTCGTGTTCTATATTGTGTTACAATTTCATATCGGTATCTTTTATAGTCACCGAGTGAGATGGGAGTATGTCAGTATATCATTTTACAGGTTCATTTTCATGTTCCAGCAAAAGCAACATATCTCAGTTTTGCTGCAAAATATATAGTCCAATGATACTTCGGAATTTAGTTACATCATATTTTCGAATCTTTTTAATGAACATTTCAAACAAAAAATATCATACTAGATTCACTCAAAACTAAATGAACTATTTTCGCTAGGTAAAATCCTTTGCGAACTTAAGACGCGATTTTCACAAAATGGATTATTTTGAGTTATGACAGTGTTGAAGTAAGTGAGCAAAATATTCGATATAGCCATGTCCGTCCGTCTGTATGAACACCTAGATCTCAGAGAACACCTAGAGCTAGAGCAACCAAATTTCATATGTAGACTAGTATTGTCTGCAGACAGATCAAGTTCGCTACAAATTTTGGCCACACCACCTACCGCTCGTGCAACAGAAAATGTAAAGGAATTCATACAAATTTTAAGATATCGAGCTTATATTTGTACCAAATATATATAATCTTTAAAATTGGCAAAGATATAAAGGTTATAAAAATGTTGCATACTTTTCAGAGTATCACGCGCTATTTGCTAACATAATGTTGTTATACTATAATTACAAAATTGTTAGTGCTGAGTTAATTAAGATAAGAAAAGGCTATAAAACATTAAGTCCACTGAGGAACAGAACGTTTTTTATGCAAATTCAATTATTTTGCTTCAATTATTGAATAAATTTAATAAAAACAAGTAAGAAAGTCGATCAAGCCCGACTATAATATACTCTGCACCTCCAAAAGTTTGTGTTAAGGTCTGCGAAGAGCTGCCTATACTTTATAGGATCGGAGTTGCTTCCATCTGGCAGTTACATACTTTTGCACAAACCTAATATACTCTGTGTATCTTTGGTACAGATTGAAAAAATAGAGTTAAGTAACTACTATTGCAGTTCGTAAAATTTATGAAATGAAGGTTTTAAATGCTTTTAATTTTCGCCTTAAACAATGCTAGTTAAGTGATTAATCACAATGACCAAAAAATGGCGCAACAGTAAGACTTTCTGCATCTCTCATACTTAAAACAAATCTGGTTGAAACAAGAATTAAGAATTAATTTTCCTAGCCGAACAATTGTGTCTCAATAACGCCAAGCGATAACTATCACTCTCGTCATCCAGTTGGACACGTAAAATGTTGTTCAGGCATCAAAAGTATTACAGTCGCTTAACCCATATTTGTCGCGGCCACAACGGGTGGACACTTGTCGGCCGGAATGTCAGCGGCCGCACTCGATGTTGTAATTCGCTATTGCGAGCCGTCTGGATGAAATAATTTCATGTATTGCCAAAGCAATGACTACTGACCCCTGCAAAATGCAGCGCAAACTGCATCGTTTATGTCGAGGCAAACGCAGACAACTCAGAATTTGCCGCAGAAAATGACTTGAATGGCATCTCGCAAGTATTGTGCGAAGCAAAGCCGTTGTTGTTGCTGCCGCGACTCTCTCTCTCTTTTTCACTACAGTTAGATAACTGGCATTTGAAATTGGAATGAAGCTTCTATGTTAAAATGAGCAGTCATAATCAGAAGTGGTTAATACTTTTAAATGCTTTAAATCAACCGGTTCGTCCAGTGATAATCTGACTTTCTATAAGCATTTCCCAGCATGAGGAGCGGGCGATCTCAGGTGAAAAAGAATCGTACTATCGAACTTGCTGACTTGCCCAGGAGTTATCATGTTTCTGCAGTCTTCAATAGTGCTTCTTTTTTCAATGTCTTCAAATTGTGGGAGTTCATTTGTAGGCGGGAGTTCATTTGTAGGTGTATCTATGTTGCATTTCTTTTTCATAGAATGTATTTCTGAAATGATTAAATTTAGTGATGGATATGTGTCAGCTTTCAAAGTTTTTGAGGCTTGTTCAAAGTGTTTGAAAATGTGTGTTATTGCTTTAATATTATTTAAATTTAAATCGAAATTTCTGCCCAGCTGGTTTCTATTGAACGCAATTTATATCGAGAGCGTAAGTTAAAGTCGGTCCTGCCCGACTTCGATATACCCGTTACTCAGGGAAATTAATGTTGAGTAGCCTTCCCTTATGTTAATTAACAAAGCATTAACATTAATAAGAACATTTCAACATAATGATGTAAGTAAACAGAGCATGTGGCGAAAAAAAAGTATGCAACATTTTTTATAATTCCTGTAATTGTTCCATTTTGTATCCGATATTTATGAAACAAAAAAATGAGCTTGATATCTTTAAAATTGGAGGAGTTATTCAACAATTTTTATTGTAGGGACGGAAGGGGGCGTGGCCAAGATTTGAAATAAACTTGATCTGCGTAGGGACAACAGGAGTCTACATACAAAATTTGGTGGCTCTAGCTCTTATAGTCTCCGAGATCTAGGTGTTCATACAGACAGACGGACATGGCTATATCGACTCAGCTGTTGATGCTGATCAAGAATATATATACTTTATGGGGTCGGAGATGCTTCTTTATGTCTGTTACATACATTTGCACGACTTTAGTTTTTATTCTACGACTACATTTTTACTCTACGAGTAACGGGTATAAAAGGGAGTGTTTCAACGGGTAGGACAGAAGCTCTTAAGGGGTTAGGGGTAGTTAGATTTAAAAATAAAATTGATTTTTTTTAATTTGCATTTTCATAATGCACATATATTTAAGTACACAGAAAATTTAAGTCACTCCTTCAATTATTTTCAAAGTTATACGCATATTTGTAAAAACGTATCAGTCCAATTTAGAGTGCTGCTAAAACTTTAATCGCGTTTTTCTCAAAACTGTGATTTTAAAGTCGGTGACCACTCTCATTCAAGAACGGCTCGGTGGATTTGAATGAAATTTTTTATAATTTGTGTCTGTGAATTTGGGTAATTTCTGTGGTTTCTTTCTGTGGTTTCTTTCATGATAATTTAAAAAAACAAAAAAAATTCTGAGACCAGCATTTTGGTGATTTAAAAAATAATAATGGAAAGAAGCTAACTTCGGCCCGGCCGAAGTTTATATACCCTTGAAGCTCATACAAATTTTCAGGACGCCTACTAAGACTGTTTTTCAAACCTAATTTTTTTATGGCAGCTGTACTATACAGTCTTCCCGCTAGGACCAAAAACGAAATCATGAAAAGTCATAAAAACGTATAAATAAGAAGTCTGATACGGATTCTATTCAAAACAAAAAAGGTTTTCTCACTAAAACTAGTTTTTCAACCGATCGTTTCTATGGCAGTTATATGCTATAGTCATCCGATCCTCCCGGTTCCGACAAATGTGCAGCGTATTTCTACCAAAGGACTTCGTGCAAAGTTTGGTAAAGATAGCTTTAAAACTGACGGAGGAAATCGCATTGAAACAGACGGACATGGCTAAATAAACTCAGCTCGTCATACTGATCAAGAATATATATACTTTATGGTCGGAAATGCTTCCTTTTATGCGTAACAAACATCCGGACAATTTTAATATGACCTCTTCAAGGGTATAAAAAGCTTCGATCAAAGACTAGATTAACTACACAAGGCAAAAAACATTCGACTTTTTCCAGTATCTTGAATGGATGGTAGTGATTCTAGATGATTTTCATGTGCTAAGCGTTTTCTGAAATTGTCCATCACGTCGAGAACTTTTAGTAATTTGAGCGTAGTTGCCAAAAGTGCCTATTTTGACCCTTTTTAGGACCGTTTTTCGGGGAATCTGTTCTATTGTTTGGACTCTCTTTGATACCATCGGAAAGTACCACTCCTTAGCTTTAAAATGAAAAATTCCTAACAATTCTGCAATTTTTGTCAATGGAGAAATACCTCTTTTAGCTCTTGTGTAGGAATCCAAAAATATTCTATTTATTGCTGGTGCCCCAAAGTATGCAATGGGTGGTAGAGACTCTAATATGTATTCGTTGTTGTAATAAACCAGCAACAAAATTCTAAAGAAAACCTCCAGTTAATGCTTAAAGAGAGACGATTACAATAAATTTCATAAACGAAGGCCAAAAAGGTTCAAAGGTGTTGCTGGTTCATTACAAATGAATAGCCTTCTTTACTGTTTTTAGAAACGAAAACATATTAGAGTCTCTACCACCCATTGCATATTTACGGGCACCAGCAATAA
The DNA here is from genome assembly GCA_018904265.1 of Lordiphosa collinella. Lineage (NCBI taxonomy): Eukaryota > Metazoa > Arthropoda > Insecta > Diptera > Drosophilidae > Lordiphosa > Lordiphosa collinella. The sequence goes on from JAEIFV010000530.1 coordinate 172,646, forward strand.
AAAGGATATTTTTGGATTCTTACACAAGCGCTAAAAGAGGTATATCTTCATTTAAAAAAAATCGCAGAATTGTTTGGGATGGTTCATTTCAAAGCTACGGAGTGGTACTTTCCGATGGTATCAAAGAGAGGAGCAAATTAATCTCGAACAAGGTTAAAGTGATCCTGCTTTGGGATTAAATTGAGCTCGAATTTGTTGATCAATTTAATCTTTGTGAGGTTTTTTTTTTTTAAATGGCTTGTCTATTTGACAAGCCCCAAGGCTTGTCACGTTGTCACAGCCCCAAAGGGCCAAAGCCGAGCTTCTCTCAATCTCTTGGCTTGTGCGCTTCTAATTTTCGCACAAGAGAAAGGGACCTACAGTTTAACGCAGAATCCGAACGGCAGCTTGATAAGCTTTTCATGGCTAATTACTACAAAGCTGGCGCCATCAGCAGAGAGGCGTGACCGGGTGTAAAGTTTATTCAAAGAAAAAACTTTTCATTAGATGTTCCGAGGGGGGATCGAACCCACGACCTCTTGCACAGCGGTCGCGCACAGTAGCCGCTGAGCCACCCGGCTCGGTTACCGCTGGATAATTTTGATCTTTTCAGGATTGAAAAAAGTGGAATCAAATCAATCTTTCTTAGGATCGGCTTAAGAATATCCGGGATTACACTGGTTTTTTTTTTTTTGAGTGTAGGCAGTTTTTAACGACCCATTCCGTTGCAAGCTTACAAACTTTACTTTTGTCATCTGGTCCTACTTCTACTGTTACCGTTTCTGCTCCTGTTGTGGTCTCTTTAAAACATTTGTGCCTGGTCAAGTTTGATGTAGTGTTGCCGGTGCATTTAAATATATTGTAGCACTTTCTACACGCGACGAGATTCTTCAGTTCCTCCCCGGTCTCATTTTTTATGTTACCAAAACATGAACACACGTTGCTCCGTCCAAGCTTCTTGCTTATAATAAAATTCCCAGAAAGGACCTTTAACTTAATTTCTTTTGGAATAAGCTGAGCTGAGCTTGAAGAGTTCTGATTTTTTTATAATATATTAAATTTAGATTAACAAAATATTAGCAACACTTACCGGTGAGCCCATTGCATTCGATTTGAGACAAAAAAAAAATAGTTTTTTTGCTTTTCGACTTGGTGATACTTATTAAATAGCACTTTCTCTGCAATGCACTGTGGGCCAGTAATCTCATTTTTTGGCCAAAACTCTGGCATTACTACACCAGACTAGCTAGGATGCTAAATTTTTTTACGAAATGTTCTTAAAAGATTAAACTTAACGCACATAATTAAAAAAAAAATTTTTATAAAATATGGACAATCCAAATCAAATTTGGAAAATTTTTAAATATTTTGGTTTTTTAATTTAAAAAAACCTGTAATTAGATTTAAGCCAAATTTTCCAGAGAAGTACAAATAAGAATACGTTGTTTTTTGGAAGAATAATTGTCTTGATTTGATTAGTCTTTTATGAGTTATTAACTCAAAATAGTACTTTGACTGCCCACCCCGTCAAGGATTTTCAGTCAAGCTGACTACTTTCACCGTTATTTTCATATATTTAACCTGCTCTTTAGATTCATTGTTTAAAACAAACAAAAATAAAAATAAAAAATTTATTTTATTAATAAAATAAATTTTATTATTTTATTAATAAAATAAATTTTGTAAATTATCTTAATCAGTAATTACCGTGCTTCTAAATTATGCTACAGAAAAAAGTTCTCATGGTCTAGCTTCGTGGGCAAAATTGTTTTAAATGTTTTAAAAAATGAAAAGGACTGTTTTTGGCCGACTTGAAACTTTGTCGATGACAAATGGGAATACATTTTTAAAAGCGTAAAAGCATACCTTCAGCTATAGTACACTATTCAAAGAAAATAATTAGCCATGTTTCGAGTGAATAGCTGGTGGCACTCGAAGGCACAGTTAAATCAAAGTTGCCAAATGTAAAAACCCACAAAACTAAAGATTTTTCCATTTTTTATGAAAACGAATACAATTGAAAACTTCTTTATATTTTTACACCCTTGCAGAGGGTGTTATAAAATTTTCCGGATGTTTGTAACGCATTGAAGGAAGCATCTTCGACCACATAAGGTATATATATACTTGATCAGCACGACGAACTGAGTTGATTTAGCCCTGTCCGTCCGTCCGTCAGTCAGTCTGTCTGTTTCTATGCTATCTCCTCTGTCAGTTTTAAAGCTATCCTCACCAAACTTTGCACGAAGTCTTTTGGTAAAAATACGCAGCACATATGTCGGAACCGGCCGGATCGGATGACTATAGCGTAGAGCTGCCATAGGAACGATCGGCTTAAAAACTAATTCTAGTAAGAAAAATATTTTGATTTTAAAGGTAGCGTCACATAGTTCTGCGAAGTTTTATTAAAACCGGAATATGGTATAGCTACCGTAGGAATGGTCGTTAAAAATACTAGTCCTTGTGTCAAAAAGCGTAAAGCAGTCCTTGTGTCAAAAACTTTTAAATTTTCAGTGATAGCGTTCCTAAACATGGTATTTATTAGTTTTATATAATAGTTAATCAAGATTAAAATCAAGTTATGGCTAATACTGAAAAATGGGAAGTGTTAGGGTGGAGTAGTTTTGGTTCGATGTTGCTCATCTTAGAACTATAATCCCGTATGGTGAAAAAAGCTTCCATTCTAAATTTCAAATCAATATCTCTTTAACTAATGCTGGGTTTATACTGCATCACAGACTGTCACACTTCAGTGTCACAATGTCACAGCTCCATACGCATTTGACATTGTGACACTAAAATGTGACACTCTGTGACTCAGTATAAACCCAGCATAAGGCTGCAATTTATTAAGTCGCCTATTCTATAAATGATTTTATACAATAATTTATTTTTCGCTTTGAGCTAGCTGAATGATTTCCAAAGCTGACCAATAAATGGCGCCCCTTCTGTGACCGGTTTTTTATATGACAGCTATTCGATATATTCATCCGAATATGCTAAATATTCACAATATTATTTCATACTCTTCCTAGATAATTTACATAAAAGAGAAGTAATTTTTTAGTCCTCTCACCTGGGATACAAGCGCTTTAGTCTCTGGCGTGGTGCTATCCAGAAAAATCTTTTTGAATTCACTGGGACTAGACAATTTGAAATCGGAGGCGGACGCAATGAAAGCCTGTATCTCGTGCAGGCTTTGCTCGGCCAGTTCTGCCGATACTGAGCACTTTTCGATGCGCTGCGATGCCAACATCTCGACTCCATTCGCGCACCACTGATTAGCCTAAAAATACATACGAAAACTGGCTGAGTCACTTGCACGTCCTATTAATAGCTCAACGCTCACCTTTTCAACTCTCTCCATAAGTTCGCTATTTTTGGCCAGGATATCCAACCTCTTGCCGAGACGCATGACGATTATATCGCAAACGCGCTGCAACTCATCGCACTTGGGCTGCACGACCTCCCAGGGGTAAACGCCCCGAGAACCGATCAATTGTTGACCAGCCTGAATGATTTCTTCGGCCCGTTCAATGTCTACCTTGACGATGCCATTAAACTCCTCGGTCTCCTGCACCAGCGTGGTCACGCGGGTTACGCTTTCGCCAATTTCAGTCATTTCAGCTACGGTCTTCAAGTGTCCATCAAAGATGTTCTGTAATGCGAATGGGGCAGGTAAGTGGACAGGAACGAGGTGCGAGACTGCCTCTAACACTCACCTGGAGCTCGCGGAAGTCCTGCTCGAACATGCGCAGATGCAGACACTGCTCCAGACGGTTTCGATGCGTACGCCAGAACTCGTCAAAGCGCCGCTCCGTCTCCTCCAGTTGCACGAGCAGTCTACGGTAATCGCGACAATCATCATAATGTTGAGGTTGTTTAAATTTATATGGTTGATGATAAATAATTTGCTGACGATGCATCGGCTGCCCTGCACTGGATCTGCATATCGGTTTGTTGAGTGGTTGTCATTTATGAACAGTGCACAAGATTCGATTTATTTATGAAAATATATCGTTTTGAAAATGTTTTGGAAATGTTTGTTACGTTTGCCACCCGAGCGCGCAATGGGAAAGACAAAAGACAAGAGACGGCAACAACTTTGGTAAGCAAAATGGGTGACTTAGATTCGCTGGTACGTGGAATTTGGTGTATTCGTGTAAGAAGTTGTGCGGTATGGCAAATGAATAAAAGAGTATGAATGCCTCCAGTGATGGGTGCCAATGATTGTGAGAGGGTATTGTTATAATGGTTATATCTGGATAGTCAGGCCCATTATGACGTTTGAGATTTTAAACTGATGCATGCATTACATTTATCAACTTGAACAGAAGAGAGAGAGAGAGAGAGAAGAAGCTTTGTCGCAGTAGACTTCCAATAATTTAAGCGTAAAAACGAAAGATCATACGAACTGATTAATCAAACCATTTGTTTGACATGCTAAGTTCTTATAACACTTAAGAAATATAGTGGAACATTTTTTAAGATTCGATCAAGTTTTTGGACAGAGTCGTTAAGTCGTTAAATAATACTGATATAGATCGAAAGATTAAAAATATTAATTTTGACTTGGGGAAAACGAACAGGGTGGGCCATTTAAGAAAAAAATATCAAAAAACTTTAATGTTATGGCCCTTAAAAAAAACCTTTTTAATGGCCCAACCTATGTATGTTGAATTGCAACACTTTTCTCAAGGCGGTTCAATTAATTTCTTTAAATCTAGAAAAACTACAATTAAACTGAATTTTCGACTAGCTACCAGTCCAGGAAGCTCTCTAGTGAAACAAAATTGTTTAAAGAGCAATATTGATACATAAGAACAGAAGCAGGATAGTCCCAGAAATTACCCACCTTGTTGGAATGCGCGCAGGAAGTTTCCTATTAATTAGATAATCTATAGAGGGAAAATTCCCTTACGGCGAATGAACTTGTTGTAAAGCAATTATATCAAGGCCTCATGAAGTGCAAATTGGGCTCTTGCTCTTAGGATATTTTAGAATATATCAGGTACATGTGCGAAGGCAGCCTTTCAATAAGGTAACTGGTGAAAAACTGTGCTGCCCATATATTTTATCTACTTATCATTTCATTATCGACAATATGATCGTTCTCAAAATTGGAGAATCGATAATTTTAGTTAATGCAGTCTCGCTCACAAGTGAAACTAGTTCCATTCCATTGTTCATTTAAAGATCGAGCTTTAATAAGAACAGTGTCAAAATTGGTTTACGTTTAGAACGCTACTTTGTGATCAAAGGAGTTTTTCTGTGAAGCTCTTTGCAAGCACTGTTTTTTAAGCGAAAAACATACCGATGAAACCAAAAAGTGGCTCGATAAATGTTATGGGGATATCAATAGAAATGGCATTTTCAATTTTTCATGAAAAGTTCTGCGGTATGAGGATAACTACATAAATGATATGTAACTTCCTGGAGTTTAAGAACGATCGTTGGCTAAATTGTTCGATCATGGTGGAGGCAGTCAAAATCGATAGCCTCGCCTTGGAACTTCGAATAAAACGAGAGCGGCCCTGCCCAACTTCGAAATACACTCTACTCAGTTGAAGAAGTGTTTCGGGATAATTAAATGATACATAAAGATTATGTAAGCAGACAGCGCATACTCTTTAATATATCACAAAATTTGTGTTCCCTTATGAAACTCCAAAATGTATGCTAGAAATCGTATATATGACAAAATATATTCGTATAACACCGCTCTTTAATACCTGATCCGTATGAAGATTTGAGGGATAAGTGTGAGTTTTAAATTTGAGATCGATGCGGCATCTTACAAATTGTAGAAGTTATTCAACAATTTTTATTGTTTAAATAGACGTTTAAATAATTCGAAATAAACTTGATCTGTGATTTGTGACGAACGGACAGACGGAAATGGCTATATCGATTCAAGAATAGTTCGACTTTATAGGATCGGAGATGCTTCCTTCCAGCTGTTACATACATTTGCACAAAATGAATATACTCTTCGTTCCTTTGGAACAGAGAACAAGTTTTTTTTATACAGCAAATAAAGTCAATTCGGATAATAAAAATTCAAAGTTAATACTGAGGTCATAGCTATGAAGTTTGACAAACTTTCAGTCAAACTTGTCGAGAAATAAAATGGACCGAACTTGTTTCTTTGGAGGTTCCCTGATTAGGTAACGAGCGTTTCGCCTCGGTTTACATTCCAGATCTAGGTGGGGAATTTCTAGGATACGTCCATATAGTTTTAAAATAGAAATATGGAACCAAAAAAATTAGAGTACATTTCTGCAACAATTAATAAATACTTCCATATACACACTATACTAATGATTTGAAATGAAACTGATTTAGACATATTCCGAATTCGGTTAACTTTTAAGTAAAGTAATCAGTAATCATCCGATGCAGGACAATAAAACCTTGGTAAAATTGACTCTTTTTTTTTATATGCGTTTGAAATCTATTACATTGACCCCTTTAAAAATGGCTGGAGAATATGGTTCACTTAAGCTGAGCACTAAGCTGTTTTGATGCAAAAACCTCAAAATTCGACTTTTATTCTACTTTTTATCTTCTACGTCTTGCCTTTTATTATACATGAGTATGTATTATAAATTCGATTTTTTTTTTTGAAAATTGAAAAAGAAATTGGTGTATAAATTTGGATAGAAGAGGAAGTGTAAATAAATATAAAAGAACGGGTAATCCTGTAATCGTCCATCTGCACTATAATTTGCTAAGTAAATGTTAAGAGTGCGTTCACACACACTGGAGGGTTGCCAGACTTGTTTGTATTAGTCATCTGGCAGTCTGTTCGCGCTGCGTAGAGTGCATGGAAACTTTGGGCAACAGTTAACTGGGACACACGTATGACAGCAACTGACACCTAAGAACATGGCACCCTGCCAGTGCTTGTGAACGGACCTACAAAGTAGCTAAATAATTTTTTTGGAATAGTTCCAAAAATGTAAGAAATGACAACAAAAATATCTTTCTGATTTCTGTCGTATTTTAAAATCTATGAAAATATGAATGAAAGTTGGTACCTTTTCTAAGGAATGATGAGTTTTTCTGAATTTCAAGGCAACAAAACTGCCATCACCAATAGTCTGTTGATTTGAATTCAAATGAAGGGCAACTTTGATTGAAATATAAATTAATCAGACAAGTTTGTGTATTTTATGACCGTATATGGCGATGACAAAGCGTTTGCCCAGTGGAATTGCTATCAGCGATGCATTTAAAAGTGACGCCTCTTAATCAAAGCAAGTCAATCAGGTGTTTTTGCCTATACGCCATTGTGAATGTCAACAAAATGAAAATGTTAAAAATGATGCCTGGAAATGAACTGACGTTAAGACTTATTAAAAGCTATGGTAAGGTGTGGTAATTTTAAAACCCAAGTGTAAGTCAAAAGGCTCTATCATTTAGTAACAAGTGGTAGAAAAAACATGTAATACTGAAAATATTATTTAATTTTAATAACTACATTCGCATGCAACTTCACTTTCTTAAATTTTTCAACGAATTCGGAAAATGTCCTTTAATGTTAATTTAGTCTTAAAACATTTTCTTGAAAAATTAGGTAAATACAAAACCAGTGCAGAGCTAAAAGAAACCGAATCGACATTGGGTTAGTAAAAATCAGTAAATGGTTAATACACAAACGAGTATTTTTGAAAGAGTTTGAAATTTGGTTTAAGTTTGGATCAAATGTTTAGCACATACCTTTCAATTGCACTAACGTTACCAGTGCGCTCGGAGAATTCCTTAAGTTCCTCGATTGATTTTATGTTATCCAGAAGGGTTTCGCCGTGTTTGGCTGCTGCGAGTATCTCTTCCTACAGGTGAATTTGAAATTCATACAATGCTTATAGGACTGGGATTAACTCGCTAATTTCATTTGGTGACATAAACCACGATATAAACAAGATTTTTGATTTCATAAATTTACTCAGAATGTAAGAGCTATGGATAATGCGTTCTTTAAAATTGGAAAGCTTCTGGATTGAGAGATGGCAAATCGTTTGCTGCCGAAATTAACGATTACAATCTTTATTTGGAACCCCAGCTGTTTCTAACTTTCAGTAAATAATATCATGACCTTGTTGCTGTGTATAACTCAAGTAGTTCGTCTTCGAGATTATTACGATTTTGCGAAACAGAAAACTGTTCGGTGATTATGCGTTTTTGATTTGGAGAAGATCTTTGTGGTTTTCAATAAAGAAAAGTTTAAACTCAAAACGAGGGCAATTAGCATTGAATTGCTTACCTTTTTGCATCGTAAATTTGTAAATTTTGAAATTCGCATCGTTTTAAGTTGTTTAACTATTTTAAGCTGGTATTCTTAAAGTCTGCAACTGATACATGTGTATTTCGGATCTTTACGTAAGAACACTAGAGCGGACCTTCAAACGACAAAATGGGAAAAAGTAGTTTTCGGCATTCCCAAAGTTAATATTTGTAATTAATAATTGTGAAGACCAAAAAATTTTATTTTAATTTTAAAGGAGCTCGCCATGGCTTCGAAGTTATAGAAAAAAATACTCATACGACTCGTGAACCAATCCCAAATTTTTACTAAGAAAACATTAGTTCAATTCAATATTAGTTCAATTCAATTGCTGTCATTTTCTTAAATTCAAAGAGGCAACTACATTATTTGAAGAAGGGACTTCTGTGTTTTTAATCGCCAACGAATAGGTATGTGCTATCTGCATTTTTATACAGCACAAAACTTTCAGTTAAGGAAAGTGCGGGCGTGGTGGCTTGCCAATTGGAAACGGCATGGAAGAAAGCCCAAATTCTAATAAGACCCTTTCAGCATGTGCGGTTGCATATTATTGAATTATACCAGGAAATATGTTCGTTTAAAAACCAAATGGTCATAGAACAAAAGAGCTATTCAGAAGAAGGGAACAAATCTTTGAGGGTTGCTTAAGCAAAATATTGGATGTTACCCACGCCATTCATTTCCAAAAATAGTCTCAAAATTTTCAATCGACAGGAGATTTTATCCGAATTTCTTAAAAATGATCCACAGTTAGAAAACAGGGACTATTTGGATGGGCAGAAAATAATATCTTCCGTATTTGTTGTTAATGATGTTGCCAAAGATAACAAAAAATAAGGATCTGGAACAATCGGTATTGCAAGGGAGTCAGATGGGTGTCAAAAATTGAAAATAATCTTGATCTGCCTGCAACTATAATGAGTTAACGTTTGTGATTTCTGTTTGCTTTAGGGACAGAAAGACGGACGGACATGGATAAATCGACTCGGCTGTTAATGATCTTCATATAATATAATATATTATTATACACTTGACAAGTGTATTATAATTTTGCCCAGAAGTTTGGAACGCATAGAAGGAATTATCTCTGACCACATAAAGTATATATATTCTTGATCAGCATGACGAGCTGAGTCAATTGAGCCTTGTCTGTCCGTCTGTCTGTTTTTACGCAAACTAGTCCTTTAATTTTGAAGTTATCGACTTGAAATTTAGCACAGTGTCATCTTTTAGCTGCACACTGCATATATGTCGGAACTGCGAAAATCGGATGGTCACTTCTTGTAGCTGCCAGTATTCCAATGACACAAGACTTAAAGCTTATAAATAATGTCTTTGATCACAAAAGTTTCAAATGTATTTAAACTTCGACACAGACGAAGTTATCATTGCTTACTCGTATATGTAGTTTTTTATGTGGTCGGAGATACTTGCTTCTAAGCGTTATAAACGACTGAACAATTGTAATATACCATCTGCAAGTTTATAAAAAGGGTTGGCTCAGTTGACATCGCCAATATTTTCAAATTCGAATTTAATTTAAGTCAAATCAACGCCAAATATTTATTAATGAAAGAAATTTATAAAAACATGCAACACAGCGTATGAGATTAAAAAATAGGGGAAAGTTAACGTCGGGTCGGCCGAAGTTTTGTATACCCTTGCAAAAAAGTTTTTCTAAGACTACTTTTTGGACATTACTTTTCTATGGGATCTATAGTATAAAGATGTCTGATTTCGATTAAACTTGGTGAAATCTGGAAAAGCATAATACACTGTTAATTACGAAATTTGGAGGCCATCCCATTTAAGGGGGTCTTCTCATTCAAAAACCGTTTTTTTGACCCTTTTTACAAAAATTCTTATTTGAAAACGCAAAGAATAATTGAAAACTTTTTTATTTATTGTATTACAAAAGGTTCAAAGTAAATAAAAAATTTTTTTGCCTCGATACGAGGGCTGTTCAAAAAGTAATGAGACTTCAAAGTTGGTGGTGAAAAAAAAGGTGTCGTCACGGCGGCCACGATTCCGGGTCTCCGGAGCGTCCGAAATGAAAAAAAAACGGAGTTATAATCAGTATAGATGTAATTCTCGGGTGAACCTCAAACTTAATTTTGTTATTTTTTGACAAAATGGCGGCCATTCAAAAAAAAATTTCAATTTCGTGCTTTTTTGTAGTTTAGTGTAAAAAAAAAATAAAATTTTTTAAAATTATGGTCGAGGTTCACCCGAGAATGGTGACAATTCTGCGTCGATTCCACTTTGTTTCATGAAAATCGGTTCAGTTGAACTGGAGATATCATGGCCTCCAGTTCGAAAAACGTGGTTTCGAGATAAACGCGCTTTAAGTTTGCAGTTGCTTGGGAATTTAGGTCACATTGGGTCACTAAAAGGACTATATCTCCTAAACTAATTCGAGTTTTCGAAAATCCTTTTGGGGGTATATTTTTGAATATCCAAGCTATAAATAAATGCAAAAAAAAAAGTCGAAAAAAAAAGTTGCTCAATGAGAAGACCCCCTTAAAACAAAAAGTTTTTCTCACTAGAACTTCTTTTTTGGCCGATTTTTTCACTGCAGCTATATGTTATAGTCATCCGCATTTGATAAAACTTTGTAAAAATGTGTCCAAAGTGTATAAAATAAGTGTATGCCAATAAAAAGGACGTTTTCATTAAAATCAAAAAAAATTTTCTTCACTCGAACTATTTTTTCGACCGATCGTTCCTATGACAGCTATATGCTATAGTCATCCGATTTCGACCAAACTTTGAAGAATTGTGTAAAAGTATATAAAATAAGTGTATGCCAATGATAAGGACGTTTTCATTAAAAACAAAAAAGATTTTCTTACTAGAACTAGTTTTTCGACCGATCGTTCCTATGGGAACTATATGCTATTGCCTTCCGATTTCGACCAAACTTTGTAGAATTGGGTAAAAGTATATAACATAAGTGTATGCCAATGATAAGGACGTTTTTATTAAAAACAAAAAAGATTTTCTCACTAGAACTAGTTTTTCGACCGATCGTTCCTATGGCAGCTATATGCTATAGTCATCCGATTTCGACCAAACTTAGTGAAATCAAGGGAAGGGATAGTAAACTAAGAAATACGTACTATGGAGGCGTTTCCATTAAAAACAAAAAGTTTTCCTTTAAGACTAGTTTTTCAACCGATCGTTCCTATGGCAGCTATATGCTATAGTCATCCGATCCGGTCGGTTCCGACAAATGTGCAGCGTATTTTTACCAAAAGACTTTGTGCAAAGTTTGGTGAGGGTAGCTTTAAAACTGACGGAGGAGATAGCATAGAAACAGACGGACTGGGCTAAATCAACTCAGCTGGTCGTGCTGATCAAGAATATATATACTTTATGTGGCGGACCTTCTGCGTACCCGAACCCCGCGAACGGGTTTTACCCCGCCGTTCCTATATTCTTGATCAGCACGACGAGCTGAGTTGATTTAGCCCTGTCCGTCTGTCTGTTTCTATGCTATCTCCTCCGACAGTTTTAAAGCAATCCTCACCAAACTTTGCACGAAGTCTTTTGGTACAAATACGCTCCACATTTGTCGGAACCGGCCGGATCTGATGACTATAGCATATATCTGTCATAGGAACGATCGTTCAAAAAACTAGTTTTAGTGAGAAACACTTTTTTGTTAGAAACTCCTCCAAACTTCGTATTTCTTAATTTGCTGTTTTTACATGATTCCACCAATTTTAGTCGAAATCGGACATCTTTTTTGTTTTCAATGGAAATGTCCTAAAAATTGGCATTTATTCATTTGGAATGCTTTCACATAGTCCTACAAATTTTGGTCAAAATCGAATGACTATAGCATATAGTTCCCATAGGAACGATTGGTCGAAAACTAGTTCTAGTGAGAAAATCTTTTTTGATTTCAATGGAAACGTCTTTATCATTGGTCTTTATCAAATCTACAAAGTTTTGTCAAAATCGGATGACTATAGCATATAGCTGCAGTACGAATGATCGGTCGAAAATGAGGTTCTAGTGAGAAAAACTTTATTTTTTTAAGTGGAATCGCCTCCAAATTTCGAAACTGTTAGTTTGTTATGCTTTTCCATGATTCCACTACGTTTGGTCAAAATCGGACATCTATATAGTATAGCTCTCATTGAAAAGTAATGTCCGAAAAGTAGTCTTATTTAGAAAAACAAACTGCAAGGGTATACAAAACTTCGGCCGAGCCGAAGATAACTTCCCTCTATTTTTTTTTTCTTCTTATTATTTATTATCATACGTTTTTTTTCGTTTTCTTCCTTTTCACGTTCTATAGAACTTAATGTTTTTGTAAGCTCTAATAACGTCTCCGACTATAACTGGCTGTGAATCGGGGCATAGCTGACCGGATGGGCAAATAAAATTCCCCCACCGAGTCGGAGTCGTTATTAGTACATTTTGTAATTGTGGAAGACTTTCTTTGCTAGGCTTTCTCAGTTGATAACTTTACTTATAACGTTACTTAAAATTTGTTGACATCCTTTTTTGTCGACTCTTAATAATAAATTAAATAAACCATTTTTTTGCTATGCAAGACCTCGAGCCAGTTAAAAACTGCAAGTTAAGAGTATAAAGGTCGTTAACAGTCACAAAAACCATTTTTCTATTTCTAGGCAAACTATTCTCTCAGTTTTTAAACTATCGAGCTAAAAATTTGCACAGAGTCATCTTTCTACTGCACGCTATTAACATGTCGGAACCGACCGGATTGGATGACTTTAGCGTATAGCTCCCATGGGAACGATCGGTCGAAAAACTTGTTTAAGAGAGAAAAGCTTTTTGTTTTCAATGGTACCGTCTAAAAATTTGGTATTTGCTTGTAGCGTATAGTTCGATCGAACGGAAAATGGGTCTTAGTGAGAAAAATTTTTTTTGTTTTAATTTAAGCGCGGTTCTAAACTGTAATGTAAAATGGCTTGACAAAGCCCCGAAGGGCCAAAGCCGAGCTTCTCTCAATCCCTTGGCTTGTGCGCTTCGCACAAGAGTAAGGGACTTACACAGTTTACCGCCGAACTCGAACGGCAGTTTGTGAAGCTTTTCATGGCTAATTACTACAAAGCTGGGGCCAACAGCAGAGAGGGGTGACCGGGTGTAAAGTTTATTCAAAGAAAAAACTTTTCATTAGATGTTCCGAGGCGGGATCGAGCCCACGACCTCTTTCACAGCGGTCGCGCACACTAGCCGCTGAGCCACCCGGCCACTAATCTTAGGATTAACAGAATAAAAATCTATGCAAAAAATCGTATGGCGTTACTCATCTTACAGATTATATTGGTCTTTGGTTAAACCGAATATAATAATCAAATGCCAAATTCGGACTACTTTCGGACATTACTTTTCTACAACTTTTCGGACATTACTATTCCATGGGAGCTATGCTATATAGATGTCCGATTTCGACCGAACTTAGTGAAATCATGGAAAAGCATAATAAACTAACATTTAAGAAATTTGGAGTCGATTCCATTTAAGAAAAAAGTTTGTCTCACTAGAACTTCTTTCGACCGATCATTTGATTTTGACAGAAATTTGTAGAATAGTGTGAAAGCATACCAAATAAATGAATGTAAATTTTAAGGACATTTCCATTGAAAACAAAAAGTTTTTCTATCTAAGACTACTTTTCAGACTCTACTTTTCTATGACAGCTATATAGAAGTCCGAATTCGACCAAAGTTAGTGGAATCATGGGAAAGCATAGCAAAATAAGAAATACGAAGTTTGAAGGCGTTCCCATTGAAAAAAATAAAGTTTTTCTCACTTAAACTAGTTTTTCGACCGATCGTTCCTATGACATCCGGTCATCCGATCGGGCCGGTTCCGACAAATGTGCAGCGTATTTGCTCTAAAAGATTTCTGGCAAAGTTTGGTGAAGATAGCTTTCAAACTGACGGAGGAGATAGCATAAAAACAGACAAACAGAGCTAAATCAACTCAGCTCGGCATGCTGATCAATAATATATATTCTTTATGTAGGCGGAGATACCCTCTACTAGGATATAAAACGTTTTTCTTCGACTGTTTTCCAGATCTATCTTTTCTATGGCAGCTTAACTATAAAGTCGTTCGATTTGCATCAATCTTATTGTTAAAGTGAAATCATTTTGCAAAGTGAAATCATTTTTTGTATGGAAAGCTTGAACAAATGACTATAACCACAGAACTATAAATTCTGCATCTGACACCGCTATTTGATTTCTTGGATTCATTTGGAATAAAAAATAGCCGGATATTGGTTAAAACTACTCTTCAGAAATCTTGTTTCCAAAATGTTAAAAGTACACTCTAGCTCTCTCACCAAATGCAATCAGCGATTCAATTTTACTAAAGTTGATGCATAAATTAACCTTTAATCGCGCATAGTCAATCCCCTGATCTTCCAACAGTTTTCTAGTTGCTTCCACCGAATTCGGAAACTCTGTATCATGTATAGCTTGTATAAATATATCCAGTTCGGCGGAGACTTGATGTGTCAGGCTCGAGAATTTTTCAAGCGACTGCAATGAGAACGGGAAACGCAATAAGTAAGTGCTTGGAGACACCTATAACAAATACTCACAATTCTCTGTTGTATCCACTCGTGATGGGAATATATCAAAGACCCTCCCATATCGGGGGTGAGTTGACTGATATCAACAAACTCATGCAGATCAGATAGAGCGGAGCACACGACAAGCCGGAAGCGATATTCGTCCTTTGAGAATTTGGTGCTTACTTCTGAAATAGCTTTCTGAAAGAGACCCGCAGGTCGCAGCACGTAAACCACATGAATAATGCCAGGAAAATAGATCTGTTGATAGACAAAAAGATAGATCAACAATTATGAATTCTTAGATATGCGACCAAATTACCGAGACACGCTGCAGAACTGTCTTTACGGAGGTCCACCTGTCCTTACGCCGATCAATTACCAAATGGAAGCCCAGGTCAGCATCCTGCAAGCTAGGATATACAAAAATCATCAAATGCATTTGACATTTTGATCTCGAACAACTTACGAAGGTACCGAGCTGAGGTACAGAATGAGCTTTTGATAGTCCGCCTCCTCGAGCGAGTTGAAATTATTGTTATCGGGGAAGATGATAAGCGGACAGCCCTCTTGAGACCGTCCGCCCGTAATAATGGCATGCTGTGGATGCAGCAAGTCCGCCACGTCTGCAATGTTCAACACACCCTCGCCACTCATGGCGGCAGCAGCTTGGGCTGGACTTATGTGTTCCAGCAGAGAGTTGATGTGTTCGCTGGCAGTCGGACGCTGTCCGTTCAGGGCCTCCGCGGCATAGACAACACCCTGCGAGTTCACCGATCCTGTGGAATTGCTGCTTATCGTTGACGTCGTGTGCTGCAGTTGTCCGACCTGGTGGGCCGGCGAGTTGGTAAGTGATTGGAAGAATGCCGTCTGAATGGAAGCGCCACTGCTGACCGAAATCTGCGAGTCGATCATGAGCTGGGTCGTCTGGGAAGCCAACTGTTGCTGTCGCTGCTGCGGCAGCGGTTGCGTTTGTGCAGAAGTCACAACAACTGCTTGTGACTCGGCCAGTGCATTTTCAATTTCATGGTCTGGAAAAGGAAATTCAAAGATCATTCACAATTTATTAACAAAACACAACACGAAGAGTTTGACGAACTGTTGAAAACATGTTGCGATCTTATTAAGTGTGGCAGGAACATCGAAAAGTGCGTTCCTATTTTTGTTATTCATAAATTGCGCATAGCGGCGCACAGTGGTTTGGAGCCCAACAGATGATTATAGTAAACTTCTGAGGGCATTAGTTTGGATAGTTGTTCATGAGTCTATATAAAGAGTGATTTTTTAGCAATTTTCTTTTCGTATCACATGTTAATGTCAAACAACGCTTGCATATTATTGAATTTTATTATCAAAATTAATGCTGGGTTAAGAAAGTGTATTGTGCACTTCTTCCATTTTATGGTCAGTTTGGGCGACCTTCTAAGGCGCCTATTCGGAATCTTGTGACTAAATTTCGCACCAAATTTACATTATTGGAAATTAAACCACCGACACGCATACGTAGAGCGCGGACAGAGTAAAATATCGCATCTGTATCCGCCAGTGTTGTTAATGACCGTGAATTATCGATTCTGCGCCGTTCGCAGCAATTGGTCCTCTGTTACTCCACTACGTGGAAAATTTTATGGAAGGACTTGGGTATGAAACCTTTTAAAATACAGCTGGTGCAAGAATTGAAGCCACACGACCTTTCAAAAGGCCAAGTTTTGGTGAATGGGCACTGGCAAAGTTGAATGAAGATCCACTTTTTTATCTAAAAACTGTGTTCAGCGGCGAAGCTCATTTCTGGTTGAATGGATGCGTTAACAAACAAATTTGGTGTGAAGAGCAGCCAGAAGCATTGCAAGAACTGTCCCGAAAAATGCACGGTGGCATCATTGGACCGTACTTATTATACTCTGTACCAGAGTTAGACGCAGTATAATAAGTTTGTGCAATCTATTAGCTGCACATTGCAAATATGTCGGAACCGCAAAAATCGAATGGTCACTTTTTGTATCTGCAATACAAATTTTTTACTAGCGACGCCAATTTAAAATTAATTTTGAGTGCTTAGCTCGTGGACTGTCCCCCATTCTTGAGCCGCCTCCAAGACATAGTGAGACACGTCAAGTGTTCTTAGCCCCATTCAATTTCTCTAGGTTTTAGTCAGACTTTCTTTCTCGGAAAGAAAGTCGACTTTCTTACCCATCGTCCGCTAATTTTGGAAATGCTTATCACTAACCACTGATTTCTAGCCATCTCTGCCCAGCACCTTCCATAAGGTATTTTTGTATTGATACAATTGTTAAAGAAAACCCAAGTTTCGAACCAAAGCCTTGATTTTTGGCTTTAAGAAGCAGTTTCGCGAGCGATACGCTAACAATAGTTTTGTGTTAGCTTTGACTTTGCGTTCATGTACTGTAAATAATGACATACATATTGTATTGTATTTACTTGATTGTTCTCAACATGTGACCAATACGATAAAAAATAAGGCTTGATCTTGCCTCATTGGGAAAACCAAATAATTCACTACGCAACCATTGTAACGAGTTATCAGTACAAATTGTATGCAAATTTTGTTGTAATTTGCAAAATAGTTTTTGACTCCGCATTAATTGAATTGAACTAAGCACAATTGATTTGAATTTAAATGATTTTTGACACACTGTGCAATATTGCGTTTTGTTTTTAGCTTTGACCCATTTTCGGCCGGCTCTTGCGCTTGCCGCGGGTTTGTTTACTCAAGGGATTTTACAACTCTGCAAGGCATAATAAGTCATTCATTAATTTGAATTGAAGAGTTTATTAAGAGCTTATAAACAGGTGCTAACAATGGGTTGCTCCAACAAGCTTTAGGGTGCATGAGGTTACGTATTCCATTTCCTCGGAAATGTTGAGTCAACTTGTAACTTGCCAACTCAGGTTGTTGCAATTGACAACTGTTCTTTCCCTTTGTTTTGCCAGATGGATATCCGTGGAAATCAAAACATTTCTTATCGGGTGTTGACAATAATACTTATCACACTGGCTTAATAGACTAGGTGCACGATCAGGTACTTTCAGTTGCCATAAATAGTTTAACAAACTTCTGACATTATATAATTATTATGCTAATTACGAATACGTCTGAATGAAGTACATACATATGTGACTGTATGGGAGGCAATTATTTGTGGCGTTTATTTTAAGCACTTCACTTCAGATTTCTCATCACAATTGCTACTCAAGTTCTGGACAGACGGCAAATCATATTCCCTGAATGTTAACGTCGACATACCGCTATGACCGCTCAATATGTTTCCCATCATGTGTCGATGACACTACTGATACGGCTATCTCATAGATAAACTCCGTTCGCCGCACTTATTTTTGCAGCCGCATATTTCGCGGCAGTGTACACACGAAACTATGAATCTGAGCAACACGAAACAAACAATAGAAAACGTGATGTACTCTAGATTTTCCGCCCCAAGAACCACAACTCAAACGATTCGCAGCCAAACCAAAACAGAACGCAGTGACTGAAATGCCGCGCGTGGGCGAGAAGTTGCACGAATGCTGCCAGCGAGAGAGTCAGCGCCAGCTGAGCAGCTGCTCCCAACTAGCGGGAGCATACGGAAGAGACAAACTGGGAGTTGATTTGATTGCAAAATTGCTCTGCAGCATTACAATTAAAGGCTCGCGAGAGGAGAGCGCGAATGATTACATTGCGCTTGGCGGCGGCACGTTCGACTTTCCTCGAGTTGCCCAGAAGATTAGACAGCTGGAAAACTAGTCAATCGCGTAATTTGCCAAAACGGTTTCCCAGATCTTCAACTGTGCTTGTTCAGGAAGCAAGCCGTCCGATTATGAAACACGCAACATCTGTTATAGCAAAGAACTTGTAGCATTGTTGACATTCTGTGCCGCAATTACATGTAACCAATAATGTTTGCTTTTCATAATATGTACCAAAGGTATACAGAGTATATTAAGTTTGTGCAAAAGTATGCAACATCTAGAAAAAATCATCAACAGCCGAGTCCATTTAGCCAAGTCTAAATGTCTCAGAGATGGTAAGAAATGAAGGTTAAAACCAACTTAATCAGCCTGATTATAACAGGATCCTATTTATGTACTAAATTTGGATTGTCTAACTCTAAGTAGGTGGTTTTATATATTGAAATCAGTAAAAAAATTCACTATAAAAACAGCAATCGTTGTGGAAAGTTCACCTGCGTGTGCTTGTTGTTTATAGCTTTGTATAAGCAAACTCAACTAGCTTGAAAAATGTTAGTAATCGAGATTAATAAAGAAAAGATTAAATATCATTCCCTATGACTTGTGTTCAAAGCAGTGTTTTCCGTCCCTGGAGATATATTTTCCGTAGCCGGAAAACTCACACAAAAGAATTTATTGAAACAAGCGCCAAATGGCAAGCCAACTTTACTGTTTTTAGAGTCTCCACCACCCATTGCATAGTTTCGGGCATTTTTGTATTCTTACCATACATAAGTGTTAAAAGAGGAATATCTCCATTGAAAAATTTCGCAGAATTGTTTGGGATAGCTCATTTCAAAGCTTAGGTGTGGTACTTTCTAATGGTATCAAAGAGAGTCCAAGCAAAATAATCGATTCCCCGAAAAACGCACCTATAAAGGGTCAACATAGGCACTTTTAGCAACTTTAAGCTCAAATTACTAAAAATTACACGCGAAAATCATTTAGAATCACTACCAACCCTTCAATATACTGGACCTTGTTGCCTAGTGTAATCTTTATAATATTATGAGGAGATCATTCAACGTCAGTAGTTTTTTGAAAGTCCCTGAATTCTCTTTATGATACATTGGATCACTCGTATCCATTATTCGCTTGACCATATTTTTGGCTGTATTTATAATCATATTCTTCGGATGTTTAGAGTGATAATTTAGTAGCTGTTCTAAGGCTGTGGGTTTTTGGTAGGTGCCAGTTGACTTTTAATGTGTTATTTGTTCTGTGGACTGTCGAGTCTAAAAATGGTGCTTTATTTTCTGCTTCTAATTCAAATGTTAAGTGTATGTCCTTATGGTATGAGTTAAGTACCTCAAGTTTTTGAATGTGCTCCTCGCTTTAGTTTTAATCATGAAAAACAACTTTGACTTCAGTCAATGGTACTGATAAGACAGTTAACGCACCAATTTTAAGGATTTTACATAGATTTTCATAGATCCTCCATTAATGACATCGAAGGCTCTAATAATGTTAATAGTCGCTGAATTATTTGAAACGCTTTGGTAAGCGTAGAAATCGCTGAGATTTCTTTTGTTATTTTCTAAGAGTGGAATTAAGGATTGAAGAGTTCGTATTGATTCTATATGATTTTCGTTTGGTGAACATGAATCTGACCTCAGAAATGGCTCATCACGTCTAGATATTTTGTAATATTGATATTGTTGAAAATTTGTGTGAGAATTCAATACTATAGTGACTTTGCATAGCATATTTTTGGGCAGTAACCAATTTAATAATTTTGACCACATGTATTCATTGTTTGGGATAGTTTGCTTTAAAGCTTAGAATCAAAACTTTACGATAATATCAAAGAGAGTTGAAACTATTGGTTCCCCATTTAACGTTTCTATAGAGTCAAACTATGCATTTTATGCAACGTTAAGCTCAAAGTACAATAAATCTAAACGTGATGGACTATTTCCGAAAAAAGATGCGTTTTCAGCACACGAAAATCATCTATATATATAAAACTGTTCAACCTGATTGACTGACTGAATGACTGACTGACTGGTGACCGTCGCACAGGTCAAACCATAAGAGATAGAAAGCTGAATTTTTTACTGTAGAAACGGTTTTGGAAATGTGGAAAATTAAAAAAAAAACTGTTGTATGGCACTTATTTGATTTTCATCCGATCAGGTTCAAATTTGTTTTCAAAAATCTATATGAAAATTTAACTATGACTGCATACTAATTTTCCGGAAAATTCACCCCCCTTGGTGGAAATTGGAAGGTAAAAGTTGTATGGGTTGAGTTTAGTTCCCAGCGATTAGCTGCAAATTCTTTTTCAAAGTTACTCATAAAAAAATATGATCAGCGTGACTTTCAACTTTTGGAAAATCAACCCCCAAAGTCGGAAAATGGGCGGAAAACTGTTGCATGCAACTTTTTTATTTATCATCGGATTGGGGTCAAACTTACTTTCAAAGATCTACATGGAAATTCAACTATGACTGCATATTAATTTTCAGGAAAATTCACCCCCCTTGGTGGAATTTGGGTGGTTGAATTTTAGTTCCCAGCGATTAGCTCCAAGTTCGTTTTTAAAGTTACTCATAAAAAAATAAGATCAGCGTGACTTTCAACTTTTGGAAAATCTACCCCCGAAGTCGGAAAATGGTCGGAAAACTGTTGTATGCAGCTTTTTAGCTTAACATCCGATCAGGCTCAAAGTTATTTCCAGAGATCTGTATGAAAATTCAACAAAGACTGCATACTAATTTTCCGGAAAGTTCTTTATTTTAGTAAAACTTTGGGGATTGGTTAGACGCTTGCCCGGGAAGGCTTCTAAGTAGAAGAAATGGGCGGAAAATGGCGCACAAACCGCGATATTTGGCAAACTTAGTGGAATGGGGGACGCTTGCCCGGGAAGGTTTCTAAGTTAAAGAAATGGGCGAAAAATGGTGCTTAAATCGCGAAATTTGAAAAATTATAGCGCTCATCCGATTGCAATGCAACTTTGAGGAATGGTTGGGGAATTGGTGAAAAATATCCCAAAATGTGTGTTCAAGGCCAATTCTTATTTTTGGGCCGATCATTATCAAATTTTGTTTGTAAGCTTTCATTTTTAAACTACCTTTAAGATCCCGAAATGTCAGCGTGAGATATTTTTGTTTAACCGCGGGCGTGGCGAGAGTAAACCGCTTGGCATACTACGGTCTACCAGTATAATCACTACCAACCCTTTAATATACTGAAAAGTCTAATTTTGTTGCCTTGTGTAATTTTTTTTAATTATCGAAAATTATTGATAGAAATTAACTCCGACCCTCATTTTCCGACCGTGATGTTTGAATAAGTCAGGACAAGCCCTTTTATCCTTTTATGGACGGAAGATTTGCAGTGTGCTTGCAGGTCGACTCATTGACCGAAACTGATTGTGTATAATTATTTCAAGGGTCTTTGGAGAGATTACTCAGCTAGACCTAATGATTCCAGCACGTCCAACTTACTAACCTTAGCTTTTTCCACCCGCCCATCAGTATCAAGACTGCAATGTCCAAATTCGAATGTGCAACACTGTTACTTGAAATAAGTGACTTTTCCGTTGCCTTTTATAGATTGATAATAGATGCGAAATCTTTCCCTTCTTTTTCAAGCTCGAGCTAGGTCAACAAGTTGGTCAGATTCACTTACCGGGAGAAGCAAATTCTAATGAGCAGGGAACTCCAAGCCAATCATTTGCCGTTGGCATTGGAGTATCATTCGTTATCGTTGCCCATTAACATACATACAAATTTTGATGATGACTGCCGCATAATAATTCCTCGTAAATGACGCGAATCGTTTCATGCTTATGTAAATGATTCACTTCCTCTAAGGCGCCCACCAAACCAGAGTTTTCGTTCTTATTGCAGCCCAGTGGAATCGATTCACATAAATATTCTCTTATGTATTTATGTACTTGTGTGCGGACATTATGTATTGAGGATGCTTATACACCGGTCCGGATATGATTGAGATTTATTAACTGTTGGCTCACCTCACTCTTTCACTTGAAAGCAATTTGCACTTACATAGGCACAATTTTGTATTTCGCGCAAGATTCTGACCTAATCACAATAACACCTTTGGGTAAAGCAGTTCCACTTAATTGTTATTTACACTCTGTGTTTATTTTAATACTGAGTTGGTGCGAGCAGCTGTTGTGATGGGGGCGTCGCGATTTATTCACTTAATTACTTTTGGTATTTTTCAACCGGCCGCATGCGGTCACTCTAAGAGTTTTTAATAGTGATGTAAGTTCAGTAACGTCAGCTGACTGTGACTGAGGATCGGAACAGAGTTGGCAATTTAGCCATTTAATTGCTTGATCTTAATCGGCTACATACTTTTAAATGGCTTGAAAAAAGCCATTTTTAAAACATATTTCCTGAGAAGACCTTTAAATTTATTAAAGCAAAAATTTTTACACACATTAAGGTAACTCCTAACTGTGTTTTAACATTTTTTATTTGTAAAAATAATAACTGGGAAAGCTGCTATAGCTGATCTAAAGGAGCTCCACTCAAAAATGAAGCTTTGCGGCGTACACGATATCTCTGGATTGCATCATCCAAAATTAAAAACCCAAACTGATTTCGTTCTTTTTATACTCTGTACCAAAGGTACTTAGAGTATAATAAGTTTGTGCTAGCCATGTCCGTTTGTCCGTCTGTCTGTCCGTATGAACGCACAGATCTCAGAGATGGTAAGAGATAGAGGTTTGACATATATGGGACATATGCTTCTTATACTTGCAGGCAGATCAAGTTTATTTTCAATTTTTTGCCATATCTCCCACAGTTTTATAGATAGAAGGTTCGTTCCTTCTGGACATATTTAGTAGATCCGCCAAAGGAATGGTAAAGATCGGATGAACGGTTGTCGAGTTATAAGGAAAACAAACAATTATGGGCAGCACAGGTCGCAGCGGTGATGGGCAGCACTTCACAGGTGACCGACTTTCTTTCTTGTTTGTTTCTGCACCGATTGAAAAGTTTTAAGGCAATTTAAAAAGAAGAAACCTGACTGAAGGTTTCGTTTTCAGCCAAAAATGTGATAGGGTTGGGGCTTTAAATGCTGGGACAACGCTGTTTTTGGTCTCCCCTTCTGTGCGTCTCTTCTGTGCTCTCCTATTCTCGTGCTTAGATGTTCCAACATAGATCCCGTTAGTTCTCTCCCGCTCTGCCCGGGCATTTTATCTCGTATATGTCATTGCTTTTGTTCTCCTTGCTAATTTTGTCTTTCGTGTTAGTAAATAAGCGTCTTGCGTTGTTGTGGGCTTTGTAGGCATAAGTCAGCTGGTATGTCATTTGTTTGGGCAATATTTTGGCTAGGGTTTTAACACGCTTGTATTAGTTTCACCTGTATATCTGTAACTGATATTGATTAATTAGCAGAGTCGCAGTACTCTGGGGTTTTTGGGTGCTCTAATATTATTTCTGGCAATATTTTTCCAATTGATGGGGAGGGGGCTGACTTTTAAAGGGGGGAGGGGTAAAATTAAACAAAAAATTAAATGGGGTATCGTTTCGTAGGTTTTCGGGTGATCCGATTTCATTTCTTGCAATATTTTTCCGATCGGTGGGAAGGCGGCCGACTTATGGAGGGTAAAATCTAAAAAAACAAATGCGGTATCGTTTTTTAGGTTTTTGGGTGCTCAAATTTCATTCCTGATAATGTTTTTGCGATCAGGAGATCGATGAGCAACCCAAGAGAGGGAAGAGTGGGGTTTTCGTACATTTTTCCCACAAAAAAATTCCATATGGTTACTCCTAAAACTAGTCAGATTTAGAAAATTGTTGGTACACCATGGTCTTATGTGAAGCCTTACATTTTGGCCGATTTTCATTAAGATCGGTCTCTATACATACAAAGTAATTAAGTATAAATTAAAAAGGACATAAAAAAATTTTTTGTTCTGCAAAATAAGACAACGAAATATGATTAGTGGCTTTCGTTAAGATCCAAAGTAATAAGAAAAGCCAATCCTAGGCCGGTACTAGCCGGTAATTAATTTTCCGGGTCTAAAAAATATAAAATAACTAGCTGACCCGGCAAACGTTGTTTTGCCATATAAATGGTTTCAAGTTTATATATTGGTGAATATTTCGGTTCATAAATAAAATACTTATAATAAAATGGGATCTATGACAGAAGAAGCCGATGACAGCCAATAAAAAAAACACCAACCATTCATTTTCTCAATTCAATGTACATTTTCATTAACAACACGGACATCATTGTTTGAAAAAAGTAATATATTTTTCACAATAAAGTAGGAAAAAATAAAGAAAATGTTAATTTTGTGGAGCAATTGAATGTACGATATTTTTTGTTAGTCCGTCTTTAGCCAACACAAATCAGCTGGATGGTTTGCCCACGCGAGAACACGCCACGTATCCGTGTGAAAAACATGGTGTGCCCAAATTTAAGCCTCAAACGGACATCGTTTGGCCTTGCGACTTATTAATTGTCATTGCGAATGCCAATCTAATAGGAAATTGGATTCATTTGAATTCAACTGGGACGTCTTCAAAAATCATTGGAATTCGTGGCAGCAAAAAGCTCGGTTTTCGCTTTGCCGGTTATTCGTTGACATTATCATAACTCACAAGTGCAGGGACTCAAAAAAGTATGTACAAAGAATGCGCTGTTGTACACACTCTATAAAAAAAATTGAATCTTAGGTTAATATGTCCGAGTACATTTTTAAAAGCGACTTTTCTGCAGACGAAACTGTTGATGATCCGGACTTTACTCCTTCTACAAGTAAAGTAAATAAGACACCCACAGATCTTACAAAAGTAATTCCTTCTACCAGAAAAAGGAAATTGCATCATATAAAGAGCCAGTACCAGATGTAAAAAAACCCTGTATTATTTATTTATTTTTATTTATTTATTTATTTATTAAGATTCGACAAAAAAGGCTGTCAACAAATTTTAAGTAACGTTATAAAAAGACATCAACTAAGAAAGCCTAGCAAAGAAAGTCTACCACAATTACAAAAAATGTACTAACAATGACCCCGACTCAATGGGGGAATTTTATTTGCCTGTCCGGCCAGCTATGGCCCGATTCACAGCCAGTTGTAGTCAGCGACGTTATTAGAGCTAACAAAAACATTAACAAGTTCTATAGAACGTGAAGAGGAAGAAAAAGAAAAAAAACTTATGATAATAATAAGAGAAAAAAAAACTTAACCTCTGCTAAGGCCGAAAAAAAAAAAAATAAATAAAAATATAGTTTCAATTTTAATCAAAAAATTAAAGAAAGTTAGATTAATACAATAAAATAAAATAAAAATAAAATAAAAGAACAACCGAAAAGACTCCGACCCGGTGGGGGAAGATTTATGAGCCAGTCCGGCAAGCTATGCCCCTACTCATAGCTGGGTGTGGTCAGAGACTTTCCCGGAGATATGTATATAAGGACTTTTTAATTGAGAGAGAGAGATCTGTTGAGAGCAAGTGATAAAGATCGTTATAATTTTGACACAAGACCCGAAAACGATTGTGCTGGGCATAATCAGTTGTGCATCTTGACAAAACAAACGGTAAATAGTTTCTAGTTGGCCTGGAAGGAACAGAGAAGTTAAGGCGACTTAAGAGTTCAGAGGAATCTACATCACCAATAATTAACGTATGAAGAAAAGAAACACCTAAAACTGTTCTACGGTTAGCTAGCGAGGGAAGATCGATAAGCAAGAGTCTGCTGGAATACGATGGCAAACGAAGGTTAGGGTCCCAATTTAAGCCACGAAGGGCAAAGAGCAAGAATTGTTTCTGAACTGATTCAATACGATCAATATGCTTTTTATGCTGCGGACACCATACGGACGAGCAGTATTCAAGCGCGGGACGGACTAGAGCATTGTAAAGAAGTTTTGTGGTGTAGGGATCATTGAATTCCTTGGACCAACGTTTAATGAATCCAAGTACACCATTTGCCTTATTAACGATAGAGGAGATATGATTATTGAAACTCAGTTTGGGGTCAAAAAGAATTCCAAGATCAACGACATCCGATATACGTTGCAAGGTTTCATTACCAATCGTGTAGGAAAACAGCAAAGGCTTGCAGCGATGGAAAGTCATAAACATACACTTAGAGCAATTAAGGTGCAAATGATTGACCAAACACCAAGCCCGCAAAGAGTTAAGATCATCTTGCAATCCAACAGAATACATAGGGTCGTTAAAAGATAAAATAAGTTTTACGTCATCGGCATACATAAGTATCCGAGAATGGGATAATATTGTGGGGAGATCATTTATAAAAAGAGTGAAAAACAACGGACCTAGGTGACTACCCCAGAGGTTACAAACACAGGCTTTGTAGTATTAGAACGTATCAGAACTTTTTGAGTTCTATCTTTCAAATAGGACGAGATCCAAAGCTTAAAGAGGAGAAGATCATGGTTCACCGAGTCAAATGATTTACTGAAGTCTGTGTAAATGACATCAGTTTGCTTTTGCATAAGGAATCCATCATTAACCAAAGAAGTAAATTCAAGCAAATTGGTTGTGGTTGTGGTATAAATACGTCGGCTGATAAACGAAAATAAATTTTCAAAGATGAATTCTTCATAGAAGTGCAAAAAGTTTGTTAACAATACTTTACATACTTTAAAAATTTTATTTTTAGAATTCAGATAAGTCAACTTGTGCTAAGTGTGTGGGATGTAATCGTCCAACTTCATTACACATCTTAAAAGCAAGCACGGAGACTTATTTAATAAATACAAAAGCTATAAGACAAGTGTTCCTTATGGCACCAATGCACAAGCTATTTTTGATGGAAAATTGTTGCACGCTATCGTTGACTCTGCATTGCCCATTTCCATTCTGGAAAGGAAGTCCTTCATTGAAGTCTTTGAGGGTACTGGCATGTAGGTGATGAGCAGGCAAACGCGTCTAATCTAACCCCGAGTTAAAGCTTTTGAATAAACTACTTCTCGCAAATCTGCTAGTAGTCTAATATTTTCTTTCTTTCAGAGTGCGAATCTTTAACATATCCTTAAAAAAATCATTGTCTATCAAATTTTTATTGAACCGAACCCTTTTTTAATATTTTTTGCTCCGGTTCAGGTTCAGTTCCGGCCGGGATAAAATTGTTTGCTCCGGTCCGGTTCCGACTTCCCGAGAATTCCGGAGTCTCCGACTCCGGAGCGGTTCAACTCCGAACCGGTTTGTAGCCCTGATTACGATTGCTATTAAAACCTGCCGATACTTCTATAGGTACCGAAAGCTTCAAAAATTCAACTCCATAAGGTACAGCTCCGTGGTGTGTTTATACAAGGTGGGCCAAAAGAAGTCACCTTATTGGAAGATGCTCTTATTTTTACAAATTTGGCCCTCCTTGTATTAGAGAGCTGCGCGAGTAAGCAAAAAAGTAACATGTTACTACTCGCCGAGTCGGACGAGTAACATGTTACTTTTTGTTACTTTTTTTTATTTTTCAATCATACAGGCTTTGCGCTCGGTGTTTTGAATGTTTGGGGTTGTGTGCTCGAGTCGTGGTGCTGACCGACAGTATTTTTTTTTATCATCGATTGTGTAAGGAAAGAGTCTTTGCTCTCTAGTTTTTTATACCCTGTTCCCAATGAAAATGGGAAAAGGGGGATCATGAAATTGTGCAAAAGTATGTAACAGGTAGAAGGAAGCATTTGCGACCCTATAAAGTATATATATTCTTGATCAGCATCAACAGCCGAGTCGATTTAGCCCTGCCCGTCTGTCCGTATGAACTCGTTGATCTCAGAGACTATAAGAGCTAGAGCCAAATTTTTGCATGTAGATAGGTGTATGCCCGATTCAAATTGATTTTGTTTCAGATTTGGAAAATTCCTCCCCCTCCCCCTTTAAGCGCAAAAAACTGTCAGAGCCACAATTTTTAAGATAGACCTTCCAAACTTTACATATAAGTAAGGCCCAATATCTATCTATTCTGAAAAGATCATTAAGATCGGACAATAAACACCGAAGTTATATAAGAATCAATTTTGCTTGTGGGTGAGAGGGGGGTCTTGCATTTTCAGTTATCGCTTGCGGCCGCATGCCATGCGTTTGTGTGTATGTTGGAGTGTGTGTATGTGTGAGTGTGTGTGTGTATGTAAAGGAAAACACACGAAATCAAGGGAACAGGGTATTTTGTAGTCGGGGCACTCGACTGCAGCTCCCTTACTTGTTATTTCTGAAATTGTCTATTTTCTGCGACTTTGGAACATATGAACTCTGCCCAAGCCTAACGGAAGTGAGATGTTTGCTCTTCTTAAGCGAAAAATATTACTGGTACGTTTCTGGTTATGCATGGTCCACGTTCAGTAGCCTGGATCCAGGTTACAATCCTTGTGACTAGCCTGTACGAGGCCAATTACATATGATTTTTGACCGCCCGTGAAAGTTCATTTTTAACATGGAACCGAACCGACAAATCTAAAATGTAAGGCGGCAACTCTAACCACCCAGCTAACACCCATTTTGTAAAACTCGTAGCTTAATATCAATATAAGGAACGATTACATGATTACAAAAAAAGTAATCGTTGCACTCAAAAATGATTACTTTTTACCTGTAATCATACGTTGCCGGAATCACTAGTGCAGCTCTCTAGTATAAATATATATAAATACTCAACATGACAAAATCCACCAGATAGAATGAATAGGGTAAAGTTATTTGCTCTCTAAAGTTTCAGCCATTTTAGTGGAGCAATGTATTTCGCAAAGTGAGTCGTTTTCAAAACTTAATCGCATTTTCTCGACTTCAAGTTTGGAAAGTAGTTTAGACATATAATGTTAGATAGTTTAATAGTTTAAAACCACCATAACAAAACAATTTCAGACATTATTCAAGTATATTTAGTTCAGAGAGTGTTCGATCTAATAAAAAACTAATACACCCGTCCCTTTACCGTTGTTGGCGCAGCTGTGAAGAACAAGCCAGAAGTTCCAGAATTAAGCACACATCTGTAAAGTCATTTATTTATTCAGAGTGAATATACGAAGTCATACGAGTATTGAGAGTACTGAGTAAACTCGTGTACTAAGTTTAAGGGCTTTGACAGCACAAAAAGGTAAGTAACATTAACCTTGATTCGCCCTTTTCAAATCAACTGCTTCAACTACTTTATTAATATGCGCCAACTTGTTTAGTCTGTAACCGAAGCTTTAATCTTTCAGTAACGCGCATAAGTAAATTGCAAACCTCCCCAAGAATCGCAAAACGTTGGTAAGCTTAAAATGCAACGCAAGAAATGGGACCAACATGCAGCAGAAATGAGGTAAGGGTGATGAGACTGAGCGGCCATTGAAGTGCAGTTACATCAATGCACACATACCTGTAAACATATGAATGTATGCACTTATGAAAAGTTTAGCCTTTTTCGACCCACAAACGAATCACGTGTCTGGGTCTCTATCGTTCAATTTCTATGCAACTAATAAGTTCAAAATGCATTGTTCAAGTCAAGGTTAAACACCTTCCACAATAATTTTGAGAAAGAAATTTATTATAAATTTTATCTATCAGGAGTTTCCTGGAAATCTCTAGAGATTTTCTTAAGAGATTTAAAAATCCTGAACTTAACTTAAAACACGGCGACTACTTACATACTGATCCCCTTTTACCCATTTTTAAAAAAAGATTATACTTAGTTCGTGCAAGTAAGAGGCAAAACGAAATACGTCTATCCCTATTAGGTATATAATTATTTTAATCAGCATCAACAGCCGATAAATGTATTTAAACCAGGAGCCGGCAGTTTGCTATGTGGCGTGCATACGAAAAATCTCAAACCAGCGCTGCTTCCACACACACGGTATAAATCAGGGGCCGGCAGCTTCCTATCTGGCGTATATAGGAAAATTCTCAAAACAGCGCTGCTCAAACACGCATAGTATAAGCTGTACAAGCGCCGCTGCGTTGCTTACTTTCCTACGCCGCGACGCAGTCGTTGCTACTGAAATTGAGAGCAATTTTTGAGCTGCTCTCACACACACCAATGCATTGCAATGCAAAAATGTAAATGTATTTTTTGCCTCCCTCTGGTATAAATTGTTAAAGCTTCGCTGCGTTACGTGTTCGCGACGCAGTCGTTGCTACTGGAAAAGAGAGAAATTTTTGCGCTGCTCTCACACACACCAATGCAAAAATGTGAATGTATTTCTTGATTGCCTCTGATTTAAACCAGTGGTGTCCAAAGTCATACAATGAAAACGTTGCGCTTGTGTGCGAAGCAGCGAAAAACGAAGGCAGTGTGACGTTTTACTGCTTTACACTGAAAAAATAAAAATAAAAAAATTTTTAAATCTCTCTCCCTCCCCTTTATTTCATTATAACCCCCGTGGCAAAGTTGGTAGTGCCTTTTAATAACATCAAAGGTAAAGCGACATGCAACGTAATGGCACAATAAACATTGAGCGTTACCATCCATATTCTCAATGAAAAATAATTCATTTTCCCAATTGAGATCAATCATTGAATGCAGCATGGCAATTGACTGCGCGTTTGATTTTTGAGCATCAGCCGAACACATGAGTCGTAAGAGCAAATGCAGCCGAACATGCGCATTGTACGAGAGCAAGCTGCCGAGCGTTCTATTTATAGAATACACATATTCTCTCTCTCTCTATATATGTGAAACTGCGACGCCGGCAGAATTTGTCTTGCCAACCACGCGTGGCTGCCTTTTCAAATTTTGGACATCGCTGATTTAAACTGATAAAGAACGCCAAATGCTTATTCCATCATGTTTTTGTTTAAGAAAGCAGTAACAACCTGTGAAAGATGGAGTCAATGTGATGTTCTTGAGTCTATTTTAAATTTCAAGTCTTCCCCAAATTACCCACACAAAAATGGGGTGTGGGTCGGACGGGGCCCCCGATCACACCAGATAAATTTTGGTTTTTTCAAGCACAAAAAGAGCTAGACATTCATAAAGTAAGAACAAAATACTTATAAGACAAGCTCAAGCCGTTCATGAGTGAGAACATTTTGTTCATGGCATAATGTGAGCAATTGTTTATGAATTTAGAACAAGCGGGCTTAACATACTATCGTCATGATAAAATGTCATGATTTTGGTACATTCAGAACGGATTTTTATACCTATTGCTCGTAGATTAAAGCGTATACTAAAGGGTATACTAAAGTCGTGCAAGTGTATGTAACAGTCAGAAGGAAGTAGTATTGGGTAAAGGTTGTTCATTTCACTGAACATGAGTTCTTATTCTTTTTTTAAATTGAGTCAACTCGCTCAATTTGTTCACTTGTTCTTGTTCAGTTGTTGCTTTGAATTGTAGGCCGTTTCGTTGGATCTATGCTGTTCGAATTTTTCACCAGTTGTTTGCATGGGCATTGTGACGATTAGGATCATTCAAACTTATTTTAATCCAACATGTTGCTTACATTGAACAATCAGACCCGCTGTCAAAAAACAGCTGAAGAGACACCAAATTGTGTGAACAAGTGAACAACTCACTGAACAACTCTCAATGAACAACTCACAGCACAGAACAAGAGCGAGTGAACAAGATCAACTAAACAAGTGAACCATTCGCTCAAATTTAAAAACAAGTAAAAAAGTCGGTCCAGCCCGACTATAATATACTCTGTATCAAAGAATTTGTATGCTCAGTGTGAATTTAGATAAGATTATTAGCTGAAAGAAGCGTTGATCCTGCGCTGCATTAGCGAAGTTTCTTTTGCTTAGAACTTGACTATCGTCCATCCGGTTTGTACCAATCCTTTTGCTGATCGATAAATAATCTTGATTACTAAATTCGTCTTCGACCCCATAAAGAATATATATTCTTGATCAGCATAAAAAGTCGAGTCGATTGTCTGTCCGTCCGTCATCTGAATAAACACCGAGATCTCGGAGACTAGAAGAGCTAGAGCATCTAAATTTTGTATGTAGACTGGTATTGTTTACACGCAGATCAAGCTTGTTTCAAAATTTGGCCACACCCTAAAAACGTTGCATACTTTTATGCGCAGCATGCGCTGATTGCTATCATAATGTTGATATGTTCACATTTATTCCCCTGAGTAATGGGTATATTGAAGTCGGGCCGGACCGACTTAAACTTTCGCTCTCGTTTTCTCTGTGTAGGATTAAATTGACACGGGAAACTTACACAAATTTTAAATTGAGACGTCCTTCATATAAATATGTGTTATTTTTAATCAGTGATTGGAAAGGTACTCATTTTTCTTACTAAGGTACAAGGCAAATGTCATATAAATATACCTACGTAAGGAAATGCACAAAAAAAGGATCCAAAAAGATCAACTTGGAATGGAGATTTTTTAATATCTTTTTTGAAATCAATTTATTCATTTTTGATATCCTTTGGATGACTTTCAGCTCCGTAGGATGAAAATCTAAGATCCATTTAACATTAAATGGATATTTTAAAAAAAGAATGGTTATTAAAGAATATCCATTCTAAATGGAAGTCCAAATCATCCAATGGATTTTTAAAAATATCATTCTGTTCTCTTTGTAGGTATCCGGTGCATCTTCATAAGAACACTGGTTTGTTTCGCGGTTTGGTACGGATTGGATCGGGTCGGTTCTGAGCCGGCTTGCATCCCTGCAAAAACCATTACGCTATCAAACCCTGCACACTGTTCAAATTTCGTAAGGATTTCTCCAACTACTTAACTACTACAATTGAATGTTACTACTATTTAATCTTATAAGACCAATGATTATATTTGCATTAACTCCAAGTGCAATAGTAAATTATGGAAAATCGATACACACATGGACTTGATATGTTTAATATGGGGGTGAACTGGCCTTCAAACTCCTGCCCTTGGAGCGGAGAGCACTATGGATCCATCAACAAACACACTTCTCACCTGAATGTTCAGCCACGTCCAAGAAGTTGGATTGACCTGTGATTGTTTTTTGCAGGAAATGCGCTGAATGTTGACGCAGCGGACTGCCGGAATGGCCAGCCCCATTGCCGCTCACGGCTGCTGAAGCTGGGGCATCAATATCGATGGACTTGGAAGCGCTACGCTTGAAGTGCTCCAAAAAGTTATCAAATTGTTTTTCAATCGAATGGGACGGTGAGTTTTCCATCATTGCGAAAGATTTTGAATCTGGCTTTAGTATTTACATAATTTGAAGGTCAGGAGATGGCTTTCCTGGTAACTTTTCACTTTCCTTTTTGAGAAGGTTTCACATTCACAATTTCGATTTATTTCCCCACAAATAAATTTTGATTTGCATTGCAAAATTTCAGATTTCGATTCACTTTATTGTTAAATCACATTTGCACATGATGGAAGCTTTTGCGAACATACAAATATTTTATGTCTACACTATTTTTGCTCTACCCGTATATCTTGGCTTGAGGACATTTTTTGACTCGTGAGCCTCGCTGGACTAAACGAATGAAACTGCCAACGAGCGTGAATAGACAAGGGGATGATACTGCAACCCCATAAACACGACCGAAGCCGGCGAAATTCGTTCATCTCTGTGTGCTGTTGCGTCCGCAGTGCTAAGAGTTTTCGTGAACACATGGTGCCAACTGCATCGGAAACACGGACATGCGCATGGGGGCTCGAAAATCATCAGGGAGCTCAATGAAATCAGCTGGCTTTTGTGCGCTTATAATAAAAATGGATTAAAAAATGTGCAGTTGATTTGTATTTGATGAGTATAGTTAAGTATTAAGCTTTAAGGTCGATTCGATACAGCTTAAGTCGCAAGACTTAAGCAACGATATTTGGGTATGTATTTAGATTTTGAAACAGCTTCCTAAACTGCCGTTCGGATTCGGCGTTAAGCAGTAGGTCCCTTTCTCTTGTGCGAAAATTATTAGCACACAAGCCAAAGGATTGTGACTATCTCGGCGTTGGCTCTTTGGGGCTGTGACAAGCCATTCGACCATTTAGATCCTGGAAATAAAGTACACAAGGTTTGCAACTTCCTTTATTATTAATCATTTTTCTAATGTTTAAGAACTCAGGTTTACTTTTAGTGAGAGATTGAAACCGAAATGAATAACGGTTACTGTTTTGGCCGATCGCATTTTACCGCTTAAGGTTTTACTACGGTGATGGGATATTGGTTACGGTACAGGTAACGGTATAATTACAAAATACTAAAAAAAAAACTGTGACAAATTCAGCAGACAAAAGCTGCCCCCATTTGGATTCTGATTTGTTCAGTAAAACACTTAAGCTCAAATTTTTAAGAAGCATTGATTCCAAAACGCGATTATAATGGGTTGATCACGAAATGACGTAAATTGAACGGAACTAAATTATTAAAACCTGCAAATGAACAGCTTCTGAAATTTAAAACATAATTTTTAAACCCTTGCAGAGAGTATTATAAAATTGTGCGGATGTTTGTAACGCATTGAAGGAAGCATCTCCGAACCAGGGATTGCAAATAAGAGTTATGGTTAAAAAAAACTTAAATAACGTACAAATAAAAAAAGAAGTAAGAAAAAAATCGAACCAAAAACAAAAGAAGAAATATTGTCTTATACTTTTTTTTTATTTTACTCTTTTTTTTTTAAAAAAAATCTTTTTTTAAAAATATTTCTTTTTATAAAATAAAAATTTTTTCAATTTTTATAAAAAACGAAGTTTTTCATTTTTTATAAATAAAGATTCTTATGTATAAATAATTTCGCGGGTTTGGTTACTTCTGTGCAAAAAAATCGGTGAGCAAAAAGTGACTATATCAAAGCTTATAGATATTACAGATGACGCAGATCCAATCACATTGATCCAATTTCGCTTCAGCCTACAAAGACAAAAAGTAACTCTCGATATTAAAATATAAGATGAGCTGAGTTGATCTCGCCTTGCTGCACATTTGTCGGAACCGGCCGGATCGGATGACTATAGCATATAGCTGTCATAGGAACGATCGGTCGAAAAGCTAGTTTCAGTGAGAAAAACTTTTTTGTTTTTAATGGAATCGCCTCCAAAGTACGTATTTCTTAGTTTACTATCTTTTCCAATGATTTCACAAAGTTTGGTCGAAATCGGATGACTATAGCATATAGCTCCCATAGGAAAGGTCTGTCGAAAAACTAGTTCGAGTGTGGAAAACTTTTTTATTTCTAATGAAAACGTCCTTTTTATTGGCATATTCTATTTTTATATACTTTAACACTTTTCTACAAAGTTTTATCAAAATCGGATGACTATAGCATATAGCTGCAGTATGAATGATCAGTAAAAAAAAGAAGTTCCAGTGTGAAAAACTTTTTTGTTTTAAATGGGATCGCCTTTAAATTTCGTAATTAACAGTGTGTTATGTTTTCCATGATTTCACCAAGTTTGGTCGAAATCAGATATCTATATAGTATAGATCCATTAGAAAAGTAAAGTCCAAAAAGGAGTCTTAGTCAGAAAAACTTTTTTGTTTTCAATGGAAGCTGCAAGGGTATACAAAACTTCGGCCGAGCCGAAGTTAACTTTCCCCTATTTTTATCATCTACATTTTCTGTCACCTTCCTTCAATAGCAACTTCCTTTAGATTGAACAAAAATGCCAGCTCTGGGGGTCGAACACACGGCTGTCATCTTATGATTTGTGCTGCATCATTCTACGCTATTGAATCGTTTTGAGGCGTAAGACTTTAAAGTAAATATAAACAATGACTTCAAATTTCAAACTGATCGGTTAATTTTTTAGTATAGCTCCCATATAACCGGTCAGTCACAAGGAAGGACTTTTTATTTTTCATTATAAATTTATTTCAAGATACGTAAATATACGAGGTGTGTTCAAAAAGTATCGCGAATTTTGAATTTTCGCGGGTTACGTATATTCGAATTTCGATTTTTTGGTGGCGTTATGTTGGTACTCATGTCGCTCACTTATGCCGACAAGCTCGGCCATTTTGAATGTTCACTTAATTGTTGACAGCTGCTTTGCTTGCACGTGTTTTGGATCGTCTTCGATTTTTACCTATTCAAAAAAATGGATCAAAGAACCTGTATCAAATTTTGTGTGAAAAACGAAATTAAGTTCGCGGATGCATTCCGAATGTTGACTGTGGCATACGGAGAAGCTACCTTGGACCGAAGCAACGTTTATCGGTGGTACAAAATGTTCTCGGAAGGCCGAGAAGATGTGAACGACGAAGAGCGTGCCGGACGCCCGAGCACTTCAACAACAGACGAAAAAATTAATGAAGTGGAGAAAATGGTATTGGCCAATCGTCGAATCACCGTTAGAGAAGTTGCTGAGGACCTAAACATATCGATTGGCTCGTGCCATTCGATTTTTATCAATGATTTGGGCATGAGACGGGTCGCCGCGAAATTCGTACCAAAATTGCTCAATTGCGACCAAAAAACAGCATCGCATGAACATTGCTATTGAGATGTTAAACTCTGTCCGCGACGACCCAAATTTGCTCCAGAGGGTCATAACTGGTGACGAATGGTATGTGATTAAAACTCATCACTCATGAAGGCACACGAACCAGACCGAAAACGACCACTGATAAATTTTGTGACAGTTTTCCGAGGGGGGGCACGAGTTCGCCACAGGGAAGAACGGTCACTAAGGAATATTACCTGCAAGTTATGCGCAATTTGCGCGAAGCAATCCGCCAGAAACGCCCGGATTTGTGGAAGAACAAAAATTGGCTCGTTGGTTGTGCGCGACTTTTTGGCCAAAAACAACACACTAATGATGCCGCAGCCACCGTATTCCCTAGATCTGGCCCCCTGTGACTTTTTCTTGTTTCCTAAACTGAAGAGGCCCATGAAAGGACGACGTTACGCTACGCTTGACGAGATAAAGACGGCATCGAAGGAGGAGCTGAACAAGATAAAAAAATGATTTTTTGAAGTGCTTCGAAGATTGGAAAAACCGTTGGCACAAGTGTATAATATCTCATGGGGATTAATTTGAAGGGGACAAAATAGATATTCATGAATAAATAAATAATTTTTGAAAAAACACAAAATTCGCTATACTTTTTGAACACACCTCGTACTTCCATATTTCATTTTTGTAACTCCAATTATTTATATTTACTATTAGTGTTATTAATAGACCAAAAACTTTTCGTAATCCGGACTATCCGTATCAACCAAATCGTCGTAGGACAAATTAGTGTCAAGCTTCTTATTGAAAAGTAAGCTTACAGCATCCGGATCAAGTGCAATATTTCTTGCAGAGGAAATTGCAGAACTCTGGGAAAATTATGTTATTAACTAAAGGATTGAAAGAAACTAGGAGTGCGTTAAAAGCATCCTCCATTGTATTTTTCCTTGAAGTGTTTCTTGTGTGGTGCTCGCGGATATCTCGGTAATCCTTGTTTCTCGCTTTAAGTGCTTCTTGCGACATCATTTCGATTGGAAAGAGAAAATGGATGATATCTGCACCATGAATCAAAATTTTGTGCACTGACAATGGCATTTAACACCACGGATACAAATCCACAAATATTTTACATTTTTATAATATGAATTGTTGAATAACAATTATTTGATGATTGTTAAATAAAAATTTTTTAATAACAATTTTCAATAAATTTTTTTATAAAAAATTAAGGGGGGGAACTCACTTTGCGATGAGCAAAAGTAGATGGTTTTTAAAAAAATTCCAGAAAAAAAGTATAAGAGATTTTTTATTTTTGTTTTTTTTTATTAAATAGTTAATGAATGAAAGGAAAATACAAAATTTTTTTTTTGTCAATATGAGGGCCGTTCAGAAAGTTATCGGCCTCCGAAAAATGATGAATAAAAAAAAGGTGCCCACATGGTGACCATGGTTGCAGCACTTGGGATGATCTGAAAAAAAAAGAAAATATCATGCTAGACTAATGTGGCTATCGTTCGCCCTCCGAAAAAAATTTTTTTTGACAAAATGGCGTACATTTGAAAACAAAAATTTTTTTTGGCCTTTTTTTTGTAGTGTAGTGTAAAAAAAGTACACTTAAAATATAGGTATCCAAAAGTTGGAGGGCCGAACGATAGCGACGACAATTCTGCGTCGTATAAGCCCATCCGGAGCAAAATCGGTCCACTGGTTTCCTCTGAAACCAGTTTGAAAAACGTGGTTTCGAGATAAACGCGCTTAAAGTTTGAGTTTGGTTAAAAATAACGTATTTTTACGAAAACATTGGGTCACAAAAAGGCCCATATCTTCTAAACTATTTCGAATTTTTGAAAATCCTTTTAGGGGGATATTTTTGAATATCCAAGCTACAAAAATATGCAAAAAAAAAGTCGAAAATGTTTTTTCCGCAAAGTGTTTTCCCCCCATAAATTAATTGTTCTTATATATTTTTATACCCTTGCAGAGGGTATGAGAAAATTGTGCGGATGTTTGTAACGCGTAGAAGGAAGCAACTCCGACCACATAAAGTATATATATTCTTGATCAGCATGACGAGCTGAGTTCATTTATCCTTGTCCGTCTGTCCGTCTGTTTCTATGCTATCTCCTCCGTCAGTTTTAAAGCTATCCTCAACAAACTATGCACGAAGTCTTTTGCTACAAATACGCTCCACATTTTTTCGGAACCGGCCGGACCGGATGACTTTAGCATATAGCTGTCTTAGGAACGATCGGTCGAAAAACTAGTCTTAGTGAGAAAAACTTTTTTGTTTCTAATGGAAACGCCTCCAAAGTACGTATTTCTTAGTTTACTATCCTTTCCCATGATTTCACAAAGTTTGGTCGAAATCGGATGACTATAGTATATAGCTGCCATAAAAACTAGTTCTAGTGAAAAAAACTTTTTTGTTTATAATAAAAAAGTTCTTTTTAATGGCTTGTTCTTATTTTATATACTTTAACACATTTCAACAAAGTTTTATCAAAATCGATCGAAAAAGAAGTTCTAGTGAGAAAAGCTTTTTTGTTTTAAATGGGATCGCCTCCAAATTTCGTAATTAACAGTGTATTATGCTTTTCCATGATTTCACCAAGTTTGGTCGAAATCAGACATCTATATAGTATAGTTCCCATAGAAAAGTAAGATCCAAAAAGTAGTCTTTTTATCGAAAACGGAAAAAACCTAAGCATACACATCTGAAGCAAAGTCAACCATCGATCAATATTGTTTCATACATTTACACCGATTGGTCTCAATTACAACTTTTCTATGATACCTTGAACTCTCTTTTTGATGTTCCACTGGAGCGCCCTCGCTGTCCTGATAGTCAGTCTTGGTTCTCAAGGGAACTAACAAACCTGAAGAACAGGAAGTCGAGATATTAAAAAAAATATAATAAGTCCGGTTAATCCTCGAACTTCTCCCGTTATGTGATTGCCCGTTCTAGCTTTAATGTGTTTAATGCTCAATGCTATAAAGCAGTGGTGTCCAAACTCACACAATGAAAGCTGGCTTGCCAACCACGCGTGGCTGCCTTTTTAAATTTTGGACATCGCTGCTATAAAGATTATCTTGACCGTTGCAGGCTTCAATTCTCGCAAAATCCTAAGTAATTTTATTTGTTTATTAACTCTAAACGTAAGTCTTCTACTCTGTCCTCCTATGTGATGTATGGTAATGCTAAAGCAAACACCGATCAAGCAATAGCCGATCTTTTTGCGGAGTTTTTTTAATTCAACCTACTCGTCTCCTAGGTACTGTGCGAATCAACCATACACTAGGTGGTTGAATATGTCTAATTGCAATTTTAGCCCCGTGATCACTGAAAACTCGCTCCTTTTCGATCTTAACTCTGTCAAACCCTTGTATGCACCGGGCGCTGATGGAGTGCCTGACTGTGTACTTAGGTTCTGAGTGGGTGCACTTTGTAATCCTATTCATAAATTATTTGAACTGTCTTTGGAATCATCCGCTTTCCCTTCGTTATGGATGGAATCTTTTATTATTCCACTCCATAAAAAGGTAATAAGTCTGATGTTGAAAATTATAGGGGTATATCCAAGTTGTCTGCAATTCCTAAGGCTTTTGAGAGAATTATAATCTCAACTGCAACGTTTATGTAGTTCCATTATCTCACCCTTCCAATATGGATTTGTAAAGCGTAGATCTACTACCACTAACCTTTTAGAATTCACATCTTCAATGATCAAAAGGGTTCATAGGTAAGATGCAGACCGACGTCATTTATACTGATTTTAGTAAGGCTTTTGATTCTGTTAATCACTCCTTGTTGGTCCACAAGCTGAGTTTAATCGGCTTTCCAACTATCCTTCTCAGTTGGATTTCTGATTAACTAAGTACTAGAACCCAAAAAGTTTTTTTTCTCGTAATTCATATTGCTGGATGCACAGGTCACTTTGGTTCAATGCTTTTTACTATCTTTATCAATGATCTTCTTCAGCATTGGCTCACTCTCGGGTGCATATGTACGTCGATGATGTGATTTGTTTAACATATGTATAATGATATGGTTTTCTGCTATAATTTGCAAGCAGACATGGATGCATTTCACTCATGGTGTCAAGATAATCTTCTAAACCTTAAAAGTTTGAAGTTTAAGGTTATGACATTTTACAGAAGCTTACCACAATTAGTCACTTACATGCTTGATAATGAGGCATTCCGCGAACGGGGTGTTTCCCCCGGTCCCGATCTTCTGAGAGGGGCCCGGATTTTTGGCAAAAACTTAAATAAATTACTATATGTATGCCCGGAATCACCTTTCTATATAAAAGTGAAAGTATGTTTGTATGTTTTAATGTTTGTCCCTTATGGGCGTCTAAACCGCTTAACCGATCTTCACTTATTTTTCACAGTATGTTCATGTCGATCAGGAAAGTGTCATAGGCTATGTGTCATGTTTGTGAAATGGTCCGAAAACCGCGAAATTTGCAAAATTATACCGTTCATCCGATTTCAATGGAAATTTGGGAATGGCTGAACGCTTGCCCGGGAAGGTTTCTAAGCTGAAAAAATTTGAGGAAAACGGTCCGAAAACCGCGAAAATTGCAAAATTCACGATTTCGCTAAAACTTTGTGAAATTGATCGACGCTTGCCCGGGAAGGTTTCCAAGTAGAAGAAACCGCGAAATTTGCAAAATGTTCGTTTGTTATAAAACTTTGGAGAATGTTTGGACGCTTGCGCGTGAAGAATTCTGATTTGAAGACATGGGCGGGAAATAGTCCAAAAACCGCGATAATTCAAAAACTATACCGTTCATCCGATTGCGATGAAATTTTGGTCAATGGTTATACGCTTGGCCGCGTAGGTTCCTAAGGTCCAAAAATCGCGAAATTCGCCAATTATAACCGTCAACCGATTACAATCAAACTTTGGGGAATGAATTGAACGCTTGCTCGGAAGGGTTTCTAAGTTAAAGAAATTTGCAGAAAATTGTCCAAAAACCGCGAAAATTAATAAATTTGCGGTTTTCGGTAAATCTTTGGACAGTGGTTCGACGATTGCCCGGAAAGGTTCCCAAGTAGAAAA
This sequence comes from Lordiphosa collinella, assembly GCA_018904265.1. Lineage (NCBI taxonomy): Eukaryota > Metazoa > Arthropoda > Insecta > Diptera > Drosophilidae > Lordiphosa > Lordiphosa collinella. The sequence goes on from JAEIFV010000530.1 coordinate 214,591, forward strand.
GATGTGCGGAAAATGGTCCAAGAACCGCGAAATTTTCAAAATGTGAAGCTTTAAGGAATGGTTGTACGCTTGCCCGCGAAAGTGTCGAAATTGAAGAAATGGGCCGGAAATGGTCATAAAACCGCAAAATTTAAAAAACTATTCCGTTCATCCGATTGCCATAAAATTTTAGGCAACGCTTGCCCGCGAATGTTTCTAAAGTCCAAAATTCGCGAAATTTGCAAAAAAAACCTTATGAGTATTTATGAAAGCGCTTAGTGCTTATATTACAATGTCGGCCTTGGTAAATGGAAGCTGTAGATTACACGGTCCAAAATATTGCGTAATTTGCAAATTTTTTATTTGAGCCTGGATTATTGTGAAGATTTGATAGACGGCAATTGTAGACGGGTAAATAAGATGTATTAATTAAATGGTCAAAAAAGCCACAATTTTAAAAAAAGTCATGATTTTAGATTATCATGAAGACGAGTATATAGAGAAAAAGATCGCACATTACGTAGTTATCCAAAATGTTTATACCGACATGCAGCCTGCACTAGATTGAATATAATCGCTCTCTTAAGAATCATAAGAACCCGGGCGACGCCGGGCATTCAGCTAGTATTATATAAAAAACATCAAGAGCCTCCTATGAATAAAATGCTTAATTTTCTTTCAATTTAAACATGTTTTCTAGATTAGCAAAATTATGACTGAACCCTGGTTCGAACCAGATCCTGTGTTCAGCGACCTCTGAACCCAAACCAAAAAAGTTTCGCATTGTGCGAGCTGGCTTATTTGATTTAAATGGAAGTTTATATTTAACAAAGAGGACTTTATATGCAAAGTGACAATAATAATGTCGGCTACTAGATTTTAGGGAAGGAAAACCGTACGCATCAAATCTACTTTGCCTTGAGCAGTTGGTTTCAAATCTCTCAACTTGTGTCATCTAATCTAGCTAGTAGCCTAGCATTTTGAAGACACTTCACATATATGTTACAGGCCTTGGCCGGGTGGCTCAGCGGCTAGTATGCGCGACCGATGTGCAAGAGGTCATGCGTTCGATCCCGCCTCGGAACAATCTAGTGAAAAGTTTTTCTTTGAATAAACTTTACACCCGGTCACCCCTCTCTGCTGTTGGCGCCAGCTTTGTAGTAATTAGCCATGCAAAAACTTCTCAAACTGCCGTTCCGACTCGGCGTTAAACTGTAGGTTTCTTTCTCTTTTGCGAAAATTTAGAAGCGGCCAAGCCAAGAGATTGAGAGGAGCTCGGCTATGGCCCTTTGGGGCTGTGTCAAGCCATTTTACATTTTTACACAAGTAACTTTTATTTCGAAATGATTTCGTTTATACGAAAATCTCTAGAGATTTCGGGGACACACTCGTATAAACATAAAACATTACGTCACGTTCGAGTTCCAACTCTCAAGCAGTGTTGCCAGTTTCGCTATTAAGATGCTTGACCTTGGAAATTAGCTAAAAATTTGGCCTAAGGCGGAATTAAAGTCAACAAAAATTTTTTTTTTTTCGAAGCCCTTTAGTGGTGAGATCAATTGCAGACATAGTGCTGGTTTCAAGATGAAGACAATCAAAAAGGGATACACACGTGACCAAAAATAGAAGTGTTTAGTTTTTGGGCATCAATATAAGTGAAGAACTCAGTGAAACCTGCCATAATTTTTTAGTGCGTCTAATCTTAAAATGTTATTAAACAATTTTGCTATATTATTATTATTATTTGAAAAAATTGATACACAATTACAAATTGTGTCCAATTGGAAAGCCATAGCAACGTGGGCCTTAGGCTGGAATTTGGCTATATATTAGAATAAGTTTGATTGAAACATTTTGTTTATTTATTTTTTCTTACAAGTTAAAACATATCTTTCCTTCATTATATTTATGTGATTTCTGTTATGGTGCAACGCAAAAAGAAACAGTTAATTGCTATTACACAGTTTGTTATGGTTTCATATTCACCCTTAAAACAATTTCAGGCAGCAAAAGTCAATCCAATCTATAGGACCTTTTTTCAAAAGAAACGTGAAAAATAAACACCCCAATATGAAAAACGATGTTTGGGCGAACTTGCTTTTAAAAATGGATAATGAAATATTGTAAGATTGTCTTACGTTGCTTATTTTGATTTTACCCTACGAAAATATAATTGAATATAGTGTATTTTCTTTTCTAGGGAAAAGCCCTTTTATGACCGAAGAACAAGTAAGGGAAGCCATGGTTTTAGTATCAACATTTCCAACTCAGCGCTGATTTCTGTACTGATTCGGTACTAAGCCCACCTGATGGATTCTGTCCACAGTACTGATAGTCCAATGAAAACATTCAGCGTGTGATCAGTCTTAATATTCTTTCGAAGAAATGGATTTTAATGAAATCACAAAATTCAGGTACACAATTCTCAGAACAGAGATCAGCATTTTATTAGCCTATCATCGATTTTTTACCTAGATACGGGCTTGGCCCGGACTCAAAAAAAAGAAAGATTCTGACTTTATAGTGGCTTTGTTCTTTTTGAAGAATTGATTAGTTTTAGCACCTTGAAAAGTACGTTTTTTAAGTTTTTGATGGATTTAAGTCTCAAACAAATACATTTTTTTTGTTTTATATTTAGCCACTTTTGAATTACTTTTAGTTATTTCTAGCAATTTTTTTGCGCAAAACTATTAACTTTATTACAGAGCGGTTTGCAGACCAGATTTGATAAATTTTTGTGGTCTTAACTCATTGAAAAGTAATTTTTTTGAAGTTTCTGTTGATTTTTAATCCGAAAACCACAGTTTCTTAAGGTTTTCACATTTAGCTATTTTAGTCAGTTTTTGGAAAACTTAGCTATTTTTGGACAGCACTGCTATCTAGCTAGTGGTATCTAAATTTCCGTTACATTTAAAATGCGAAAATGATTTGGTCACACATATTTTTCAATTGCAAGAGTACCCTCTATATGCTTAGTATTTTTCCCTCTAAAAATTCTGTATTTTTAGTGATTCGCGTCTGGTCATACTGCTTGCAAAATTTGCCTTGCCGCTTCAGACGGCGTTTCTGTGCCGGAAATTAATAGCCCACACATTCAAAGTACTAAACGTTTATCAATATGAATGCGGAGGAGGATTACGCATCGGACAGCGAAAGTGACGAGGATTTTTGTGTAGAGAACGAAAAGGCCGAGGACTCTGGCAGTGGGGATGAAAATGAAAGCGAAAGTGACGAATCGTTTTCCTCTGGGGATGAGGAAGAAGCGAGAAGACCGGCAAAAAACAAAGGTGCGAGAACAACGCCTAGTTCCAAAGAGAACTCTGCCTCGTCCCGCAGAACGAGGCAAACTGAAGGCAGCCACAGCAAAGACGGAGCCGTGACGGAAAAGGACGCTCTGGCCTCTGACGAGGAAGTGGACAAATCCCGATCTGATGCACTTTGGGCAGATTTCCTAAGCGATGTGGGCAGTGAGAGCCGCATCAGCAAACCCACTGCCAAGGCAAAGCCAGCCGAGGCGAGGGACAGCGATTTAAAGCCCGGCTCCGCCACCCCACCGTCAGTCGTAAAGCAAGTCACGACAGAGATCTTGGACTTTGCCGGTGAGCAGGTGGAGGTCGCTGTGCCGAAGTCCGTGGGCAGTTCCAGTTCCGCCAAAGAGAATCAAAAACAACCTACAATGCTGAAGCGGCCAGCCAATGGCGTTGGCGGCAGTGGCCTCGGCTCCCTGTTGAATCAACTGGGTAAAAAGAAGAAAATGTCGGTACTCGAAAAATCTCAGATGGATTGGAAATCATTTAAATCGGACGAGGGAATCGACGAGGAGCTACGCACGCATAACAAAGGCAAGGATGGGTAAGAAGAGCATTGGATGAGGCCTTCCATTCACTGATCCATGCGTTTTGTATTTTGCAGTTACTTGGAGCGTCAGGACTTTCTCCAGCGCACCGACCTGCGGCAGTTCGAAATTGAGAAGAATATGCGCCAAACGCGACGCCAAAATTGAGACGAACAGCAATATCCTGTCGCTGCACTCAATGGGTTAGGCCATTCCAAATTCAGAAGGGGAGGAATCACTTCAATAGAACTTACTTAATACGCAAACACATCCATATTTTAAATCTACTGACTCGGCAACGAAGACTATTAATGATTTAAGGCATAATTTAGTCATTTTGATTTTGCGCTGGATAAGATCAAAATATATATTTATAGCACACCATATACAACATCCTGGGAACGACAGAGACTAGCAAGGGAAAATAAAATTCAAATGATATTGACCGCGGTTTACAACAATACCCTTGGTGTTTTGGATGTTTCCATAGCTGGACAAAGATATCAACCTGACGCTTTCCCCGGCGACATGAAAGGCACACTGACGCAAAAAATGATAAAAGTAAATACTGCAGGTTGGTATTTAAATTTATGCCGTAAGTCAAACACAAATAAAAACGTTTACCAAGTAGGTAGATGACCTATTTGCGATAGTTAGTGAAGGGGACATTCAAAAAACTCTAGGTAATAAGCTCATACCATAAGGAAATACTATTCACATTTGAATTATAAGCAGAAAATAAACTACCATTTTTAAACTCAACGCACAGTGGGGTATTTGAACGATTTTTAAGAAATTTTTAATTTAAAATGCTTAGAAAAGACTTGCTATGATAATTCAAACTATAAGAGCTTAAAAGTTTGTGTTAAGGTGTGTGAAGTACTGCCCATCGTCGTTGCGGCCTGTAATGCCTAGTATAATTGTTTGTTTTCCTCATAACTCGACTATCGTTCTCCGATCTCTACCATTTCTTTGGCGAATCGCTAAATAATGCTAAATTACTAAATATGCGTAGAAGGTACGAACCATCTATCTATAAAACTTTGGGTGATATGACGTTTTTTCCAATTTGCGAGGACGTAAGGGGGCGAGGCTAAAATTAAAAATAAACTTGATCCGCCTGCAAGTATAAGAAGTTTTTGTGCCATACATGTGGAACCTCTATCTCTTACTATCTCTGCGATCTGTCAGCCTAATTCATTTTTTGCGATACTATGAAAGATTCATCTTTGTTTAAAAATAACAAAAAAATTTATTTTATTCAATGCAGCTTTACCAGTTCCAGTGCATATTATATTTATATTAAACTATACGGATTACATCATACTTACCTGCTTTACTGTTATCCATTTGATTGAAATTAAAAAAGTGAACACACAATTCTCTACAGATTTCTATACCCTGTTCCCATTAAAAAAAAGGAAAAGGGGATCATGAAGTTGTGCAAGTATGTAACAGGTAGAAGGAAGCATTTGCGAACCTATAAAGTATATATATTCTTGATCAGCATGAACAGCCAAGTCGATATAGCCATGTCCGTCTGTCCGTCCGTTTAAACAAACAGATCTCAGAGATGGTAAGAGAAATAGTTTCGACGTATATAGGACAACAACTTCTTCCACTTGCAGGCAGATGAAGTTTATTTTCAATTTTTGCCCCACCCGCTCCCGCTAATTGGAAAAAAGATCATATCTCTCACGGTTCTATAGATAGAAGGTTCCCTCTGGAATGGTAAAGATCGGATGAACGGTTGTCGAGTTATAAGAAAAACAAACAATTATGGGCAGCACTGGTCCCAACTGTGGGCAGCACTTCAAAGGCACAGAGTATGTTACAGTCGGGCTTGACAGACTTTCTTACTTGTTTAGGGTAGCTGAAAGTACTTATATGCATTGGCTATTTGTGCTCTTGGAATTCTCAAGTCTTTAATCCCCGTCTGGGTTTTTTAAATAGGATTTTCAAATGGCTTGATAGCAACTGAAAGTGTACTGACGAAGGCTTAGCCATGGTGGCAGCCGAAACGGCCGTTCACACAGCCACAGCTATTGTTCATGATCAAATGTATCCTCTGTTGAATTTTCTGTTGATTATTGAATTATAATCAATGCTCGACCTTGAGCCTGGAATATTTATCGATACGCCAATGGATTGGTAAATATCGGATGAACCCTAGTCAAGTTATGAGCAAAAGAATGTACGCTGCTGCAGCTGCTTGTACAGAGTATATTATAGTCGTGCTTTACCGACTTCCTTACCTGTTTTTATTTTCGCTATATAAAATTTGGATTTGATTTGGACCACTTAAAAAATCGCACTTCTGTGTTACTTAAAAAGGTGGCGATGGATATTTTTAATATCAGTTTTTTTCAAAAAAAAATCGAACATTCAGCCATGAAGTTGCATACTTATAAGTAAAAAATAGTTTTTGAACAGATTACACAGTTCAATAAATAATTAACACTGATTTTTATAAGACCCAACGGACAGACAGATATGTTATGTTGTTTGTTCGTGGAAATAAAAATTGCACTTCTTTTGAATTTATTTATGGCTCAGGATCAACAATCAGAAATTTGTTTAATTGCCGTCCAAAGATTGTAATTATTTTGATTGCATCTACATTTTCAAGCGCCTCATGCCGCTTTAGATGGCTTTTTCAATTAAATTTTAACCACTTTGACCATTAATTTCTCCAAAACTTGACGCGCTAGTGAAATTCAGAAAATTGACTAGTATTCAGGATGAAAACCTCTGTCGAACGGTATAAAATTCATTCGAGGGCCAACGATGAGCTAATATTTGTTGAACTATATTATTGAATCACAGTGAGAGTACATAAGTTAACCCAGTATTAGGTTAAGCCAACACAATTTTTAAGCTATTCCAAAATTGTTTTTAAGCGAGGTCTCTGTATTGAATCAAGAAAGGCTGGAAAGATCAACTCAAACTACTCAATCCATGATGTTTTGTATGTACAAAAAGGTATTGATTTAAGAATTCATCGAAATAGTTTAAACAAACTTGACAGACAATACTGGTCAGATAGAAAATTCGATTTTCAAACAGATGGATAGAAGGACTCGGCTAAATCGACTCGACTAGTGGTGCTGATCAAGAATATATAGGGGGTTGCCATGTGACCAGCTAGCCAATTATTTTAAATCATTGTTGTGTGCAGAGGCGACGGAGCTGTTGCAAGAAATTGCTTCACCAGGTCTGGAAGTCTATGAGCTCGACAAGGATATTACATTTGAGGAAATTCTAAGCGCTCTAGAAAGAAGCAAAGTGGGCAAAGCTCCAGGAGAAGCCTTGCAATTTTATTGAAATATTATTTATCCTATATGAAAAAAGGGTACCCCAACTGATGTCGAAAACTACAGGCGTATTTCGTCCCTGAACTCTACAGTAAAGATTTTCACGTCGATTATTTTAGCAAGGCTTAATGCTTTTGTAGAGACTAAACAACAGCTCAGCGAATAAGGGATATTCTACCGTCGACTGCATTTTTGTTCTGACATCTGTTACCAACTCATTTCTGGAAGAAAAGAAAAAACTATTTATTTTTTATAGACTTCAAAGCTGCCTTTGACACCATTCACCGGAGAATTCTGCTTAACAAATTGATCACCATAGGTGTATCAACTAAAATGATAAATTTATTGCGAAGCTTATATACTGATAATGAGACTGCAGTGTGGGATGGCAATACTCTATCGGAATGGTTTCAAACAAAACTCGGAGTAAAACAAGGTTGTTTACTAAGTCCATTACTTATCGCTTTATTTGTGGATGATATATCGACAGAGCTACCAAGGGGAGTACAATTTGGAGAGATGAACCTAAATGAAATAAATAATAATGATAAAATGATTGATGCCGCACATGCCTATTGCCAAAAGTGGAGCCTTAGGATCAATACTTCCAAGTCAAAAGTAATGGTAGTTCGAGCAGGCAGAGGCCGCCTAGCGAAATTGGAAGAGTGGAGCTTAAATGGCACTCGCTTAAAGGTGGTCAAGGAATAAAAGTATCTTGGAGTAACACTATCCTCCAATATGTCTTTTGCCAAGCACCTGGAACAAAAGCTGAGAGACTCGAAAGCAGCAATCAGCAGCACCTGGAGATCACTTTATTGCAAAAACAACATAAACTCAAGTACGAAATACAGAATGTTTGAGGCAACATCAAAAGCAATTATGTGTTATGGAGCAGAAGTCTGGGGATATGACAACTACGAACACGTCGAAAAATTATTGCGGTACTTTGTTAAAAGAGTTTTTTATCTCCCACAAAACACGCCTACTTATGCCATTCATCTAGAGACAGGACTTCCACAAAGTTATCTACAAACTCTAGGAACTCATTTTCGATACATAAACAAAATAATCGGGTCGGGAACCAGTCTGTATGGCAAAGCGCTGACTAGCTTCAACATGGCGATGCCCAGCGTGATCCATTCAGGCGGGCTCCAAGCAGCTCACCGACTCCACGTGGCGACCCTGGGCAATAGTACTTGCTAAGGTGAGAAGGCGAATCTGCTGATGACTAAGACATTCTAACACTTCAGTACCCAGATTGAACCCCTGGCGAAATGGCTGTTGGGCTAATATTGCAGACACCTCCGTCCTATTAAAACGTGGCGAGTCTTCAAGTACGTTCAAATCACACCATTGTTAAGTCAGTGATACGGGTGCAGTTGAGATGACTCCTGCTTAGTGTCCGTCCTGGCTCTGAACACAAGGTCTCATAAAGTCTTGTGTCAATCCTCGCATGAACCTCACTGCTTGCAAAGGGACCCATGGGGACTTCGTGGACAACTGTATATATGTGAGGAGATAGCTTGAAGTTTGGACCCATATCGAATGAACCCTATTAAACAACCCCAAAATTTAGAGAGTGACGCTTTCAAAAAAAGCAGTCTAATGATGAGATCACCATCACAAAAGGTGCTGGGCATAGATGAGAGAACTCCGAACCATACGGATCAGGAAACCCCGAAAGGGGCACCAGAAAGTGGACCACCATCGAGCAGAGCCATGCCTTCTACAGGGATACATACTATGCAAACTCCTACCTCAAGCCAAGGGGCAGTGAACTTGCATAGCTCCCCACGACAGGAACTAATATATAAAATGAGAGCACTCGAGGAAGAATCCCTGGCAAAATGCAGAAGCGTACTTCGGAAAATGAAGCATGCCATGCTCAAGCAGAGGAACATAAGCATGGACGTAAAGGACGGCGCGTCTGAGTTAAGCGAACTTTTCGACGTAATACTAAGCTACAGAGAGAGCTGGAAGAGCGCCGAGAAAGTAAGAAACGAAGAGATCCGTGAAAAGCAGAAGACAACTGCAGAGAACGGGACTACTCA